>CAXDIW010000142.1:0-260000 GCA_963989415.1 Cerceris ruficornis | reverse complement strand
AAGAAACATATATGCAAAGCATCCAAACAGTACAATTCGCCAATTTATTGTTCTTCAAGTTTAAGTGAACAACGAGCCCCATTGTTAATCCCTTAACGGAAATTATTTGTAACTTTCGACAAGTAGAACAATGAATGGAACAGGTAGACGGTTGAAATCGTTGTATATATTGCTTCTATATAGTCTAAGAAACATATATGCAAAGCATCCAAACAGTACAATTCGCCAATTTTTTGTTCTTCAAGTTTAAGTGAACTACGAGCCCCATTGTTAATCCTTTAACGGAAATTAATTGTAACTTTCGACAAGTAGATCAATGAATGGAACAGGTAGACGGTTGAAATCTTTGTATATATTGCTTCTATATAGTCTAAGAAACATATATGCAAAGCATCCAAACAGTACAATTCGCCAATTTATTGTTCTTCAAGTTTAAGTGAACAACGAGCCCCATTGTTAATCCCTTAACGGAAATTATTTGTAACTTTCGACAAGTAGAACAATGAATGGAACAGGTAGACGGTTTAAATCATTGTATATATTGCTTCTATATAGTCTAAGAAACATATATGCAAAGCATCCAAACAGTACAATTCGACAATTTTTTGTTCTTCAAGTTTAAGTAAACTACGATCCCCATTGTTAATCCCTTAACGGAAATTATTTGTAACTTCCGACAAGTAGAACAATGAATGGTACAGGTAGACGGTTGAAATCAATGTATATATAGCTTCTATATAGTATAAGAAACATATATGCAAAGCATGCAAACAGTACCATTCGCCAATTTTTTGTTCTTCAAGTTTAAGTGAACAATGAGCCCCATTGTTAATCCTTTATCGGAAATTATTTGTAACTTTCGACAAGTAGAACAATGAATGGAACAGGTAGACGGTTGAAATCTTTGTATATATTGCTTCTATATAATCTAAGAAACATATATGCAAAGCATCCAAACAGTACCATTCGCCAATTTTTTGTTCTTCAAGTTTAAGTGAACAACGAGCCCCATTGATAACCATGAAACGGAAATTATTTCTAACTTTCTACAAGTAGAACAATGAATAGAACAGGTAGACGGTTGAAATCTTTGTATATGTTGCTTCTATATAGTCTAGAAACCTATATGCAAAGCATCTAAACAGTAACAATCGCCAATTTTTTGATCTTCAAGTTTAAGTGAACAGCGAGCCTCATTGATAATCATGAAATGGAAATTATTTGTAACTTTCTACAAGTAGAACAATGAATAGTACAGGTAGACGGGTGAAATCTTTCTATATATTGCTTCTAAATAGTCTAAGAAACATATATGCAAAGCATCCAAACAGTACAATTCGCAAATTTTTTGTTCTTCAAGTTTATGTGAACTACGAGCCCCATTGTTAATCCTTTAAAGGAAATTATTTGTAATTTTCTACAAGTAGAACAATGAATAGAACAGGTAGACGGTTGAAATCTTTGTATATGTTGCTTCTATATAGTCTAAGAAACATATATGCAAAGCATCCAAATAGTACCATTCGCCAATTATTTGTTCTTCAAGTTTAAGTGAACTACGAGCCCCATTGTTAATCCTTTAAAGGAAATTATTTGTAAATTTCGACAAGAAGAACAATGAATGGAACAGGTAGACTGTTGAAATCATTGTATATATTGCTTCTATATAGTCTAAGAATCATATATGCAAAGCATCCAAACAGTACCCTTCGCCAATTTTTTGTTCTTCAAGTTTAAGTGAACTACGAGCCCCATTGTTAATCCTTTATCGGAAATTATTTGTAACTTTCGACAAGTAGAACAATGAATGGAACTGGTAGACGTTTGAAATCTTTGTATATGTTGCTTCTATATAGTCTAAGAAACCTATATGCTAAGCATCTAAACAGTAACATTCGCCAATTTTTTGATCTTCAAGTTTAAGTGAACAATGAGCCCCATTGTTAATCCTTTATCGGAAATTATTTGTAACTTTCGACAAGTAGAACAATGAATGGAACAGGTAGAAGGTTGAAATCTTTGTATATATTGCTTCTATATAGTCTAAGAAACATGTACGCAAAGCATCCAAACAGTACCATTCGCCAATTTTTTGTTCTTCAAGTTTAAGTGAACAACGAGGCCCATTGATAATCATGAAACGGAAATTATTTGTAACTTTCGACAAGAAGAACAATGAATAGAACAGGTAGACGGTTGAAATCTTTGTATATGGTGCTTCTATATAATCTACGAAACATATATGCAAAGCATCCAAACAGTACAATTCGCCAATTTTTTGTTCTTCAAGTTTAGTGAACAATGAGCCCCAATGGTTAATCCTTTATCAGAAATTATTTGTAATTTTCGACAAGTAGAACAATTAATGGAACAGGTAGACGGTTGAAATCATTGTATATATTGCTTCTATATAATCTAAGAAACATATATGCAAAGCATCCAAACCGTACAATTCGCCAATTTTTGGTTCTTCAAGTTTTAAGTGAACTACGAGCCCCATTGTTAATACTTTAACGGTAATTATTTGTAACTTGCGACAAGTAGAACAATGAGTGGAATAGGTAGACGGTTGAAATCATTGTATATATTGCTTCAATATAGTCTAAGAAACATATATGCAAAGCATCCAAACAGTACCATTCGCCAATTTTTTGTTCTTCAAGTTTAAGTGACCTACGAGCCCCATTGTTAATCCTTTAACGGAAATTAATTGTAACTTTCTACAAGTAGAACA
This sequence comes from Cerceris ruficornis, assembly GCA_963989415.1. Lineage (NCBI taxonomy): Eukaryota > Metazoa > Arthropoda > Insecta > Hymenoptera > Crabronidae > Cerceris > Cerceris ruficornis. The sequence goes on along the minus strand of CAXDIW010000142.1, from coordinate 257,266 downwards.
ATGATTGGAATGCGCAGACGGTTGAATTCTTTGTATATATTGCTTCCATATAGTCTAAGAAACATATATGCAAAGCATCCAAACAGCACCATTCGCCAATTTTTTGTTCTTCAAGTTTAAGTGAACAATGAGCCCCATTGTTAATCCTTTATCGGAAATTATTTGTAACTTTCGACAAGTAGAACAATGAATGGAACTGGTAGACGGTTGAAATCTTTGTATATGTTGCTTCTATATAGTCTAAGAAACCTATATGCAAAGCATCTAAACAGTAACATTCGCCACTTTTTTGTTCTTCAAGTTTAAGTGAACAACGAGCCCCATTGTTAATCCTTTAAAGGAAATTATTTGTAAATTTCGACAAGTAGAACAATGAATGGAACAGGTAGACGGTTGAAATCCTTGTATATATTGCTTCCATATAGTCTAAGAAACATGTACGCAAAGCATCCAAACAGTACCATTCGCCAATTTTTTGCTCTTCAAGTTTAAGTGAACTACGAGCCCCATTGTTAATCCTTTAAAGGAAATTATTTGTAAATTTCGGCAAGTAGAACATTGAATGGAATAGGTAGACGGTTGAAATCATTGTATATATTGCTTCTATATAGTCTAAGAAACATATATGCAAAGCATCCAAACAGTACAATTCGCCAATTTTTTGTTCTTCAAGTTTAAGTGAACAATGAGCCCCTTTGTTAATCCTTTAAAGGAAATTATTTGTAACTTTCGACAAGTAGAACAATGAATGGAACAGGTAGACGGTTGAAATCTTTGTATATATTGCATCTATATAGTCTAAGAAACATATATGCAAAGCATCCAAAGAGTACAATTCGCCAATTTTTTGTTCTTCAAGTTTAAGTGAACAATGAACCCCAATTGTTAATCCTTTATCGGTAATTATTTGTAACTTTCGACAAGTAGAACAATGAATGGAACAGGTAGACGGTTGAAATCCTTGTATATATTGCTTCTATATATTCTAAGAAACATATATGCAAAGCATCCAAACAGTACAATTCGCCAATTTTTTGTTCTTCAAGTTTAAGTAAACTACGATCCCCATTGTTAATCCCTTAACGGAAATTATTTGTAACTTTCGACAAGTAGAACAATGAATGGAACAGGTAGAAGGTTGAAATCTTTGTATATATTGCTTCTATATAGTCTAAGAAACATATATGCAAAGCATCCAAACAGTACAATTCGCCAATTTATTCTTCTTCAAGTTTAAGTGAACAACGAGCCCCATTGTTAATCCTTTAAAGGAAATTATTTGTAACTTTCGACAAGTAGAACAATGAAAGGAACAGGTAGACGGTTGAAATCATTGTATATATTGCTTCTATATAGTCTAAGAAACATGTACGCAAAGCATCCAAACAGTACTATTCGCCAATTTTTTGTTCTTCAAGTTTAAGTGAACTACGAGCCCCATTGTTAATCATTTAAAGGAAATTATTTGTAAATTTCGGCAAGTAGAACAATGAATGGAATTGGTAGACGGTTGAAATCATTGTATATATTGCTTCTACATAGTCTAAGAAACATATATGCAAAGCATCCAAACAGTACAATTCGCCAATTTTTTGTTCTTCAAGTTTAAGTGAACTACGAGCCCCATTGTTAATACTTTAACGGAAATTATTTGTTACTTTCGACAAGTAGAACAATGAATGGAACAGGTAGACGGTTGAAATCTTTGTATATATTGCTTCTATATAGTCTAAGATACATATATGCAAAGAATCCAAACAGTACCATACGCCAATTTTTTGTTCTTCAAGTTTAAGTGAACAACGAGCCCCATTGATAATCATGAAACGGAAATTATTTGTAACTTTCTACAAGTAGAACAATGAATGGAACAGGTAGACGGTTGAAATCTTTGTATATATTGCTTCTATATAGTCTAAGAAACATATATGCAAAGCATCCAAACAGTACCATTCGCCAATTTTTTGTTCTTCAAGTTTAAGTGAACAATGAGCCCCAATGGTTAATCCGTTATCGGAAATTATTTGTAAATTTCGACAAGTAGAACAATGAATGGAACAGGTAGACGGTTGAAATCTTTGTATATATTGCTTCTATATAGTCTAAGAAACATATATGCAAAGCATCCAAACAGTACAATTCGCCAATTTTTTGTTCTTCAAGTTTAAGTGAACTACGAGCCCCATTGTTAATCCTTTAACGGAAATTAATTGTAACTTTCGACAAGTAGATCAATGAATGGAACAGGTAGACGGTTGAAATCTTTGTATATATTGCTTCTATATAGTCTAAGAAACATATATGCAAAGCATCCAAACAGTACAATTCGCCAATTTATTGTTCTTCAAGTTTAAGTGAACAACGAGCCCCATTGTTAATCCCTTAACGGAAATTATTTGTAACTTTCGACAAGTAGAACAATGAATGGAACAGGTAGACGGTTGAAATCGTTGTATATATTGCTTCTATATAGTCTAAGAAACATATATGCAAAGCATCCAAACAGTACAATTCGCCAATTTTTTGTTCTTCAAGTTTAAGTGAACTACGAGCCCCATTGTTAATCCTTTAACGGAAATTAATTGTAACTTTCGACAAGTAGATCAATGAATGGAACAGGTAGACGGTTGAAATCTTTGTATATATTGCTTCTATATAGTCTAAGAAACATATATGCAAAGCATCCAAACAGTACAATTCGCCAATTTATTGTTCTTCAAGTTTAAGTGAACAACGAGCCCCATTGTTAATCCCTTAACGGAAATTATTTGTAACTTTCGACAAGTAGAACAATGAATGGAACAGGTAGACGGTTTAAATCATTGTATATATTGCTTCTATATAGTCTAAGAAACATATATGCAAAGCATCCAAACAGTACAATTCGACAATTTTTTGTTCTTCAAGTTTAAGTGAACAACGAGCCCCATTGTTAATCCTTTAAAGGAAATTATTTGTAAATTTCGACAAGTAGAACAATGAATGGATCATGTAGACGGTTGAAATCTTTGTATATATTGCTTCTATATAGTCTAAGAAACATATATGCAAAGCATCCAAACAGTACAATTCGCCAATTTTTTGTTCTTCAAGTTTAAGTGAACAATGAGCCCCAATGGTTAATCCTTTATCGGAAATTATTTGTAAATTTCGACAAGAAGAACAATGAATGGAACAGGTAGACTGTTGAAATCATTGTATATATTGCTTCTATATAGTCTAAGAATCATATATGCAAAGCATCCAAACAGTACCCTTCGCCAATTTTTTGTTCTTCAAGTTTAAGTGAACTACGAGCCCCATTGTTAATCCTTTATCGGAAATTATTTGTAACTTTCGACAAGTAGAACAATGAATGGAACTGGTAGACGTTTGAAATCTTTGTATATGTTGCTTCTATATAGTCTAAGAAACCTATATGCAAAGCATCTAAACAGTAACATTCGCCAATTTTTTGATCTTCAAGTTTTAGTGAACAATGAGCCCCATTGTTAATCCTTTATCGGAAATTATTTGTAACTTTCGACAAGTAGAACAATGAATGGAACAGGTAGAAGGTTGAAATCTTTGTATATATTGCTTCTATATAGTCTAAGAAACATATATGCAAAGCATCCAAACAGTACAATTCGCCAATTTATTGTTCTTCAAGTTTAAGTGAACAACGAGCCCCATTGTTAATCCTTCAAAGGAAATTATTTGTAAATTTCGGCAAGTAGAACAATGAATGGAATAGGTAGACGGTTGAAATCTTTGTATATATTGCTTCTATATAGTCTAAGAAACATATATGCAAAGCATCCAAACAGTACAATTCGCCAATTTATTCTTCTTCAAGTTTAAGTGAACAACGAGCCCCATTGTTAATCCTTTAAAGGAAATTATTTGTAACTTTCGACAAGTAGAACAATGAATGGAACAGGTAGACGGTTGAAATCATTGTATATATTGCTTCGATATAGTCTAAGAAACATGTACGCAAAGCATCCAAACAGTACTATTCGCCAATTTTTTGTTCTTCAAGTTTAAGTGAACTACGAGCCCCATTGTTAATCCTTTAAAGGAAATTATTTGTAAATTTCGGCAAGTAGAACAATGAATGGAATAGGTAGACGGTTGAAATCATTGTATATATTCCTTCTATATAGTCTAAGAAACATATATGCAAAGCATCCAAACAGTACAATTCGCCAATTTTTTGTTCTTCAAGTTTAAGTGAACAATGAGCCCCAATGGTTAATCCGTTATCGGAAATTATTTGTAAATTTCGACAAGTAGAACAATGAATGGAACAGGTAGACGGTTGAAATCTTTGTATATATTGCTTCTATATAGTCTAAGAAACATATATGCAAAGCATCCAAACAGTACCATTCGCCAATTTTTTGTTCTTCAAGTTTAAGTGAACTACGAGCCCCATTGTTAATCCTTTAAAGGAAATTATTTGTAAATTTCGACAAGTAGAACAATGAATGGAACAGGTAGACGGTTGAAATCCTTGTATATATTGCTTCCATATAGTCTAAGAAACATGTACGCAAAGCATCCAAACAGTACCATTCGCCAATTTTTTGCTCTTCAAGTTTAAGTGAACTACGAGCCCCATTGTTAATCCTTTAAAGGAAATTATTTGTAAATTTCGGCAAGTAGAACAATGAATGGAATAGGTAGACGGTTGAAATCATTGTATATATTGCTTCTATATAGTCTAAGAAACATATATGCAAAGCATCCAAACAGTACAATTCGCCAATTTTTTGTTCTTCAAGTTTAAGTGAACAACGAGCCCCATTGTTAATCCGTTATCGGAAATTATTTGTAAATTTCGACAAGTAGAACAATGAATGGAACAGGTAGACGGTTGAAATCATTGTATATATTGCTTCTATATAGTCTAAGAAACATGTACGCAAAGCATCCAAACAGTACTATTCACCAATTTTTTGTTCTTCAAGTTTAAGTGAACTACGAGCCCCATTGTTAATCCTTTAAAGGAAATTATTTGTAAATTTCGGCAAGTAGAACAATGAATGGAATAGGTAGACGGTTGAAATCATTGTATATATTGCTTCTATATAGTCTAAGAAACATATATGCAAAGCATCCAAACAGTACAATTCGCCAATTTTTTGTTCTTGAAGTTTAAGTGAACAATGAGCCCCAATGGTTAATCCGTTATCGGAAATTATTTGTAAATTTCGACAAGTAGAACAATGAATGGAACAGGTAGACGGTTGAAATCTTTGTATATATTGCTTCTATATAGTCTAAGAAACATATATGCAAAGCATCCAAACTGTACCATTCGCCAATTTTTTGTTCTTCAAGTTTAAGTGAACTACGAGCCCCATTGTTAATCCTTTAAAGGAAATTATTTGTAAATTTCGACAAGTAGAACAATGAATGGAACAGGTAGACGGTTGAAATCCTTGTATATATTGCTTCCATATAGTCTAAGAAACATGTACGCAAAGCATCCAAACAGTACCATTCGCCAATTTTTTGCTCTTCAAGTTTAAGTGAACTACGAGCCCCATTGTTAATCCTTTAAAGGAAATTATTTGTAAATTTCGGCAAGTAGAACAATGAATGGAATAGGTAGACGGTTGAAATCATTGTATATATTGCTTCTATATAGTCTAAGAAACATATATGCAAAGCATCCAAACAGTACAATTCGCCAATTTTTTGTTCTTCAAGTTTAAGTGAACAATGAGCCCCAATGGTTAATCCGTTATCGGAAATTATTTGTAAATTTCGACAAGTAGAACAATGAATGGAACAGGTAGACGGTTGAAATCTTTGTATATATTGCTTCTATATAGTCTAAGAAACATATATGCAAAGCATCCAAACAGTACCATTCGCCAATTTTTTGTTCTTCAAGTTTAAGTGAACTACGAGCCCCATTGTTAATCCTTTAAAGGAAATTATTTGTAAATTTCGACAAGTAGAACAATGAATGGAACAGGTAGACGGTTGAAATCCTTGTATATATTGCTTCCATATAGTCTAAGAAACATGTACGCAAAGCATCCAAACAGTACCATTCGCCAATTTTTTGCTCTTCAAGTTTAAGTGAACTACGAGCCCCATTGTTAATCCTTTAAAGGAAATTATTTGTAAATTTCGGCAAGTAGAACAATGAATGGAATAGGTAGACGGTTGAAATCATTGTATATATTGCTTCTATATAGTCTAAGAAACATATATGCAAAGCATCCAAACAGTACAATTCGCCAATTTTTTGTTCTTCAAGTTTAAGTGAACAATGAGCCCCAATGGTTAATCCGTTATCGGAAATTATTTGTAAATTTCGACAAGTAGAACAATGAATGGAACAGGTAGACGGTTGAAATCTTTGTATATATTGCTTCTATATAGTCTAAGAAACATATATGCAAAGCATCCAAACAGTACCATTCGCCAATTTTTTGTTCTTCAAGTTTAAGTGAACAATGAGCCCCAATGGTTAATCCGTTATCGGAAATTATTTGTAAATTTCGACAAGTAGAACAATGAATGGAACAGGTAGACGGTTGAAATCTTTGTATATATTGCTTCTATATAGTCTAAGAAACATATATGCAAAGCATCCAAACAGTACAATTCGCCAATTTTTTGTTCTTCAAGTTTAAGTGAACTACGAGCCCCATTGTTAATCCTTTAACGGAAATTAATTGTAACTTTCGACAAGTAGATCAATGAATGGAACAGGTAGACGGTTGAAATCTTTGTATATATTGCTTCTATATAGTCTAAGAAACATATATGCAAAGCATCCAAACAGTACAATTCGCCAATTTATTGTTCTTCAAGTTTAAGTGAACAACGAGCCCCATTGTTAATCCCTTAACGGAAATTATTTGTAACTTTCGACAAGTAGAACAATGAATGGAACAGGTAGACGGTTGAAATCGTTGTATATATTGCTTCTATATAGTCTAAGAAACATATATGCAAAGCATCCAAACAGTACAATTCGACAATTTTTTGCTCTTCAAGTTTAAGTGAACTACGAGCCCCATTGTTAATCCTTCAAAGGAAATTATTTGTAAATTTCGGCAAGTAGAACAATGAATGGAATAGGTAGACGGTTGAAATCTTTGTATATATTGCTTCTATATAGTCTAAGAAACATATATGCAAAGCATCCAAACAGTACAATTCGCCAATTTATTGTTCTTCAAGTTTAAGTGAACAACGAGCCCCATTGTTAATCCTTTAAAGGAAATTATTTGTAACTTTCGACAAGTAGAACAATGAATGGAACAGGTAGACGGTTGAAATCTTTGTATATATTGCTTCCATATAGTCTAAGAAACATATATGCAAAGCATCCAAACAGTACCATTCGCCAATTTTTTGTACTTCAAGTTTAAGTGAACTACGATCCCCATTGTTAATCCCTTAACGGAAATTATTTGTAACTTTCGACAAGTAGAACAGTGAATGGAACAGGTAGACGGTTGAATTCTTTGTATATATTGCTTCTATATAGTCTAAAAAACATGTACGCAAAGCATCCAAACAGTACCATTCGCCAATTTTTTGTTCTTCAAGTTTAAGTGAACAACGAGCCCCATTGTTAATCCTTTAAAGGAAATTATTTGTAAATTTCGACAAGTAGAACAATGAATGGATCATGTAGACGGTTGAAATCTTTGTATATATTGCTTCTATATAGTCTAAGAAACATATATGCAATGCATCCAAACAGTACAATTCGCCAATTTTTTGTTCTTCAAGTTTAAGTGAACAATGAGCCCCAATGGTTAATCCGTTATCGGAAATTATTTGTAACTTTTGACAAGTAGAACAATGAATGGAAAAGGTAGCCGGTTGAAATCTTTGTATATTTTGCTTCTATATAGTCTACGAAACATATATGCAAAGCATCCAAACAGTACAATTCGCCAATTTTTTGTTCTTCAAGTTTAAGTGAACAATGAGCACCAATGGTTAATCCGTTATCGGAAATTATTTGTAACTTTGACAAGTAGAACAATGAATGGAAAAGGTAGCCGGTTGAAATCTTTGTATATATTGCTTCTATATAGTCTACGAAACATATATGCAAAGCATCCAAACAGTACAATTCGCCAATTTTTTGTACTTCAAGTTTACGTGAACTACGAGCCCCATTGTTAATCCTTTAACGGAAATTAATTGTAACTTTCGACAAGTAGAACAATGAATGGAACAGGTAGATGGTTGAATTCTTTGTATATATTGCTTCTATATAGTCTAAAAAACATGTACGCAAAGCATCCAAACAGTACCATTCGCCAATTTTTTGTTCTTCAAGTTTAAGCGAACAACGAGCCCCATTGTTAATCCTTTAAAGGAAATTATTTGTAAATTTCGACAAGTAGAACAATGAATGGATCATGTAGACGGTTGAAATCTTTGTATATATTGCTTCTATATAGTCTAAGAAACATATATGCAAAGCATCCAAACAGTACAATTCGCCAATTTTTTGTTCTTCAAGTTTAAGTGAACAATGAGCCCCAATGGTTAATCCTTTATCGGAAATTATTTGTAAATTTCGACAAGTAGAACAATGAATCGAACAGGTAGACTGTTGAAATCATTGTATATATTGCTTCTATATAGTCTAAGAAACATATATGCAAAGCGTCCAAACAGTACAATTCGCCAATTATTTGATCTTCAAGTTTAAGTGAACTACGAGCCCCATTGTTAATCCTTTAAAGGAAATTATTTGTAAATTTCGACAAGTAGAACAATGAATAGATCATGTAGACGGTTGAAATCTTTGTATATATTGCTTCTATATAGTCTCCGAAACATATATGCAAAGCATCCAAACAGTACCATTCGCCAATTTTTTGTTCTTCAAGTTTAAGTAAACAACGATCCCCATTGTTAATCCTTTAAAGGAAATTATTTGTAATTTTCGACAAGCAGTACAATGAATGGAACAGGTAGACGGTTGAAATCTTTGTATATATTGCTTCTATATAGTCTAAGAAACATATATGCAAAGCATCCAAACAGTACAATTCGCCAATTTTTTGTTCTTCAAGTTTAAGTGAACAATGAGCCCCAATGGTTAATCCTTTATCGGAAATTATTTGTAAATTTCGACAAGTAGAACAATGAATGGAACAGGTAGACTGTTGAAATCATTGTATATATTGCTTCTATATAGCATAAGAAACATATATGCAAAGCATCCAAACGGTACAATTCGCCAATTTTTTGTTCTTCAAGTTTAAGTGAACTACGAGCCCCATTGTTAATCCTTTAACGGAAATTAATTGTAACTTTCTACAAGTAGAACAATGATTGGAACACGTAGACGGTTGAAATCTTTGTATATATTGCTTCCATATAGTCTAAGAAACATATATGCAAAGCATCCAAACAGTACCATTCGCCAATTTTTTGTACTTCAAGTTTAAGTGAACTACGATCCCCATTGTTAATCCCTTAACGGAAATTATTTGTAACTTTCGACAAGTAGAACAGTGAATGGAACAGGTAGACGGTTGAAATCTTTGTATATATTGCTTCTATATAGTATAAGAAACATATATGCAAAGCATCCAAACGGTACAATTCGCCAATTTTTTGTTCTTCAAGTTTAAGTGAACTACGAGCCCCATTGTTAATCCTGTAACGGAAATTAATTGTAACTTTCTACAAGTAGAACAATGATTGGAACACGTAGACGGTTGAAATCTTTGTATATATTGCTTCCATATAGTCTAAGAAACATATATGCAAAGCATCCAAACAGTACCATTCGCCAATTTTTTGTACTTCAAGTTTAAGTGAACTACGATCCCCATTGTTAATCCCTTAACGGAAATTATTTGTAACTTTCGACAAGTAGAACAATGATTGGAACACGTAGACGGTTGAAATCTTTGTATATATTGCTTCCATATAGTGTAAGAAACATGTACGCAAAGCATCCAAACAGTACCATTCGCCAATTTTTTGTTCTTCAAGTTTAAGTGAACAATGAGCCCCAATGGTTAATCCTTTAAAGGAAATTATTTGTAAATTTCGACAAGTAGAACAATGATTGGAACACGTAGACGGTTGAAATCTTTTTATATATTGCTTCTATATAGTCTAAGAAACATATATGCAAAGCATCCAAACTGTACCATTCGCTAATTTTTTGTTCTTCAAGTTTAAGTGAACAACGAGCCCCATTGTTAATCCTTTAAAGGAAATTATTTGTAACTTTCTACAAGTAGAACAATGATTGGAACACGTAGACGGTTGAAATCTTTGTATATATTGCTTCCATATAGTCTAAGAAACATATATGCAAAGGATCCAAACAGTACCATTCGCCAATTTTTTGTACTTCAAGTTTAAGTGAACTACGATCCCCATTGTTAATCCCTTAACGGAAATTATTTGTAACTTTCGACAAGTAGAACAGTGAATGGAACAGGTAGACGGTTGAAATCATTGTATATATTGCTTCTATATAGTCTAAGAAACATATATGCAAAGCATCCAAACTGTACCATTCGCTAATTTTTTGTTCTTCAAGTTTAAGTGAACAACGAGCCCCATTGTTAATCCTTTAAAGGAAATTATTTGTAACTTTCGACAAGTAGAACAATGAATGGAACAGGTAGACGGTTGAAATCATTGTATATATTGCTTCTATATAATCTACGAAACATATATGCAAAGCATCCAAATAGTCCAATTCGCCAATTTTTTTTCTTCAGGTTTAAGTGAACTACGAGCCCCATTGTTAATCCTGTAACGGAAATTAATTGTAACTTTCGACAAGTAGAACAATGAATGGAACAGGTAGACGGTTGAAATCTTTGTATATATTGCTTCTATATAGTCTAAGAAACATATATGCAAAGCATCCGAACAGTACAATTCGCCAATTATTTGTTCTTCAAGTTTAAGTGAACAATGAGCCCCATTGTTAATCCTTTAAAGGAAATTATTTGTAAATTTCGACAAGTAGAACAATGAATGGATCATGTAGACGGTTGAAAAAATTGTATATATTGCTTCTATATAGTCTACGAAACATATATGCAAAGCATCCAAACAGTACAATTCGCCAATTTTTTGTACTTCAAGTTTAAGTGAACTACGAGCCCCATTGTTAATCCTGTAACGGAAATTAATTGTAACTTTCGACAAGTAGAACAATGAATGGAACAGGTAGACGGTTGAAATCTTTGTATAGATTGCTTCTATATAGTCTAAGAAACATATATGCAAAGCATCCAAACAGTACAATTCGCCAATTTATTGTTCTTCAAGTTTAAGTGAACAACGAGCCAGATTGTTAATCCTTTAAAGGAAATTATTTGTAACTTTCGACAAGTAGAACAATGAATGGAACAGGTAGACGGTTGAAATTTTGTATATATTGCTTCTATATAGTCTAAGAAACATATATGCAAAGCATCCAAACAGTACAATTCGCCAATTTTTTGTTCTTCAAGTTTAAGTGAACAATGAGCCCCAATGGTTAATCCTTTATCGGAAATTATTTGTAAATTTCGAAAAGTAGAACAATGAATAGTACAGGTAGACGGGTGAAATCTTTCTATATATTGCTTCTAAATAGTCTAAGAAACATCTATGCAAAGCATCCAAACAGTACAATTCGCCAATTTTTTGTTCTTCAAGTTTAAGTGAACTACGAGCCCCATTGTTAATCCTTTAAAGGAAATTATTTGTAAATTTCGACAAGTAGAACAATGAATGGATCATGTAGACGGTTGAAAAAATTGTATATATTGCTTCTATATAGTCTAGGAAACATATATGCAAAGCATCCAAACAGTACAATTCGCCAATTTTTTGTTCTTCAAGTTTAAGTGAACTACGAGCCCCATTGTTAATCCCTTAACGGAAATTAATTGTAACTTTCTACAAGTAGAACAATGATTGGAACACGTAGACGGTTGAAATCTTTGTATATATTGCTTCCATATAGTCTAAGAAACATGTACGCAAAGCATCCAAACAGTACAATTAGCCAATTTTTTGTTCTTCAAGTTTAAGTGAACTACGATCCCCATTGTTAATCCCTTAACGGAAATTATTTGTAACTTTCGACAAGTAGAACAGTGAATGGAACAGGTAGACGGTTGAAATCTTTGTATATATTGCTTCTATATAGTATAAGAAACATATATGCAAAGCATCCAAAAAGTACAATTCGCCAATTTTTTGTTCTTCAAGTTTAAGTGAACAATGAGCCCCAATGGTTAATCCGTTATCGGAAATTATTTGTAAATTTCGACAAGTAGAACAATGAATGAAACAGGTAGACTGTTGAAATCATTGTATATATTGCTTCTATATAGTCTAAGAAACATATATGCAAAGCATCCAAACAGTACAATTCGCCAATTTTTTGTTCTTCAAGTTTAAGTGAACTACGATCCCCATTGTTAATCCCTTAACGGAAATTATTTGTAACTTTCGACAAGTAGAACAATGAATGGAACAGGTAGACGGTTGAAATTTTGTATATATTGCTTCTATATAGTCTAAGAAACATATATGCAAAGCATCCAAACAGTACAATTCGCCAATTTTTTGTTCTTCAAGTTTAAGTGAACAATGAGCCCCATTGTTAATCCTTTAAAGGAAATTATTTGTAAATTTCGACAAGTAGAACAATGAATGGATCATGTAGACGGTTGAAATCATTGTATATATTGCTTCTATATAGATTGAGAAACACATATGCAAAGCATCCAAACAGTACAAATCGCCAATTTAATGTTCTTCAAGTTTAAGTGAACTACGATCCCCATTGTTAATCCCTTAACGGAAATTATTTGTAACTTTCGACAAGTAGAACAGTGAATGGAACAGGTAGACGGTTGAAATCTTTGTATATATTGCTTCTATATAGTATAAGAAACATATATGCAAAGCATCCAAAAAGTACAATTCGCCAATTTTTTGTTCTTCAAGTTTAAGTGAACAATGAGCCCCAATGGTTAATCCGTTATCGGAAATTATTTGTAACTTTCGACAAGTAGAACAATGAATGGAAAAGGTAGACGGTTGAAATCTTTGTATATATTGCTTCTATATAGTCTAAGAAACATATATGCAAAGCATCCAAACAGTACCATTCGCCAATTTTTTGTTCTTCAAGTTTAAGTGAACTGCGAGCCCCATTGTTAATCCTTTAAAGGAAATTATTTGTAAATTTCGACAAGTAGAACAATGAATGGATCATGTAGACGGTTGAAAAAATTGTATGTATTGCTTCTATATAGTCTACGAAACATATATGCAAAGCATCCAAACAGTACAATTCGCCAATTTTTTGTACTTCAAGTTTAAGTGAACTACGAGCCCCATTGTTAATCCTGTAACGGAAATTAATTGTAACATTCGACAAGTAGAACAATGAATGGAACAGGTAGACGGTTGAAATCTTTGTATAGATTGCTTCTATATAGTCTAAGAAACATATATGCAAAGCATCCAAACAGTACAATTCGCCAATTTATTGTTCTTCAAGTTTAAGTGAACAACGAGCCAGATTGTTAATCCTTTAAAGGAAATTATTTGTAACTTTCGACAAGTAGAACAATGAGTGGAACAGGTAGACGGTTGAAATCTTTGTATATATTGCTTCTATATAGTCTAAGAAACATATATGCAAAGCATCCAAACAGTACAATTCGCCAATTTTTTGTTCTTCAAGTTTAAGTGAACAATGAGCCCCAATGGTTAATCCTTTATCGGAAATTATTTGTAAATTTCGACAAGTAGAACAATGAATGGAACTGGTAGCCGGTTGAAATCTTTGTATATATTGCTTCTATATTGTCTAAGACACATATATGCAAAGCATCCAAACAGTGCAATTCGCAAATTTTTTGTTCTTCAAGTTTAAGTGAACAATGAGCCCCAATGGTTAATCCTTTATCGGAAATTATTTGTAAATTTCGACAAGTAGAACAATGAATGGAACAGGTAGCCGGTTGAAATCAATGTATATATTGCTTCTATATAGTCTAAGAAACATATATGCAAAGCATCCAAACAGTACCATTCGCCAATTTTTTGTTCTTCAAGTTTAAGTGAACTACGAGCCCCATTGTTAATCCCTTAACGGAAATTAATTGTAACTTTCGACAAGTAGAACAGTGAATGGAACAGGTAGACGGTTGAAATCTTTGTATATATTGCTTCTATATAGTATAAGAAACATATATGCAAAGCATCCAAACAGTACAATTCGCCAATTTATTGTTCTTCAAGTTTAAGTGAACAACGAGCCAGATTGTTAATCCTTTAAAGGAAATTATTTGTAAATTTCGACAAGTAGAACAATGAATGGAACAGGTAGACTGTTGAAATCATTGTATATATTGCTTCCATATAGTCTAAGAAACATGTACGCAAAGCATCCAAACAGTACAATTCGCCAATTTTTTGTTCTTCAAGTTTAAGTGAACTACGATCCCCATTGTTAATCCCTTAACGGAAATTATTTGTAACTTTCGACAAGTAGAACAGTGAATGGAACAGGTAGACGGTTGAAATCTTTGTATATATTGCTTCTATATAGTATAAGAAACATATATGCAAAGCATCCAAACAGTACAATTCGCCAATTTATTGTTCTTCAAGTTTAAGTGAACAACGAGCCAGATTGTTAATCCTTTAAAGGAAATTATTTGTAAATTTCGACAAGTAGAACAATGAATGGAACAGGTAGACTGTTGAAATCATTGTATATATTGCTTCTATATAGTCTAAGAAACATATATGCAAAGCATCCAAACAGTACAATTCGCCAAATTTTTGTTCTTCAAGTTTAAGTGAACAATGAGCCCCATTGTTAATCCTTTAAAGGAAATTATTTGTAACTTTCGACAAGTAGAACAATGAATAGAACAGGTAGACGGGTGAAATCTTTCTATATATTGCTTCTAAATAGTTTAAGAAACATCTATGCAAAGCATCCAAACAGCACCATTCGCCAATTTTTTGTTCTTCAAGTTTAAGCGAACAATGAGCCCCAATGGTTAATCCTTTATCGGAAATTATTTGTAATTTTCGACAAGTAGAACAATGAATGGAACAGTTAGACGGTTGAAATATTTGTATATATTGCTTCTATATAATCTAAGAAACATATATGCAAAGCATCCAAACAGTAACAATCGCCAATTTTTTGATCTTCAAGTTTAAGTGAACAGCGAGCCCCATTGATAATCATGAAATGGAAACTATTTGTAACTTTCTACAAGTAGAACAATGAATAGTATAGGTAGACTGGTGAAATCTTTCTATATATTGCTTCTTAATAGTCTAAGAAACATCTATGCAAAGCATCCAAACAGTACAATTCGCCAATTTTTTGTTCTTCAAGTTTAAGTAAACTACGATCCCCATTGTTAATCCCTTAACGGAAATTATTTGTAACTTTCGACAAGTAGAACAATGAATGGAACAGGTAGACGGTTGAAATCATTGTATATATTGCTTCTATATAGTCTAAGAAACATATATGCAAAGCATCCAAACAGTACAATTCGCCAATTTTTTGTTCTTCAAGTTTAAGTGAACAATGAGCCCCAATGGTTAATCCTTTATCGGTAATTATTTGTAACTTTCGACAAGTAGAACAATGAATTGAACAGGTAGACGGTTGAAATCCTTGTATATATTGCTTCCATATAGTCTAAAAAACATGTACGCAAAGCATCCAAACAGTACCATTCGCCAATTTTTTGTTCTTCAAGTTTAAGTGAACAATGAGAACCATTGTTAATCCTTTAAAGGAAATTATTTGTAAATTTCGACAAGTAGAACAATGATTGGAACACGTAGACGGTTGAAATCTTTGTATATATTGCTTCCATATAGTCTAAGAAACATATATGCAAAGCATCCAAACAGTACAATTCGCCAATTTTTTGTTCTTCAAGTTTAAGTGAACAATGAGCCCCAATGGTTAATCCGTTATCGGAAATTATTTGTAACTTTCGACAAGTAGAACAATGAATGGAACAGGTAGACGGTTGAAATCTTTGTATATATTGCTTCTAAATAGTCTAAGAAACATATATGCAAAGCATCCAAACAGTACCACTCGCCAATTTTTTGTTCTTCAAGTTTAAGTGAACTACGAGCCCCATTGTTACTCCTTTAACGGAAATTATTTGTAACTTGCGACAAGTAGAACAATGAATGGAACAGGTAGACGGTTGAAATCAATGTATATATTGCTTCTATATAATCTAGGAAACATATATGCAAAGCATCCAAACAGTACAATTCGCCAATTTTATGTTCTTCATGTTTAAGTGAACTACGAGTCCCATTGTTAATCCTTTAAAGGAAATTATTTGTAAATTTCGACAAGTAGAACAATGAATGGAACAGGTAGACGGCTGAAATCATTGTATATATTGCTACCATATAGTCTAGGAAACATGTACGCAAAGCATCCAAACAGTACCATTCGCCAATTTTTTGTTCTTCAAGTTTAAGTGAACAATGAGCCCCAATGGTTAATCCTTTATCGGAAATTATTTGTAACTTTCAACAAGTAGGACAATGAATGGAACAGGTAGACGGTTGAAATCTTTGTATATATTGCTTCTATATAGTATAAGAAACATATATGCAAAGCATCCAAACAGTACCATTCGCCAATTTTTTGTTCTTCAAGTTTAAGTGAACAACGAGCCCCATTGATAATCATGAAACGGAAATTATTTGTAAACTTCTACAAGTAGAACAATGAATAAAACAGGTAGACGGGTGAAATCTTTCAATATATTGCTTCTAAATAGTCTAAGAAACATATATGCAAAGCATCCAAACAGTACAATTCGCCAATTTTTTGTTCTTCAAGTTTAAGTGAACTACGAGCCCCATTGTTAATCCTTTACAGGTAATTATTTGTAAATTTCGACAAGTAGAACAATGAATGGAAAAGGTAGACTGTTGAAATCATTGTATATATTGCGTCTATATAGTCTAAGAAACATATATGCGAAGCATTCAAACAGTACAAATCGCCAATTTTATGTTCTTCAAGTTTAAGTGAACAATGAGCCCCAATGGTTAATCCTTTATCGGAAATTATTTGTAAATTTCGACAAGTAGAACAATGAATGGAACAGGTAGACGATTGAAATCAATGTATATATTGCTTCTATATAGTCTAAGAAACATATTTGCAAAGCATCCAAACAGTACCATTTGTCAAATTATTGTTCTTCAAGTTTAAGTGAACAACGAGCGCCATTGTTAATCCTTTAAAGGAAATTATTTGTAAATTTCGACAAGTAGAACAATGATTGGAACATGTAGACGGTTGAAATCTTTGTATATATTGCTTCTATATAGTATAAGAATCATATGTGCAAAGCATCCAAACAGTACCATTCGCCAATTTTTTGTCCTTCAAGTTTAAGTGAACAACGAGCCGCATTGATAATCATGAAACGGAAATTATTTGTAACTTTCTACAAGTAGAACAACGAATAGAACAGGTGGACGGGTGAAATATTTCTATATGTTGCTTCTATATAGTCTAAGAAACATATATGCAAAGCATCCAAACAGCACCATTCGCCATTTTTTGTTCTTCAAGTTTAAGTGAACAACAAGCCCCATTGATAATCATGAAACGGAAATTATTTGTAACTTTCTACAAGTAGAACAATGAATGGAACAGGTAGACGGTTGAAATCATTGTATATATTGCTTCCATATAGTCTATGAAACATATATGCAAAGCATCCAAACAGTACAATTCGCGAATTTATTGTTCTTCAAGTTTAAGTGATCTACGATACCCATTGTTAATCCTTTAAAGGAAATTATTTGTAAATTTCGACAAGTAGAACAATGAATGGATCATGTAGACGGTTGAAAAAATTGTATATATTGCTTCTATATAGTCTACGAAACATATATGCAAAGCATCCAAACAGTACAATTCGCCAATTTTTTGTTCTTCAAGTTTAAGTGAACTACGATCCCCATTGTTAATCCTTTAACGGATATTATTTGTAACTTTCGACAAGTAAAACAATGAATGGAACAGGTAGACGGTTGAAATCTTTGTATATATTGCTTCTATATAGTCTAAGATACATATATGCAAAGAATCCAAACAGTACCATACGCCAATTTTTTGTTCTTCAAGTTTAAGTGAACAACGAGCCCCATTGATAATCATGAAACGGAAATTATTTGTAACTTTCTACAAGTAGAACAATGAATTGTACAGGTAGACGGGTGAAGTCTTTCTATATATTGCTTCTATATATTCTAAGAAATATATAACCAAAGCATCCAAACAGTACATTTCGCCAATTTTTTGTTCTTCAAGTTTAAGTGATCTACGAGCCCCATTGTTAATCCTTTAAAGGAAATTATTTGTAAATTTCGTCAAGTAGAACAATGAATGGAACAGGTAGACGGTTGAAATCTTTGTATATATTGCTACTATATAATCTAAGAAACATATATGCAAAGCATCCAAACAGTACCATTCGCTAATTTTTTGTTCTTCAAGTTTAAGTGAACACCGAGCCCCATTGATAATCATGAAACGGAAATTATTTGTAAGTTTCTAGAAGTAGGACAATGAATAGAACGGGTAGACGGTAGAAATCTTTGTATATATTGCTTCCATATAGTCTAAAAAACATGTACGCAAAGCATCCAAACAGTACCATTCGCCAATTTTTTGTTCTTCAAGTTTAAGTGAACAATGAGAACCATTGTTAATCCTTTAAAGGAAATTATTTGTAAATTTCGACAAGTAGAACAATGATTGGAACACGTAGACGGTTGAAATCTTTGTATATATTGCTTCCATATAGTCTAAGAAACATATATGCAAAGCATCCAAACAGTACAATTCGCCAATTTTTTGTTCTTCAAGTTTAAGTGAACAATGAGCCCCAATGGTTAATCCGTTATCGGAAATTATTTGTAACTTTCGACAAGTAGAACAATGAATGGAACAGGTAGACGGTTGAAATCTTTGTATATATTGCTTCTAAATAGTCTAAGAAACATATATGCAAAGCATCCAAACAGTACCACTCGCCAATTTTTTGTTCTTCAAGTTTAAGTGAACTACGAGCCCCATTGTTACTCCTTTAACGGAAATTATTTGTAACTTGCGACAAGTAGAACAATGAATGGAACAGGTAGACGGTTGAAATCAATGTATATATTGCTTCTATATAATCTAGGAAACATATATGCAAAGCATCCAAACAGTACAATTCGCCAATTTTATGTTCTTCATGTTTAAGTGAACTACGAGTCCCATTGTTAATCCTTTAAAGGAAATTATTTGTAAATTTCGACAAGTAGAACAATGAATGGAACAGGTAGACGGCTGAAATCATTGTATATATTGCTACCATATAGTCTAGGAAACATGTACGCAAAGCATCCAAACAGTACCATTCGCCAATTTTTTGTTCTTCAAGTTTAAGTGAACAATGAGCCCCAATGGTTAATCCTTTATCGGAAATTATTTGTAACTTTCAACAAGTAGGACAATGAATGGAACAGGTAGACGGTTGAAATCTTTGTATATATTGCTTCTATATAGTATAAGAAACATATATGCAAAGAATCCAAACAGTACCATTCGCCAATTTTTTGTTCTTCAAGTTTAAGTGAACAACGAGCCCCATTGATAATCATGAAACGGAAATTATTTGTAAACTTCTACAAGTAGAACAATGAATAAAACAGGTAGACGGGTGAAATCTTTCAATATATTGCTTCTAAATAGTCTAAGAAACATATATGCAAAGCATCCAAACAGTACAATTCGCCAATTTTTTGTTCTTCAAGTTTAAGTGAACTACGAGCCCCATTGTTAATCCTTTACAGGTAATTATTTGTAAATTTCGACAAGTAGAACAATGAATGGAAAAGGTAGACTGTTGAAATCATTGTATATATTGCGTCTATATAGTCTAAGAAACATATATGCGAAGCATTCAAACAGTACAAATCGCCAATTTTATGTTCTTCAAGTTTAAGTGAACAATGAGCCCCAATGGTTAATCCTTTATCGGAAATTATTTGTAAATTTCGACAAGTAGAACAATGAATGGAACAGGTAGACGATTGAAATCAATGTATATATTGCTTCTATATAGTCTAAGAAACATATTTGCAAAGCATCCAAACAGTACCATTTGTCAAATTATTGTTCTTCAAGTTTAAGTGAACAACGAGCGCCATTGTTAATCCTTTAAAGGAAATTATTTGTAAATTTCGACAAGTAGAACAATGATTGGAACATGTAGACGGTTGAAATCTTTGTATATATTGCTTCTATATAGTATAAGAATCATATGTGCAAAGCATCCAAACAGTACCATTCGCCAATTTTTTGTCCTTCAAGTTTAAGTGAACAACGAGCCGCATTGATAATCATGAAACGGAAATTATTTGTAACTTTCTACAAGTAGAACAACGAATAGAACAGGTGGACGGGTGAAATATTTCTATATGTTGCTTCTATATAGTCTAAGAAACATATATGCAAAGCATCCAAACAGCACCATTCGCCATTTTTTGTTCTTCAAGTTTAAGTGAACAACAAGCCCCATTGATAATCATGAAACGGAAATTATTTGTAACTTTCTACAAGTAGAACAATGAATAGAACAGGTAGACGGGTGAAATCTTTCTATATGTTGCTTCTATATAGTCTAAGAAACATATATGCAAAACATCCAAACAGTACCATTCGCCAATTTTTCGTTCTTCAAGTTTAGGTGAACAACGAGCCCCATTGATAATCATGAAACGGAAATTATTTGTAACTTTCTACAAGTAGAACAATGAATGGAACAGGTAGACGGTTGAAATCATTGTATATATTGCTTCCATATAGTCTATGAAACATATATGCAAAGCATCCAAACAGTACAATTCGCGAATTTATTGTTCTTCAAGTTTAAGTGATCTACGATACCCATTGTTAATCCTTTAAAGGAAATTATTTGTAAATTTCGACAAGTAGAACAATGAATGGATCATGTAGACGGTTGAAAAAATTGTATATATTGCTTCTATATAGTCTACGAAACATATATGCAAAGCATCCAAACAGTACAATTCGCCAATTTTTTGTTCTTCAAGTTTAAGTGAACTACGATCCCCATTGTTAATCCTTTAACGGATATTATTTGTAACTTTCGACAAGTAAAACAATGAATGGAACAGGTAGACGGTTGAAATCTTTGTATATATTGCTTCTATATAGTCTAAGATACATATATGCAAAGAATCCAAACAGTACCATACGCCAATTTTTTGTTCTTCAAGTTTAAGTGAACAACGAGCCCCATTGATAATCATGAAACGGAAATTATTTGTAACTTTCTACAAGTAGAACAATGAATTGTACAGGTAGACGGGTGAAGTCTTTCTATATATTGCTTCTATATATTCTAAGAAATATATAACCAAAGCATCCAAACAGTACATTTCGCCAATTTTTTGTTCTTCAAGTTTAAGTGATCTACGAGCCCCATTGTTAATCCTTTAAAGGAAATTATTTGTAAATTTCGTCAAGTAGAACAATGAATGGAACAGGTAAACGGTTGAAATCTTTGTATATATTGCTACTATATAATCTAAGAAACATATATGCAAAGCATCCAAACAGTACCATTCGCTAATTTTTTGTTCTTCAAGTTTAAGTGAACACCGAGCCCCATTGATAATCATGAAACGGAAATTATTTGTAAGTTTCTAGAAGTAGGACAATGAATAGAACGGGTAGACGGTAGAAATCTTTGTATATATTGCTTCTATATAGTCTAAGAAACATGTATGCAAAGAATCCAAACTCTACAATTCGCCAATTTTATGTTCTTCATGTTTAAGTGAACTACGAGTCCCATTGTTAATCCTTTAAAGGAAATTATTTGTAAATTTCGACAAGTAGAACAATGAATGGAACAGGTAGACGGCTGAAATCATTGTATATATTGCTACCATATAGTCTAGGAAACATGTACGCAAAGCATCCAAACAGTACATTTCGCCAATTTTTTGTTCTTCAAGTTTAAGTGAACAATGAGCCCCATTGTTAATCCTTTAAAGGAAATTATTTGTTAATTTCGGCAAGTAGAACAATGAATGGAACAGGTAGACGGTTGAAATCATTGTATATATTGCTTCTGTATAGTCTTAGAAACATATATGCAAAGCATCCAAACAGTACAATTCGCCAATTTTTTGTTCTTCAAGTTTAAGTGAAATACGAGCCCCATTGTTAATCCTTTAACGGAAATTAATTGTAACTTTCTACAAGTAGAACAATGAATGGAACAGGTAGACGGTTGAAATCATTGTATATATTGCTTCTATATAGTATAAGAAACATATATGCACAGCATCCACACAGTACCATTCGCCAATTTTTTGTTCTTCAAGTTTAAGTGAACTACGATCCCCATTGTTAATCCTTTAACGGAAATTATTTGTAACTTTCGACAAGTAAAACAATGAATGGAACATGTAGACGGTTGAAATCTTTGTATATATTGCTTCTATATAGTCTAAGATACATATATGCAAAGAATCCAAACAGTACCATACGCCAATTTTTTGTTCTTCAAATCTAAGTGAACAACGAGCCCCATTGATAATCATGAAACGGAAATTATTTCTAACTTTCTACAAGTAGAACAATGAATTGTACAGGTAGACGGGTGAAGTCTTTCTATATATTGCTTCTATATATTCTAAGAAATATATAACCAAAGCATCCAAACAGTACATTTCGCCAATTTTTTGTTCTTCAAGTTTAAGTGATCTACGAGCCCCATTGTTAATCCTTTAAAGGAAATTATTTGTAAACTTCGTCAAGTAGAACAATGAATGGAACAGGTAGACTGTTGAAATCATTGTATATATTGCTTCTATATAGTCTAAGAAACCTATATGCAAAGCATCTAAACAGTACAATTCGCCAATTTTTTGTTCTTCACGTTTAAGTAAACTACGATCCCCATTGTTAATCCCTTAACGGAAATTATTTGTAACTTTCGACAAGTAGAACAATGAATGGAACAGGTAGACGGTTAAAATCATTGTATATATTGCATCTATATAGTCGAAGAAACATACATGCAAAGCATCCTAACAGTACCAATCGCCAATTTCTTTTCTTCAAGCTTAGTGGAACTACGAGCCCCATTGTTAATCATGAAAGGGAAATTATTTGTAACTTTCGACAAGTAGAACAATGAATGGAACAGGTAGGCGGTTGAAATCAATGTATATATTGCTTCTATATGGTCTAAGAAACATATATGCAAAGCATCCAAATAGTACAATTCGCGAATTTATTGTTCTTCAAGTTTAAGTGAACAACGAGCCCCATTGATAATCATGAAAGGGAAATTATTTGTAACGTTCTACAAGTAGAACAATGAATTGTACAGGTAGACGGGTGAAGTCTTTCTATATATTGCTTCTATATATTCTAGGAAACATATATGCAAAGCATCCAAACAGTACATTTCGCCAATTTTTTGTTCTTCAAGTTTAAGTGAACAATGAGCCCCATTGTTAATCATGAAAGGGAAATTATTTGTAACTTTCGACAAGTAGAACAATGAATGGAACAGGTAGACGGTTGAAATCTTTGTATATATTGCTTCTATATAGTCTAAGAAACATATATGCAAATCATCCAAACAGTACAATTCGCCAATTATTTGATCTTCAAGTTTAAGTGAACTACGAGCCCCATTGTTAATACTTTAACGGAAATTATTTGTAACTTGCGACAAGTAGAACAATGAATGGAACAGGTAGACGGTTGAAATCAATGTATATATTGCTTCTTTATAGTCTAAGAAACATATATGCAATGCATCCAAACAGTACCATTCGCAATTTTTTTGATCTTCAAGTTTAAGTGAACAACGAGCCCCATTGTTAATCCTTTAAAGGAAATTATTTGTAAATTTCGACAAGTAGAACAATGATTGGAACACGTAGACGGTTGAAATCTTTGTATATATTGCTTCTATATAATCTACGAAACATATATGCAAAGCATCCAAATAGTCCAATTCGCCAATTTTTTGTTCTTCAGGTTTAAGTGAACTACGAGCCCCATTGTTAATCCTTTAACGGAAATTAATTGTAACTTTCGACAAGTAGAACAATGAATGGAACAGGTAGACGGTTGAAATCCTTGTATATATTGCTTCCATATAGTCTAAGAAACATGTACGCAAAGCATCCAAACAGTACCATTCGCCAATTTTTTGTCCTTCAAGTTTAAGTGAACAATGAGCCCCATTGTTAATCCCTTAACGGTAATTATTTGTAACTTTCGACAAGTAGAACAATGAATGGAACAGGTAGACGGTTGAAATCATTGTATATATTGCTTCTATATAGTCTAAGAAACATATATGCAAAGCATCCAAACAGTACAATTCGCCAATTTTTTGTTCTTCAAGTTTAAGTAAACTACGATCCCCATTGTTAATCCCTTAACGGTAATTATTTGTAACTTTCGACAAGTAGAACAATGTATGGAACAGGTAGACGGTTGAAATCATTGTATATATTGCTTCTATATAGTCTACGAAACATATATGCAAAGCATCCAAACAGTACAATTCGCCAATTTTTTGTACTGCAAGATTAAGTGAACTACGAGCCCCATTGTTAATCCTTTAACGGAAATTAATTGTAACTTTCGACAAGTAGAACAATGAATGGAACAGGTAGACGGTTGAAATCTTTGTATATATTGCTTCTATATAGTCTAAGAAACATATATGCAAAGCATCCAAACAGCACAATTCGCCAATTTATTGTTCTTCAAGTGTAAGTGAACAACGAGCCCCATTGTTAATCCTTTAAAGGAAATTATTTGTAACTTTCGACAAGCAGAACAATGAATGGAACAGGTAGACGGTTGAAATCTTTGTATATATTGCTTCTATATAGTCTAAGAAACATATATGCAAAGCATCCAAACAGTACAATTCGCCAATTTTTTGTTCTTCAAGTTTAAGTAAACTACGATCCCCATTATTAATCCCTTAACGGAAATTATGGGTAACATTCGACAAGTAGAACAATGAATGGAACAGGTAGACGGTTGAAATCATTGTATATATTGCTTCTATATAGTCTAAGAAACATATATGCAAAGCATCCAAACAGTACAATTCGCCAATTTTTTGTTCTTCAAGTTTAAGTGAACAATGAGCCCCATTGTTAATCCTTTAAAGGAAATTATTTGTAACTTTCGACAAGTAGAACAATGAATGGAACAGGTAGACGGTTGAAATCTTTGTATAGATTGCTTCTATATAGTCTAAGAAACATATATGCAAAGCATCCAAACAGTACAATTCGCCAATTTATTGTTCTTCAAGTTTAAGTGAACAACGAGCCAGATTGTTAATCCTTTAAAGGAAATTATTTGTAACTTTCGACAAGTAGAACAATGAATGGAACAGGTAGACGGTTGAACTTTTGTATATATTGCTTCTATATAGTCTAAGAAACATATATGCAAAGCATCCAAACAGTACAATTCGCCAATTTTTTGTTCTTCAAGTTTAAATGAACAATGAGCCCCAATGGTTAATCCTTTATCGGAAATTATTTGTAAATTTCGACAAGTAGAACAATGAATAGTACAGGTAGACGGGTGAAATCTTTCTATATATTGCTTCTAAATAGTCTAAGAAACATCTATGCAAAGCATCCAAACAGTACAATTCGCCAATTTTTTGTTCTTCAAGTTTAAGTGAACTACGAGCCCCATTGTTAATCCTTTAAAGGAAATTATTTGTAAATTTCGACAAGTAGAACAATGAATGGATCATGTAGACGGTTGAAAAAATTGTATATATTGCTTCTATATAGTCTAGGAAACATATATGCAAAGCATCCAAACAGTACAATTCGCCAATTTTTTGTTCTTCAAGTTTAAGTGAACTACGAGCCCCATTGTTAATCCCTTAACGGAAATTAATTGTAACTTTCTACAAGTAGAACAATGATTGGAACACGTAGACGGTTGAAATCTTTGTATATATTGCTTCCATATAGTCTAAGAAACATGTACGCAAAGCATCCAAACAGTACAATTCGCCAATTTTTTGTTCTTCAAGTTTAAGTGAACTACGATCCCCATTGTTAATCCCTTAACGGAAATTATTTGTAACTTTCGACAAGTAGAACAATGAATGGAACAGGTAGACGGTTGAAATCTTTGTATATATTGCTTCTATATAGTCTAAGAAACATATATGCAAAGCATCCAAACAGTACAATTCGCCAATTTTTTGTTCTTCAAGTTTAAGTAAACTACGATCCCCATTATTAATCCCTTAACGGAAATTATGGGTAACATTCGACAAGTAGAACAATGAATGGAACAGGTAGACGGTTGAAATCATTGTATATATTGCTTCTTTATAGTCTAAGAAACATATATGCAATGCATCCAAACAGTACCATTCGCAATTTTTTTGATCTTCAAGTTTAAGTGAACAACGAGCCCCATTGTTAATCCTTTAAAGGAAATTATTTGTAAATTTCGACAAGTAGAACAATGATTGGAACACGTAGACGGTTGAAATCTTTGTATATATTGCTTCTATATAATCTACGAAACATATATGCAAAGCATCCAAATAGTCCAATTCGCCAATTTTTTGTTCTTCAGGTTTAAGTGAACTACGAGCCCCATTGTTAATCCTTTAACGGAAATTAATTGTAACTTTCGACAAGTAGAACAATGAATGGAACAGGTAGACGGTTGAAATCCTTGTATATATTGCTTCCATATAGTCTAAGAAACATGTACGCAAAGCATCCAAACAGTACCATTCGCCAATTTTTTGTCCTTCAAGTTTAAGTGAACAATGAGCCCCATTGTTAATCCCTTAACGGTAATTATTTGTAACTTTCGACAAGTAGAACAATGAATGGAACAGGTAGACGGTTGAAATCATTGTATATATTGCTTCTATATAGTCTAAGAAACATATATGCAAAGCATCCAAACAGTACAATTCGCCAATTTTTTGTTCTTCAAGTTTAAGTAAACTACGATCCCCATTGTTAATCCCTTAACGGTAATTATTTGTAACTTTCGACAAGTAGAACAATGTATGGAACAGGTAGACGGTTGAAATCATTGTATATATTGCTTCTATATAGTCTACGAAACATATATGCAAAGCATCCAAACAGTACAATTCGCCAATTTTTTGTACTGCAAGATTAAGTGAACTACGAGCCCCATTGTTAATCCTTTAACGGAAATTAATTGTAACTTTCGACAAGTAGAACAATGAATGGAACAGGTAGACGGTTGAAATCTTTGTATATATTGCTTCTATATAGTCTAAGAAACATATATGCAAAGCATCCAAACAGCACAATTCGCCAATTTATTGTTCTTCAAGTGTAAGTGAACAACGAGCCCCATTGTTAATCCTTTAAAGGAAATTATTTGTAACTTTCGACAAGCAGAACAATGAATGGAACAGGTAGACGGTTGAAATCTTTGTATATATTGCTTCTATATAGTCTAAGAAACATATATGCAAAGCATCCAAACAGTACAATTCGCC
Source organism: Cerceris ruficornis (assembly GCA_963989415.1). Classification (NCBI taxonomy): domain Eukaryota; kingdom Metazoa; phylum Arthropoda; class Insecta; order Hymenoptera; family Crabronidae; genus Cerceris; species Cerceris ruficornis. The sequence goes on along the minus strand of CAXDIW010000142.1, from coordinate 229,622 downwards.
AATTTTTTGTTCTTCAAGTTTAAGTAAACTACGATCCCCATTATTAATCCCTTAACGGAAATTATGGGTAACATTCGACAAGTAGAACAATGAATGGAACAGGTAGACGGTTGAAATCATTGTATATATTGCTTCTATATAGTCTAAGAAACATATATGCAAAGCATCCAAACAGTACAATTCGCCAATTTTTTGTTCTTCAAGTTTAAGTGAACAATGAGCCCCATTGTTAATCCTTTAAAGGAAATTATTTGTAACTTTCGACAAGTAGAACAATGAATGGAACAGGTAGACGGTTGAAATCTTTGTATAGATTGCTTCTATATAGTCTAAGAAACATATATGCAAAGCATCCAAACAGTACAATTCGCCAATTTATTGTTCTTCAAGTTTAAGTGAACAACGAGCCAGATTGTTAATCCTTTAAAGGAAATTATTTGTAACTTTCGACAAGTAGAACAATGAATGGAACAGGTAGACGGTTGAACTTTTGTATATATTGCTTCTATATAGTCTAAGAAACATATATGCAAAGCATCCAAACAGTACAATTCGCCAATTTTTTGTTCTTCAAGTTTAAGTGAACAATGAGCCCCAATGGTTAATCCTTTATCGGAAATTATTTGTAAATTTCGACAAGTAGAACAATGAATAGTACAGGTAGACGGGTGAAATCTTTCTATATATTGCTTCTAAATAGTCTAAGAAACATCTATGCAAAGCATCCAAACAGTACAATTCGCCAATTTTTTGTTCTTCAAGTTTAAGTGAACTACGAGCCCCATTGTTAATCCTTTAAAGGAAATTATTTGTAAATTTCGACAAGTAGAACAATGAATGGATCATGTAGACGGTTGAAAAAATTGTATATATTGCTTCTATATAGTCTAGGAAACATATATGCAAAGCATCCAAACAGTACAATTCGCCAATTTTTTGTTCTTCAAGTTTAAGTGAACTACGAGCCCCATTGTTAATCCCTTAACGGAAATTAATTGTAACTTTCTACAAGTAGAACAATGATTGGAACACGTAGACGGTTGAAATCTTTGTATATATTGCTTCCATATAGTCTAAGAAACATGTACGCAAAGCATCCAAACAGTACAATTCGCCAATTTTTTGTTCTTCAAGTTTAAGTGAACTACGATCCCCATTGTTAATCCCTTAACGGAAATTATTTGTAACTTTCGACAAGTAGAACAATGAATGGAACAGGTAGACGGTTGAAATCTTTGTATATATTGCTTCTATATAGTCTAAGAAACATATATGCAAAGCATCCAAACAGTACAATTCGCCAATTTTTTGTTCTTCAAGTTTAAGTGAACTACGAGCCCCATTGTTAATCCTTTAACGGAAATTAATTGTAACTTTCGACAAGTAGAACAATGAATGGAACAGGTAGACGGTTGAAATCCTTGTATATATTGCTTCCATATAGTCTAAGAAACATGTACGCAAAGCATCCAAACAGTACCATTCGCCAATTTTTTGTCCTTCAAGTTTAAGTGAACAATGAGCCCCATTGTTAATCCCTTAACGGTAATTATTTGTAACTTTCGACAAGTAGAACAATGAATGGAACAGGTAGACGGTTGAAATCATTGTATATATTGCTTCTATATAGTCTAAGAAACATATATGCAAAGCATCCAAACAGTACAATTCGCCAATTTTTTGTTCTTCAAGTTTAAGTAAACTACGATCCCCATTGTTAATCCCTTAACGGTAATTATTTGTAACTTTCGACAAGTAGAACAATGTATGGAACAGGTAGACGGTTGAAATCATTGTATATATTGCTTCTATATAGTCTACGAAACATATATGCAAAGCATCCAAACAGTACAATTCGCCAATTTTTTGTACTGCAAGATTAAGTGAACTACGAGCCCCATTGTTAATCCTTTAACGGAAATTAATTGTAACTTTCGACAAGTAGAACAATGAATGGAACAGGTAGACGGTTGAAATCTTTGTATATATTGCTTCTATATAGTCTAAGAAACATATATGCAAAGCATCCAAACAGCACAATTCGCCAATTTATTGTTCTTCAAGTGTAAGTGAACAACGAGCCCCATTGTTAATCCTTTAAAGGAAATTATTTGTAACTTTCGACAAGCAGAACAATGAATGGAACAGGTAGACGGTTGAAATCTTTGTATATATTGCTTCTATATAGTCTAAGAAACATATATGCAAAGCATCCAAACAGTACAATTCGCCAATTTTTTGTTCTTCAAGTTTAAGTAAACTACGATCCCCATTATTAATCCCTTAACGGAAATTATGGGTAACATTCGACAAGTAGAACAATGAATGGAACAGGTAGACGGTTGAAATCATTGTATATATTGCTTCTATATAGTCTAAGAAACATATATGCAAAGCATCCAAACAGTACAATTCGCCAATTTTTTGTTCTTCAAGTTTAAGTGAACAATGAGCCCCATTGTTAATCCTTTAAAGGAAATTATTTGTAACTTTCGACAAGTAGAACAATGAATGGAACAGGTAGACGGTTGAAATCTTTGTATAGATTGCTTCTATATAGTCTAAGAAACATATATGCAAAGCATCCAAACAGTACAATTCGCCAATTTATTGTTCTTCAAGTTTAAGTGAACAACGAGCCAGATTGTTAATCCTTTAAAGGAAATTATTTGTAACTTTCGACAAGTAGAACAATGAATGGAACAGGTAGACGGTTGAACTTTTGTATATATTGCTTCTATATAGTCTAAGAAACATATATGCAAAGCATCCAAACAGTACAATTCGCCAATTTTTTGTTCTTCAAGTTTAAGTGAACAATGAGCCCCAATGGTTAATCCTTTATCGGAAATTATTTGTAAATTTCGACAAGTAGAACAATGAATAGTACAGGTAGACGGGTGAAATCTTTCTATATATTGCTTCTAAATAGTCTAAGAAACATCTATGCAAAGCATCCAAACAGTACAATTCGCCAATTTTTTGTTCTTCAAGTTTAAGTGAACTACGAGCCCCATTGTTAATCCTTTAAAGGAAATTATTTGTAAATTTCGACAAGTAGAACAATGAATGGATCATGTAGACGGTTGAAAAAATTGTATATATTGCTTCTATATAGTCTAGGAAACATATATGCAAAGCATCCAAACAGTACAATTCGCCAATTTTTTGTTCTTCAAGTTTAAGTGAACTACGAGCCCCATTGTTAATCCCTTAACGGAAATTAATTGTAACTTTCTACAAGTAGAACAATGATTGGAACACGTAGACGGTTGAAATCTTTGTATATATTGCTTCCATATAGTCTAAGAAACATGTACGCAAAGCATCCAAACAGTACAATTCGCCAATTTTTTGTTCTTCAAGTTTAAGTGAACTACGATCCCCATTGTTAATCCCTTAACGGAAATTATTTGTAACTTTCGACAAGTAGAACAATGAATGGAACAGGTAGACGGTTGAAATCTTTGTATATATTGCTTCTATATAGTCTAAGAAACATATATGCAAAGCATCCAAACAGTACAATTCGCCAATTTTTTGTTCTTCAAGTTTAAGTAAACTACGATCCCCATTATTAATCCCTTAACGGAAATTATGGGTAACATTCGACAAGTAGAACAATGAATGGAACAGGTAGACGGTTGAAATCATTGTATATATTGCTTCTATATAGTCTAAGAAACATATATGCAAAGCATCCAAACAGTACAATTCGCCAATTTTTTGTTCTTCAAGTTTAAGTGAACAATGAGCCCCATTGTTAATCCTTTAAAGGAAATTATTTGTAAATTTCGACAAGTAGAACAATGAATGGATCATGTAGACGGTTGAAAAAATTGTATATATTGCTTCTATATAGTCTACGAAACATATATGCAAAGCATCCAAACAGTACAATTCGCCAATTTTTTGTACTTCAAGTTTAAGTGAACTACGAGCCCCATTGTTAATCCTGTAACGGAAATTAATTGTAACTTTCGACAAGTAGAACAATGAATGGAACAGGTAGACGGTTGAAATCTTTGTATAGATTGCTTCTATATAGTCTAAGAAACATATATGCAAAGCATCCAAACAGTACAATTCGCCAATTTATTGTTCTTCAAGTTTAAGTGAACAACGAGCCAGATTGTTAATCCTTTAAAGGAAATTATTTGTAACTTTCGACAAGTAGAACAATGAATGGAACAGGTAGACGGTTGAAATTTTGTATATATTGCTTCTATATAGTCTAAGAAACATATATGCAAAGCATCCAAACAGTACAATTCGCCAATTTTTTGTTCTTCAAGTTTAAGTGAACAATGAGCCCCAATGGTTAATCCTTTATCGGAAATTATTTGTAAATTTCGACAAGTAGAACAATGAATAGTACAGGTAGACGGGTGAAATCTTTCTATATATTGCTTCTAAATAGTCTAAGAAACATCTATGCAAAGCATCCAGACAGTACAATTCGCCAATTTTTTGTTCTTCAAGTTTAAGTGAACTACGAGCCCCATTGTTAATCCTTTAAAGGAAATTATTTGTAAATTTCGACAAGAAGAACAATGAATGGATCATGTAGACGGTTGAAAAAATTGTATATATTGCTTCTATATAGTCTACGAAACATATATGCAAAGCATCCAAACAGTACAATTCGCCAATTTTTTGTACTTCAAGTTTAAGTGAACTACGAGCCCCATTGTTAATCCCTTAACGGAAATTAATTGTAACTTTCTACAAGTAGAACAATGATTGGAACACGTAGACGGTTGAAATCTTTGTATATATTGCTTCCATATAGTCTAAGAAACATGTACGCAAAGCATCCAAACAGTACAATTAGCCAATTTTTTGTTCTTCAAGTTTAAGTGAACTACGATCCCCATTGTTAATCCCTTAACGGAAATTATTTGTAACTTTCGACAAGTAGAACAGTGAATGGAACAGGTAGACGGTTGAAATCTTTGTATATATTGCTTCCATATAGTCTAAGAAACATGTACGCAAAGCATCCAAACAGTACAATTCGCCAATTTTTTGTTCTTCAAGTTTAAGTGAACTACGATCCCCATTGTTAATCCCTTAACGGAAATTATTTGTAACTTTCGACAAGTAGAACAATGAATGGAACAGGTAGACGGTTGAAATCTTTGTATATATTGCTTCTATATAGTCTAAGAAACATTTATGCAAAGCATCCAAACAGTACAATTCGCCAATTTTTTGTTCTTCAAGTTTAAGTAAACTACGATCCCCATTATTAATCCCTTAACGGAAATTATGGGTAACATTCGACAAGTAGAACAATGAATGGAACAGGTAGACGGTTGAAATCATTGTATATATTGCTTCTATATAGTCTAAGAAACATATATGCAAAGCATCCAAACAGTACAATTCGCCAATTTTTTGTTCTTCAAGTTTAAGTGAACAATGAGCCCCATTGTTAATCCTTTAAAGGAAATTATTTGTAAATTTCGACAAGTAGAACAATGAATGGATCATGTAGACGGTTGAAAAAATTGTATATATTGCTTCTATATAGTCTACGAAACATATATGCAAAGCATCCAAACAGTACAATTCGCCAATTTTTTGTACTTCAAGTTTAAGTGAACTACGAGCCCCATTGTTAATCCTGTAACGGAAATTAATTGTAACTTTCGACAAGTAGAACAATGAATGGAACAGGTAGACGGTTGAAATCTTTGTATAGATTGCTTCTATATAGTCTAAGAAACATATATGCAAAGCATCCAAACAGTACAATTCGCCAATTTATTGTTCTTCAAGTTTAAGTGAACAACGAGCCAGATTGTTAATCCTTTAAAGGAAATTATTTGTAACTTTCGACAAGTAGAACAATGAATGGAACAGGTAGACGGTTGAAATTTTGTATATATTGCTTCTATATAGTCTAAGAAACATATATGCAAAGCATCCAAACAGTACAATTCGCCAATTTTTTGTTCTTCAAGTTTAAGTGAACAATGAGCCCCAATGGTTAATCCTTTATCGGAAATTATTTGTAAATTTCGACAAGTAGAACAATGAATAGTACAGGTAGACGGGTGAAATCTTTCTATATATTGCTTCTAAATAGTCTAAGAAACATCTATGCAAAGCATCCAAACAGTACAATTCGCCAATTTTTTGTTCTTCAAGTTTAAGTGAACTACGAGCCCCATTGTTAATCCTTTAAAGGAAATTATTTGTAAATTTCGACAAGTAGAACAATGAATGGATCATGTAGACGGTTGAAAAAATTGTATATATTGCTTCTATATAGTCTAGGAAACATATATGCAAAGCATCCAAACAGTACAATTCGCCAATTTTTTGTTCTTCAAGTTTAAGTGAACTACGATCCCCATTGTTAATCCCTTAACGGAAATTATTTGTAACTTTCGACAAGTAGAACAGTGAATGGAACAGGTAGACGGTTGAAATCTTTGTATATATTGCTTCTATATAGTATAAGAAACATATATGCAAAGCATCCAAAAAGTACAATTCGCCAATTTTTTGTTCTTCAAGTTTAAGTGAACAATGAGCCCCAATGGTTAATCCGTTATCGGAAATTATTTCTAACTTTCGACAAGTAGAACAATGAATGGAAAAGGTAGACGGTTGAAATCTTTGTATATATTGCTTCTATATAGTCTAAGAAACATATATGCAAAGCATCCAAACAGTACCATTCGCCAATTTTTTGTTCTTCAAGTTTAAGTGAACTGCGAGCCCCATTGTTAATCCTTTAAAGGAAATTATTTGTAAATTTCGACAAGTAGAACAATGAATGAAACAGGTAGACTGTTGAAATCATTGTATATATTGCTTCTATATAGTCTAAGAAACATATATGCAAAGCATCCAAACAGTACAATTCGCCAATTTTTTGTTCTTCAAGTTTAAGTGAACAACGAGCCCCATTGTTAATCCTTTAAAGGAAATTATTTGTAAATTTCGACAAGTAGAACAATGAATGGATCATGTAGACGGTTCAAAAAATTGTATGTATTGCTTCTATATAGTCTACGAAACATATATGCAAAGCATCCAAACAGTACAATTCGCCAATTTTTTGTACTTCAAGTTTAAGTGAACTACGAGCCCCATTGTTAATCCTGTAACGGAAATTAAATGTAACATTCGACAAGTAGAACAATGAATGGAACAGGTAGACGGTTGAAATCTTTGTATAGATTGCTTCTATATAGTCTAAGAAACATATATGCAAAGCATCCAAACAGTACAATTCGCCAATTTATTGTTCTTCAAGTTTAAGTGAACAACGAGCCAGATTGTTAATCCTTTAAAGGAAATTATTTGTAACTTTCGACAAGTAGAACAATGAATGGAACAGGTAGACGGTTGAAATCTTTGTATATATTGCTTCTATATAGTCTAAGAAACATATATGCAAAGCATCCAAACAGTACAATTCGCCAATTTTTTGTTCTTCAAGTTTAAGTGAACAATGAGCCCCAATGGTTAATACTTTATCGGAAATTATTTGTAAATTTCGACAAGTAGAACAATGAATGGAACTGGTAGCCGGTTGAAATCTTTGTATATATTGCTTCTATATTGTCTAAGACACATATATGCAAAGCATCCAAACAGTACAATTCGCAAATTTTTTGTTCTTCAAGTTTAAGTGAACAATGAGCCCCAATGGTTAATCCTTTATCGGAAATTATTTGTAAATTTCGACAAGTAGAACAATGAATGGAACAGGTAGCCGGTTGAAATCAATGTATATATTGCTTCTATATAGTCTAAGAAACATATATGCAAAGCATCCAAACAGTACCATTCGCCAATTTTTTGTTCTTCAAGTTTAAGTGAACTACGAGCCCCATTGTTAATCCCTTAACGGAAATTAATTGTAACTTTCTACAAGTAGAACAATGATTGGAACACGTAGACGGTTGAAATCTTTGTATATATTGCTTCCATATAGTCTAAGAAACATGTACGCAAAGCATCCAAACAGTACAATTCGCCAATTTTTTGTTCTTCAAGTTTAAGTGAACTACGATCCCCATTGTTAATCCCTTAACGGAAATTATTTGTAACTTTCGACAAGTAGAACAATGAATGGAACAGGTAGACGGTTGAAATTTTGTATATATTGCTTCTATATAGTCTAAGAAACATATATGCAAAGCATCCAAACAGTACAATTCGCCAATTTTTTGTTCTTCAAGTTTAAGTGAACAATGAGCCCCAATGGTTAATCCTTTATCGGAAATTATTTGTAAATTTCGACAAGTAGAACAATGAATAGTACAGGTAGACGGGTGAAATCTTTCTATATATTGCTTCTAAATAGTCTAAGAAACATATATGCAAAGCATCCAAACAGTACAATTCGCAAATTTTTTGTTCTTCAAGTTTAAGTGAACAATGAGCCCCAATGGTTAATCCTTTATCGGAAATTATTTGTAAATTTCGACAAGTAGAACAATGAATGGAACAGGTAGCCGGTTGAAATCAATGTATATATTGCTTCTATATAGTCTAAGAAACATATATGCAAAGCATCCAAACAGTACCATTCGCCAATTTTTTGTTCTTCAAGTTTAAGTGAACTACGAGCCCCATTGTTAATCCCTTAACGGAAATTAATTGTAACTTTCTACAAGTAGAACAATGATTGGAACACGTAGACGGTTGAAATCTTTGTATATATTGCTTCCATATAGTCTAAGAAACATGTACGCAAAGCATCCAAACAGTACAATTCGCCAATTTTTTGTTCTTCAAGTTTAAGTGAACTACGATCCCCATTGTTAATCCCTTAACGGAAATTATTTGTAACTTTCGACAAGTAGAACAATGAATGGAACAGGTAGACGGTTGAAATTTTGTATATATTGCTTCTATATAGTCTAAGAAACATATATGCAAAGCATCCAAACAGTACAATTCGCCAATTTTTTGTTCTTCAAGTTTAAGTGAACAATGAGCCCCAATGGTTAATCCTTTATCGGAAATTATTTCTAAATTTCGACAAGTAGAACAATGAATAGTACAGGTAGACGGGTGAATTCTTTCTATATATTGCTTCTAAATAGTCTAAGAAACATCTATGCAAAGCATCCAAACAGTACAATTCGCCAATTTTTTGTTCTTCAAGTTTAAGTGAACTACGAGCCCCATTGTTAATCCTTTAAAGGAAATTATTTGTAAATTTCGACAAGTAGAACAATGAATGGATCATGTAGACGGTTGAAAAAATTGTATATATTGCTTCTATATAGTCTAGGAAACATATATGCAAAGCATCCAAACAGTACAATTCGCCAATTTTTTGTACTTCAAGTTTAAGTGAACTAGGAGCCCCATTGTTAATCCTTTAACGGAAATTAATTGTAACTTTCGACAAGTAGAACAATGAATGGAACAGGTAGACGGTTGAAATCTTTGTATATATTGCTTCTATATAGTCTAAGAAGCATATATGCAAAGCATCCAAACAGTACAATTCGCCAATTTTTTGTTCTTCAAGTTTAAGTGAACAATGAGCCCCAATGGTTAATCCTTTATCGGAAATTATTTGTAAATTTCGACAAGTAGAACAATGAATGGAACTGGTAGCCGGTTGAAATCTTTGTATATATTGCTTCTATATAGTCTAAGAAACATATATGCAAAGCACCCAAACAGTACAATTCGCCAATTTTTTGTTCTTCAAGTTTAAGTGAACAATGAGCCCCAATGGTTAATCCTTTATCGGAAATTATTTGTAACTTTCGACAAGTAGCACAATGAATGGAACAGGTAGACGGCTGAAATCATTGTATATATTGCTACCATATAGTCTAGGAAACATGTACGCAAAGCATCCAAACAGTACCATTCGCCAATTTTTTGTTCTTCAAGTTTAAGTGAACAATGAGCCCCAATGGTTAATCCTTTATCGGAAATTATTTGTAAATTTCGACAAGTAGAACAATGAATAGTACAGGTAGACGGGTGAAATCTTTCTATATATTGCTTCTAAATAGTCTAAGAAACATCTATGCAAAGCATCCAAACAGTACAATTCGCCAATTTTTTGTTCTTCAAGTTTAAGTGAACTACGAGCCCCATTGTTAATCCTTTAAAGGAAATTATTTGTAAATTTCGACAAGTAGAACAATGAATGGATCATGTAGACGGTTGAAAAAATTGTATATATTGCTTCTATATAGTCTAGGAAACATATATGCAAAGCATCCAAACAGTACAATTCGCCAATTTTTTGTACTTCAAGTTTAAGTGAACTAGGAGCCCCATTGTTAATCCTTTAACGGAAATTAATTGTAACTTTCGACAAGTAGAACAATGAATGGAACAGGTAGACGGTTGAAATCTTTGTATATATTGCTTCTATATAGTCTAAGAAGCATATATGCAAAGCATCCAAACAGTACAATTCGCCAATTTTTTGTTCTTCAAGTTTAAGTGAACAATGAGCCCCAATGGTTAATCCTTTATCGGAAATTATTTGTAAATTTCGACAAGTAGAACAATGAATGGAACTGGTAGCCGGTTGAAATCTTTGTATATATTGCTTCTATATAGTCTAAGAAACATATATGCAAAGCATCCAAACAGTACAATTCGCAAATTTTTTGTTCTTCAAGTTTAAGTGAACAATGAGCCCCAATGGTTAATCCTTTATCGGAAATTATTTGTAAATTTCGACAAGTAGAACAATGAATGGAACAGGTAGCCGGTTGAAATCAATGTATATATTGCTTCTATATAGTCTAAGAAACATATATGCAAAGCATCCAAACAGTACCATTCGCCAATTTTTTGTTCTTCAAGTTTAAGTGAACTACGAGCCCCATTGTTAATCCCTTAACGGAAATTAATTGTAACTTTCTACAAGTAGAACAATGATTGGAACACGTAGACGGTTGAAATCTTTGTATATATTGCTTCCATATAGTCTAAGAAACATGTACGCAAAGCATCCAAACAGTACAATTCGCCAATTTTTTGTTCTTCAAGTTTAAGTGAACTACGATCCCCATTGTTAATCCCTTAACGGAAATTATTTGTAACTTTCGACAAGTAGAACAATGAATGGAACAGGTAGACGGTTGAAATTTTGTATATATTGCTTCTATATAGTCTAAGAAACATATATGCAAAGCATCCAAACAGTACAATTCGCCAATTTTTTGTTCTTCAAGTTTAAGTGAACAATGAGCCCCAATGGTTAATCCTTTATCGGAAATTATTTGTAAATTTCGACAAGTAGAACAATGAATAGTACACGTAGACGGGTGAAATCTTTCTATATATTGCTTCTAAATAGTCTAAGAAACATCTATGCAAAGCATCCAAACAGTACAATTCGCCAATTTTTTGTTCTTCAAGTTTAAGTGAACTACGAGCCCCATTGTTAATCCTTTAAAGGAAATTATTTGTAAATTTCGACAAGTAGAACAATGAATGGATCATGTAGACGGTTGAAAAAATTGTATATATTGCTTCTATATAGTCTAGGAAACATATATGCAAAGCATCCAAACAGTACAATTCGCCAATTTTTTGTACTTCAAGTTTAAGTGAACTAGGAGCCCCATTGTTAATCCTTTAACGGAAATTAATTGTAACTTTCGACAAGTAGAACAATGAATGGAACAGGTAGACGGTTGAAATCTTTGTATATATTGCTTCTATATAGTCTAAGAAGCATATATGCAAAGCATCCAAACAGTACAATTCGCCAATTTTTTGTTCTTCAAGTTTAAGTGAACAATGAGCCCCAATGGTTAATCCTTTATCGGAAATTATTTGTAAATTTCGACAAGTAGAACAATGAATGGAACTGGTAGCCGGTTGAAATCTTTGTATATATTGCTTCTATATAGTCTAAGAAACATATATGCAAAGCACCCAAACAGTACAATTCGCCAATTTTTTGTTCTTCAAGTTTAAGTGAACAATGAGCCCCAATGGTTAATCCTTTATCGGAAATTATTTGTAACTTTCGACAAGTAGCACAATGAATGGAACAGGTAGACGGCTGAAATCATTGTATATATTGCTACCATATAGTCTAGGAAACATGTACGCAAAGCATCCAAACAGTACCATTCGCCAATTTTTTGTTCTTCAAGTTTAAGTGAACAATGAGCCCCAATGGTTAATCCTTTATCGGAAATTATTTGTAACTTTCGACAAGTAGGACAATGAATGGAACAGGTAGACGGTTGAAATCTTTGTATATATTGCTTCTATATAGTATAAGAAACATATATGCAAAGCATCCAAACAGTACAATTCGCCAATTTTTTGTTCTTCAAGTTTAAGTGAACTACGATCCCCATTGTTAATCCCTTAACGGAAATTATTTGTAACTTTCGACAAGTAGAACAATGAATGGAACAGGTAGACGGTTGAAATTTTGTATATATTGCTTCTATATAGTCTAAGAAACATATATGCAAAGCATCCAAACAGTACAATTCGCCAATTTTTTGTTCTTCAAGTTTAAGTGAACAATGAGCCCCAATGGTTAATCCTTTATCGGAAATTATTTGTAAATTTCGACAAGTAGAACAATGAATAGTACAGGTAGACGGGTGAAATCTTTCTATATATTGCTTCTAAATAGTCTAAGAAACATCTATGCAAAGCATCCAAACAGTACAATTCGCCAATTTTTTGTTCTTCAAGTTTAAGTGAACTACGAGCCCCATTGTTAATCCTTTAAAGGAAATTATTTGTAAATTTCGACAAGTAGAACAATGAATGGATCATGTAGACGGTTGAAAAAATTGTATATATTGCTTCTATATAGTCTAGGAAACATATATGCAAAGCATCCAAACAGTACAATTCGCCAATTTTTTGTACTTCAAGTTTAAGTGAACTAGGAGCCCCATTGTTAATCCTTTAACGGAAATTAATTGTAACTTTCGACAAGTAGAACAATGAATGGAACAGGTAGACGGTTGAAATCTTTGTATATATTGCTTCTATATAGTCTAAGAAGCATATATGCAAAGCATCCAAACAGTACAATTCGCCAATTTTTTGTTCTTCAAGTTTAAGTGAACAATGAGCCCCAATGGTTAATCCTTTATCGGAAATTATTTGTAAATTTCGACAAGTAGAACAATGAATGGAACTGGTAGCCGGTTGAAATCTTTGTATATATTGCTTCTATATAGTCTAAGAAACATATATGCAAAGCACCCAAACAGTACAATTCGCCAATTTTTTGTTCTTCAAGTTTAAGTGAACAATGAGCCCCAATGGTTAATCCTTTATCGGAAATTATTTGTAACTTTCGACAAGTAGCACAATGAATGGAACAGGTAGACGGCTGAAATCATTGTATATATTGCTACCATATAGTCTAGGAAACATGTACGCAAAGCATCCAAACAGTACCATTCGCCAATTTTTTGTTCTTCAAGTTTAAGTGAACAATGAGCCCCAATGGTTAATCCTTTATCGGAAATTATTTGTAACTTTCGACAAGTAGGACAATGAATGGAACAGGTAGACGGTTGAAATCTTTGTATATATTGCTTCTATATAGTATAAGAAACATATATGCAAAGCATCCAAACAGTACCATTCGCCAATTTTTTGTTCTTCAAGTTTAAGTGAACAACGAGCCCCATTGATAATCATGAAACGGAAATTATTTGTAAACTTCTACAAGTAGAACAATGAATAAAACAGGTAGACGGGTGAAATCTTTCAATATATTGCTTCTAAATAGTCTAAGAAACATATATGCAAAGCATCCAAACAGTACAATTCGCCAATTTTTTGTTCTTCAAGTTTAAGTGAACTACGAGCCCCATTGTTAATCCTTTACAGGTAATTATTTGTAAATTTCGACAAGTAGAACAATGAATGGAAAAGGTAGACTGTTGAAATCATTGTATATATTGCGTCTATATAGTCTAAGAAACATATATGCAAAGCATCCAAACAGTACAATTCGCCAACTTTTTGTTCTTCAAGTTTAAGTGAACTACGATCCCCATTGTTAATCCTTTAACGGAAATTATTTGTAACTTTCGACAAGTAAAACAATGAATGGAACAGGTAGACGGTTGAAATCTTTGTATATATTGCTTCTATATAGTCTAAGATACATATATGCAAAGAATCCAAACAGTACCATACGCCAATTTTTTGTTCTTCAAGTTTAAGTGAACAACGAGCCCCATTGATAATCATGAAACGGAAATTATTTCTAACTTTCTACAAGTAGAACAATGAATTGTACAGGTAGACGGGTGAAGTCTTTCTATATATTGCTTCTATATATTCTAAGAAATATATAACCAAAGCATCCAAACAGTACATTTCGCCAATTTTTTGTTCTTCATGTTTAAGTGATCTACGAGCCCCATTGTTAATCTTTTAAAGGAAATCATTTGTAAATTTCGTCAAGTAGAACAATGAATGGAACAGGTAGACTGTTGAAATCATTGTATATATTGCTTCTATATAGTCTAAGAAACCTATATGCAAAGCATCTAAACAGTAACATTCGCCAATTTTTTGTTCTTCAAGTTTAAGTGAACAACGAGCCCCATTGATAATCATGAAACGGAAATTATTTGTAACTTTCTACAAGTAGAACAATGAATTGTACAGGTAGTCGGGTGATGCCTTTCTATATATTGCTTCTATATATTCTAGGAAACATATATGCAAAGCATCCAAACAGTACATTTCGCCAATTTTTTGTTCTTCAAGTTTAAGTGAACAATGAGCCCCATTGTTAATCCTTTAAAGGAAATTATTTGTTAATTTCGGCAAGTAGAACAATGAATGGAACAGGTAGACGGTTGAAATCATTGTATATATTGCTTCTGTATAGTCTTAGAAACATATATGCAAAGCATCCAAACAGTACAACTCGCCAATTTTTTGTTCTTCAAGTTTAAGTGAAATACGAGCCCCATTGTTAATCCTTTAACGGAAATTAATTGTAACTTTCTACAAGTAGAACAATGTATAGAACAGGTAGACGGTTGAAATCTTTCTATATATTGCTCCTATATAGTCTAAGAAACATATATGCAAAACATCCAAACAGTACCATTCGCCAATTTTTTGTTCTTCAAGTTTAGGTGAACAACGAGCCCCATTGATAATCATGAAACGGAAATTATTTGTAACTTTCGACAAGTAGAACAATGAATGGAACAGGTAGACGATTGAAATCAATGTATATATTGCTTCTATATAGTCTAAGAAACATATATGCAAAGCATCCAAACAGTACAATTCGCCAATTTTTTGTTCTTCAAGTTTAGGTGAACAACGAGCCCCATTGATAATCATGAAACGGAAATTATTTGTAGCTTTCGACAAGTAAAACAATGAATGGAACAGGTAGACGGTTGAAATCTTTGTATATATTGCTTCTATATAGTCTAAGAAACATATATTTGCAAAGCATCCAAACAGTACAATTCGCCAATTTTATGATCTTCAAGTTTAAGTGAACAATGAGCCCCAATGGTTAATCCTTTATCGGAAATTATTTGTAAATTTCGACAAGTAGAACAATGAATGGAACAGGTAGACGATTGAAATCAATGTATATATTGCTTCTATATAGTCTAAGAAACATATTTGCAAAGCATCCAAACAGTACCATTTGTCAAATTATTGTTCTTCAAGTTTAAGTGAACAACGAGCGCCATTGTTAATCCTTTAAAGGAAATTATTTGTAAATTTCGACAAGTAGAACAATGATTGGAACATGTAGACGGTTGAAATCTTTGTATATATTGCTTCTATATAGTATAAGAATCATATGTGCAAAGCATCCAAACAGTACCATTCGCCAATTTTTTGTCCTTCAAGTTTAAGTGAACAACGAGCCGCATTGATAATCATGAAACGGAAATTATTTGTAACTTTCTACAAGTAGAACAACGAATAGAACAGGTGGACGGGTGAAATATTTCTATATGTTGCTTCTATATAGTCTAAGAAACATATATGCAAAGCATCCAAACAGCACCATTCGCCATTTTTTGTTCTTCAAGTTTAAGTGAACAACGAGCCCCATTGATAATCATGAAACGGAAATTATTTGTAACTTTCTACAAGTAGGACAATGAATAGAACAGGTAGACGGGTGAAATCTTTCTATATGTTGCTTCTATATAGTCTAAGAAACATATATGCAAAACATCCAAACAGTACCATTCGCCAATTTTTCGTTCTTCAAGTTTAGGTGAACAACGAGCCCCATTGATAATCATGAAACGGAAATTATTTGTAACTTTCTACAAGTAGAACAATGAATGGAACAGGTAGACGGTTGAAATCATTGTATATATTGCTTCCATATAGTCTATGAAACATATATGCAAAGCATCCAAACAGTACAATTCGCGAATTTATTGTTCTTCAAGTTTAAGTGAACTACGATCCCCATTGTTAATCCTTTAACGGATATTATTTGTAACTTTCGACAAGTAAAACAATGAATGGAACAGGTAGACGGTTGAAATCTTTGTATATATTGCTTCTATATAGTCTAAGATACATATATGCAAAGAATCCAAACAGTACCATACGCCAATTTTTTGTTCTTCAAGTTTAAGTGAACAACGAGCCCCATTGATAATCATGAAACGGAAATTATTTGTAACTTTCTACAAGTAGAACAATGAATTGTACAGGTAGACGGGTGAAGTCCTTCTATATATTGCTTCTATATAATCTAAGAAATATATAACCAAAGCATCCAAACAGTACCATTCGCCAATTTTTTGTTCTTCAAGTTTAAGTGAACAATGAGCCCCAATGGTTAATCCTTTATCGGAAATTATTTGTAACTTTCGACAAGTAGGACAATGAATGGAACAGGTAGACGGCTGAAATCATTGTATATATTGCTACCATATAGTCTAGGAAACATGTACGCAAAGCATCCAAACAGTACCATTCGCCAATTTTTTGTTCTTCAAGTTTAAGTGAACTACGATCCCCATTGTTAATCCTTTAACGGAAATTATTTGTAACTTTCGACAAGTAAAACAATGAATGGAACAGGTAGACGGTTGAAATCTTTGTATATATTGCTTCTATATAGTCTAAGATACATATATGCAAAGAATCCAAACAGTACCATACGCCAATTTTTTGTTCTTCAAGTTTAAGTGAACAACGAGCCCCAGTGATAATCATGAAACGGAAATTATTTCTAACTTTCTACAAGTAGAACAATGAATTGTACAGGTAGACGGGTGAAGTCTTTCTATATATTGCTTCTATATATTCTAAGAAATATATAACCAAAGCATCCAAACAGTACATTTCGCCAATTTTTTGTTCTTCATGTTTAAGTGATCTACGAGCCCCATTGTTAATCCTTTAAAGGAAATCATTTGTAAATTTCGTCAAGTAGAACAATGAATTGCTACTTGATGAATCTACTTGAAGAACAAAAAATTGATGAATGGTACTGTTTGGATGCTTTGCATATATGTTTCTTAGACTATATAGAAGCAATATATACATTGATTTGAATCGTCTACGTGTTCGATTCATTGTTCTACTTGTCGCAATTTACAAATAATTTCCGTTAAAGTATTAACAATGGGGCTCGTAGTTCACTTAAACTTGAAGATCAAATAATTGGCGCATTGTACTGTTTGGATGATTCGCGTATATGTTTCTTAGTCTATATAGAAGCAATATATACAATGATTTCAACCGTCTACCTGTTCCATTCATGGTTCTACTTGTCGAAAGTTACAAATAATTTCCGTTAAGGGATTAACAATGGGGATCGTAGTTTACTTAAACTTGAAGAACCAGAAATTGGCGAATTGTACTGTTTGGATGCTTTGCATATAGGTTTCATAGACTATATAGAAGCAATACATACAATGATTTCAACCGTCTACCTATTCCATTCATTGTTCTACTTGCCGTAATTTACAAATAATTTCCTTTAAAGGATTAACAATGGGGCTCGTAGTTCACTTAAACTTGAAGAACAAAAAATTGGCGAATCGTACTGTTTGGATGCTTTGAATATATGTTTCTTATATTATATAGAAGCAATATATACAAGGATTTCAACCGTCTACATGTTCCATTCAATGTTCTACTTGTCGAAAGTTACAAATAATTACCGACAAAGGATTAACCATTGGGGCTCATTGTTCACTTAAACTTGAGGAACAACAAATTGGCGAATTGTACTGTTTGGATGCTTTGCATACATGTTTCTTAGACTATATAGAAGCAATATATACAAAGATTTCAACCTTCTACATGTTCCATTCATTGTTCTACTTGTCGAAATTTACAAATAATTTCCGATAAAGGATTAACAATGGGTCTCATTGTTCACTTAAACTTGAAGAACAAAAAATTGCCGAATGGTACTGTTTGGATGCTTTGCATATATGTTTCTAAGACTATATAGACGCAATATATACAAGGATTTCAACCGTCTACCTGTTCCATTCATTGTTCTACTTGTCGAAAGTTACAAATAATTACCGATAAAGGATTAACCATTGGGGCTCATTGTTCACTTAAACTTGAAGAACAAAAAATTGGCGAATTGTACTGTTTGGATGCTTTGCATATATGTTTCTTAGACTATATGGAAGCAATATATACAAAGATTTCAACCGTCTACGTGTTCCAATCATTGTTCTACTTGTCGAAATTTACAAATAATTTCCTTTAGAGGATTAACAATGGGGCTCGTAGTTCACTTAAACATGAATATGAAATAATTGGCGAATTGTACTGTTTGGATGCTTTGCATATGTGTCACTTAGATTATATAGAAGCAATATATACAATGATTTCAACAGTCTACCTGTTCCAATCATTGTTCTACTTGTCGAAATTTACAAATAATTTCCTTTAGAGGATTAACAATGGGGCTCGTAGTTCACTTACACATGAATATGAAATAATTGGCGAATTGTACTGTTTGGATGCTTTGCATATGTGTCACTTAGATTATATAGAAGCAATATATACAATGATTTCAACAGTCTACCTGTTCCATTCATTGTTCTACTTGTCGAAATTTACGAATAATTTCCTTTAAAGGATTAACAATGGGGCTCGTTGTTCACTTAAACTTGAAGATCAAATAATTGGCGAATTGTACTGTTTGGATGCTTTGCATATATGTTTCTTAGACTATATAGAAGCAATATATACAATGATTTCAACCGTCTACCTGTTCCATTCATTGTTCTACTTGTCGAAAATTACAAATAATTTCCTATAAAGGATTAACCATTGGGGCTCATTGTTCACTTAAACTTGAAAAACAAAAAATTGGCGAATTGTACTGTTTGGATGCTTTGCATATATGTTTCTTAGACTATATAGAAACAATATATACAAAGATTTCAACCGTCAACTTGTTCCACTCATTGTTCTACTTGTCGAAAGTTACAAATAATTTCCGATAAAGGATTAACCATTGGGCTCATTGTTCACTTAAACTTGAAGAACAAAAAATTGGCGAATTGTACTGTTTGGATGCTTTGCATATATGTTTCTTAGATTATATAGAAGCAATATATACAAAGATTTCAACCGTCTACCTGTACCATTCATTGTTCTGCTTGTCGAAAGTTACAAATAATTTCCTTTAAAGGATTAACAATGGGGCTCGTAGTTCACTTAAACTTGAAGAACAAAAAATTGGCGAATTGTACTGTTTGGATGCTTTGCATATATGTTTCTTAGGCTATTTAGAAGCAATATATGGGAAGATTTCACCCGTCTACCTGTACTATTCATTGTTCTACTTGTAGAAAGTTACAAATAATTTCCATTTCATGATTATCAATGGGGCTCGTTGTTCACTTAAACTTGTAGAACAAAAAATTGGCGAATGGTACTTTTTGGATGCTTTGCATATATGTTTCTTAGACTATATGGAAGCAATATATACAATGATTTCAACCGTCTACATGATCCATTCATTGTTCTACTTGTCGAAATTTACAAATAATTTCCTTTAAAGGATTAACAATGGGGCTCGTAGTTCACTTAAACATGAAGATGAAATAATTGGCGAATTGTACTGTTTGGATGCTTTGCATATTTGTTTCGTAGACTATATAGAAGCAATATATACAATGATTTCAACCGTCTACATGATCCATTCATTGTTCTACTTGTCGAAATTTACAAATAATTTCCTTTAAAGGATTAACAATGGGGCTCGTAGTTCACTTAAACATGAAGATGAAATAATTGGCGAATTGTACTGTTTGGATGCTTTGCATATGTGTCTCTTAGATTATATAGAAGCAATATATACAATGATTTCAACCGTCTACCTGTTCCATTCATTGTTCTACTTGTCGAAAGTTACAAATAATTTCCGTTAAGGGATTAACAATGGGGATCGTAGTTTACTTAAACGTGAAGAACAAAAAATTGGCGAATTGTACTGTTTGGATGCTTTGCATATATGTTTCTTAGACTATATAGAAGCAATATATACAATGATTTCAACAGTCTACCTGTTCCATTCATTGTTCTACTTGTCGAAATTTACAAATAATTTGCTTTAAAGGATTAACAATGGGGCTCGTAGTTCACTTAAACTTGAAGAACAAAAAATTGGCGAATGATGCTGTTTGGATGCTTTGCATATATGTTTCTTAGACTATATAGAAGCAATATATAAAAAGATTTCAACCGTCTACCTATTCCATTCATTGTTCTACTTGTCGAAATTTACAAATAATTTCCTTTAAAGGATTAACAATGGGGCTCGTTGTACACTTAAACTTGAAGAACAATAAATTGGCGAATTGTACTGTTTGGATGCTTTGCATATATGTTTCTTAGACTATATAGAAGCAATATATAAAAAGATTTCAACCGTCTACCTATTCCATTCATTGTTCTACTTGTCGAAATTTACAAATAATTTCCTTTAAAGGATTAACAATGGGGCTCGTTGTACACTTAAACTTGAAGAACAATAAATTGGCGAATTGTACTGTTTGGATGCTTTGCATATATGTTTCTTAGACTATATAGAAGCAATATATACAAAGAATTCAACCGTCTACCTGTTCCATTCATTGTTCTACTTGTCGAAATTTACAAATAATTTGCTTTAAAGGATTAACAATGGGGCTCGTAGTTCACTTAAACTTGAAGAACAAAAAATTGGCGAATGATGCTGTTTGGATGCTTTGCATATATGTTTCTTAGACTATATAGAAGCAATATATACAAAGAATTCAACCGTCTACCTGTTCCATTCATTGTTCTACTTGTCGAAAGTTACAAATAATTTCCGATAAAGGATTAACCATTGGGGCTCGTTGTTCACTTAAACTTGAAGAACAATAAATTGGCGAATTGTACTGTTTGGATGCTTTGCATATATGTTTCTTAGACTATATGGAAGCAATATATACAAAGATTTCAACCGTCTACGTGTTCCAATCATTGTTCTACTTGTCGAAAGTTAGAAATAATTTCCGATAAAGGATTAACAATGGGGCTCATTGTTCACTTAAACTTGAAGAACAAAAAATTGGCGAATGGTACTGTCTGGTTGCTTTGCATATATGTTTTTTAGACTATATAGAAGCAATATATACAATGATTTCAACCGTCTACCTGTTCCATTCATTGTTCTACTTGTCGAAATTTACAAATAATTTCCTTTAAAGGATTAACAATGGGGCTCGTAGTTCACTTAAACTTGAAGAACAAAAAATTGGCGAATTGTACTGTTTGGATGCTTTGCATATATGTTTCTTAGACTATATAGAAGCAACGTATAGAAAGATTTCACCCGTCTACCTGTTCTATTCATAGTTCTACTTGTAGAAAGTTACAAATAATTTCCGTTTCATGATTATCAATGGGCCTCGTTCTTCACTTAAACTTGAAGAACAAAAAATTGGCGACTGGTACTGTTTGGATGCTTTGCGTATATGTTTCTTAGACTATATAGAAGCAATATATACAAAGATTTCAACCGTCTACCTGTTCCAGTCATTGTTCTTCTTGTCGAAAATTACAAATAATTTCCGTTAAAGTATTAACAATGGGGCTCGTAGTTCACTTAAACTTGAAGAACAAAAAATTGGCGAATTGTACTGTTTGGATGCTTTGCATATATGTTTCTTAGACTATATAGAAGCAATATATACGAAGATTTCAACCGTCTACCTGTTCCATTCATTGTTCTACTTGTCGAAAGTTAGAAATAATTTCCGATAAAGGATTAACAATGGGGCTCGTAGTTCACTTAAACTTGAAGAACAAAAAATTGGCGAATTGTACTGTTTGGATGCTTTGCATATATGTTTCTTAGACTATATAGAAGCAACATATAGAAAGATTTCAACCGTCTACCTGTTCTATTCATAGTTCTACTTGTAGAAAGTTACAAATAATTTCCGTTTCATGATTATCAATGGGCCTCGTTCTTCACTTAAACTTGAAGAACAAAAAATTGGCGACTGGTACTGTTTGGATGCTTTGCGTATATGTTTCTTAGACTATATAGAAGCAATATATACAAAGATTTCAACCGTCTACCTGTTCCAGTCATTGTTCTTCTTGTCGAAAATTACAAATAATTTCCGTTAAAGTATTAACAATGGGGCTCGTAGTTCACTTAAACTTGAAGAACAAAAAATTGGCGAATTGTACTGTTTGGATGCTTTGCATATATGTTTCTTAGACTATATAGAAGCAATATATATAAAGATTTCAACAGTCTACCTGTTCCATTCATTGTTCTACTTGTCGAAAGTTACAAATAATTTCCGTTTCATGATTATCAATGGGGCTTGTTGTTCACTTAAACTTGAAGAACAAAAAATTGGCAAATGGTACTGTTTGCATGCTTTGCATATATGTTTCTTAGACTATATAGAAGCAATATATACAAAGATTTCAACCGTCTACCTGTTCCATTCATTATTCTACTTGTCGAAAGTTAGAAGTAATTTCCGATAAAGTATTAACAATGGGTATCGTAGTTCACTTAAACTTGAAGATCAATAAATTGGCGAATTGTACTGTTTGGATGCTTTGCATATATGTTTCTTAGACTATATAGAAGCAATATATACAAAGATTTCAACTGTCTACGTGTTCCAATCATTGTTCTACTTGTCGAAATTTACAAATAATTTCCTTTAAAGGATTAACAATGGGGCTCGTAGTTCACTTAAACTTGAAGAACAAAAAATTGGCGAATTGTACTGTCTGGATGCTTTGCATATTTGTTTCGTAGACTATATAGAAGCAATATATACAATGATTTCAACCGTCTACATGATCCATTCATTGTTCTACTTGTCGAAATTTACAAATAATTTCCTTTAAAGGATTAACAATGGGGCTCGTAGTTCACTTAAACATGAAGATGAAATAATTGGCGAATTGTACTGTTTGGAAGCTTTGCATATGTGTCTCTTAGATTATATAGAAGCAATATATACAATGATTTCAACCGTCTACCTGTTCCATTCATTGTTCTACTTGTCGAAAGTTACAAATAATTTCCGTTACGGGATTAACAATGGGGATCGTAGTTTACTTAAACGTGAAGAACAAAAAATTGGCGAATTGTACTGTTTGGATGCTTTGCATATATGTTTCTTAGACTATATAGAAGCAATATATACAATGATTTCAACAGTCTACCTGTTCCATTCATTGTTCTACGTGTCGAAATTTACAAATAATTTGCTTTAAAGGATTAACAATGGGGCTCGTAGTTCACTTAAACTTGAAGAACAAAAAATTGGCGAATGATGCTGTTTGGATGCTTTGCATATATGTTTCTTAGACTATATAGAAGCAATATATACAAACATTTCAACCGTCTACCTATTCCATTCATTGTTCTACTTGTCGAAATTTACAAATAATTTCCTTTAAAGGATTAACAATGGGGCTCGTTGTACACTTAAACTTGAAGAACAATAAATTGGCGAATTGTACTGTTTGGATGCTTTGCATATATGTTTCTTAGACTATATAGAAGCAATATATACAAAGAATTCAACCGTCTACCTGTTCCATTCATTGTTCTACTTGTCGACAGTTACAAATAATTTCCGATAAAGGATTAACCATTGGGGCTCGTTGTTCACTTAAACTTGAAGAACAATAAATTGGCGAATTGTACTGTTTGGATGCTTTGCATATATGTTTCTTAGACTATATGGAAGCAATATATACAAAGATTTCAACCGTCTACGTGTTCCAATCATTGTTCTACTTGTCGAAAGTTAGAAATAATTTCCGTTAAAGTATTAACAATGGGGCTCGTAGTTCACTTAAACTTGAAGAACAAAAAATTGGCGAATGGTACTGTTTGGATGCTTTGCATATATGTTTCTTAGACTATATAGAAGCAATATATATAATGATTTCAACCGTCTACCTGTTCCATTCATTGTTCTACATGTCGAAATTTACAAATAATTTCCTTTAAAGGATTAACAATGGGGCTCGTAGTTCACTTAAACTTGAAGAACAAAAAATTGGCGAATTGTACTGTCTGGATGCTTTGCATATTTGTTTCGTAGACTATATAGAAGCAATATATACAATGATTTCAACCGTCTACATGATCCATTCATTGTTCTACTTGTCGAAATTTACAAATAATTTCCTTTAAAGGATTAACAATGGGGCTCGTAGTTCACTTAAACATGAAGATGAAATAATTGGCGAATTGTACTGTTTGGATGCTTTGCATATGTGTCTCTTAGATTATATAGAAGCAATATATACAATGATTTCAACCGTCTACCTGTTCCATTCATTGTTCTACTTGTCGAAAGTTACAAATAATTTCCGTTACGGGATTAACAATGGGGATCGTAGTTTACTTAAACGTGAAGAACAAAAAATTGGCGAATTGTACTGTTTGGATGCTTTGCATATATGTTTCTTAGACTATATAGAAGCAATATATACAATGATTTCAACAGTCTACCTGTTCCATTCATTGTTCTACGTGTCGAAATTTACAAATAATTTGCTTTAAAGGATTAACAATGGGGCTCGTAGTTCACTTAAACTTGAAGAACAAAAAATTGGCGAATGATGCTGTTTGGATGCTTTGCATATATGTTTCTTAGACTATATAGAAGCAATATATACAAACATTTCAACCGTCTACCTATTCCATTCATTGTTCTACTTGTCGAAATTTACAAATAATTTCCTTTAAAGGATTAACAATGGGGCTCGTTGTACACTTAAACTTGAAGAACAATAAATTGGCGAATTGTACTGTTTGGATGCTTTGCATATATGTTTCTTAGACTATATAGAAGCAATATATACAAAGAATTCAACCGTCTACCTGTTCCATTCATTGTTCTACTTGTCGACAGTTACAAATAATTTCCGATAAAGGATTAACCATTGGGGCTCGTTGTTCACTTAAACTTGAAGAACAATAAATTGGCGAATTGTACTGTTTGGATGCTTTGCATATATGTTTCTTAGACTATATGGAAGCAATATATACAAAGATTTCAACCGTCTACGTGTTCCAATCATTGTTCTACTTGTCGAAAGTTAGAAATAATTTCCGATAAAGGATTAACAATGGGGCTCATTGTTCACTTAAACTTGAAGAACAAAAAATTGGCGAATGGTACTGTCTGGTTGCTTTGCATATATGTTTTTTAGACTATATAGAAGCAATATATACAATGATTTCAACCGTCTACCTGTTCCATTCATTGTTCTACTTGTCGAAATTTACAAATAATTTCCTTTAAAGGATTAACAATGGGGCTCGTAGTTCACTTAAACTTGAAGAACAAAAAATTGGCGAATTGTACTGTTTGGATGCTTTGCATATATGTTTCTTAGACTATATAGAAGCAACGTATAGAAAGATTTCACCCGTCTACCTGTTCTATTCATAGTTCTACTTGTAGAAAGTTACAAATAATTTCCGATAAAGGATTAACCATAGGGGCTCATTGTTCACATAAACATGAAGATGAAATAATTGGCGAATTGTACTGTTTGGATGCTTTGCATATGTGTCTCTTAGATTATATAGAAGCAATATATACAATGATTTCAACCGTCTACGTGTTCCTATCATTGTTCTACTTGTTGAAACTTACAATTAATTTCCGTTAAAGGATTAACAATGGGGCTCGTAGTTCACTTTAACTTGAAGAACAAAAAATTGGCGAATTGTACTGTTTGGATGCTTTGCATATTTGTTTCGTAGACTATATAGAAGCAATATATACAATGATTTCAACCGTCTACATGATCCATTCATTGTTCTACTTGTCGAAATTTACAAATAATTTCCTTTAAAGGATTAACAATGGGGCTCGTAGTTCACTTAAACATGAAGATGAAATAATTGGCGAATTGTACTGTTTGGATGCTTTGCATATGTGTCTCTTAGATTATATAGAAGCAATATATACAATGATTTCAACCGTCTACCTGTTCCATTCATTGTTCTACTTGTCGAAAGTTACAAATAATTTCCGTTAAGGGATTAACAATGGGGATCGTAGTTTACTTAAACGTGAAGAACAAAAAATTGGCGAATTGTACTGTTTGGATGCTTTGCATATATGTTTCTTAGACTATATAGAAGCAATATATACAATGATTTCAACAGTCTACCTGTTCCATTCATTGTTCTACTTGTCGAAATTTACAAATAATTTGCTTTAAAGGATTAACAATGGGGCTCGTAGTTCACTTAAACTTGAAGAACAAAAAATTGGCGAATGATGCTGTTTGGATGCTTTGCATATATGTTTCTTAGACTATATAGAAGCAATATATACAAAGATTTCAACCGTCTACCTATTCCATTCATTGTTCTACTTGTCGAAATTTACAAATAATTTCCTTTAAAGGATTAACAATGGGGCTCGTTGTACACTTAAACTTGAAGAACAATAAATTGGCGAATTGTACTGTTTGGCTGCTTTGCATATATGTTTCTTAGACTATATGGAAGCAATATATACAAAGATTTCAACCGTCTACGTGTTCCAATCATTGTTCTACTTGTAGAAAGTTACAATTAATTTCCTTTAAAGGATTAACAATGTGGCTCGTAGTTCACTTAAACTTGAAGAACAAAAAATTGGCGAATTGTACTGTTTGGATGCTTTGCATATATGTTTCTTAGGCTACTTAGAAGCAATATATGGGAAGATTTCACCCGTCTACCTGTACTATTCATTGTTCTACTTGTAGAAAGTTACAAATAATTTCCATTTCATGATTATCAATGGGGCTCGTTGTTCACTTAAACTTGTAGAACAAAAAATTGGCGAATGGTACTTTTTGGATGCTTTGCATATATGTTTCTTAGACTATATGGAAGCAATATATACAAAGATTTCAACCGTCTACGTGTTCCATTCATTGTTCTACTTGTCGAAATTTACAAATAATTTCCTTTAAAGGATTAACAATGGGGCTCGTAGTTCACTTAAACATGAAGATGAAATAATTGGCGAATTGTACTGTTTGGATGCTTTGCATATGTGTCTCTTAGATTATATAGAAGCAATATATACAATGATTTCAACCGTCTACCTGTTCCATTCATTGTTCTACTTGTCGAAAGTTACAAATAATTTCCGTTAAGGGATTAACAATGGGGATCGTAGTTTACTTAAACGTGAAGAACAAACAATTGGCGAATTGTACTGTTTGGATGCTTTGCATATATGTTTCTTAGACTATATAGAAGCAATATATACAAAGAATTCAACCGTCTACCTGTTCCATTCATTGTTCTACTTGTCGACAGTTACAAATAATTTCCGATAAAGGATTAACCATTGGGGCTCGTTGTTCACTTAAACTTGAAGAACAATAAATTGGCGAATTGTACTGTTTGGATGCTTTGCATATATGTTTCTTAGACTATATAGACTCAATATATACAAGGATTTCAACCGTCTACCTGTTCCATTCATTGTTCTACTTGTCGAAAGTTACAAATAATTACCGATAAAGGATTAACCATTGGGGCTCATTGTTCACGTAAACATGAAGATGAAATAATTGGCGAATTGTACTGTTTGGATGCTTTGCATATGTGTCTCTTAGATTATATAGAAGCAATATATACAATGATTTCAACCGTCTACGTGTTCCTATCATTGTTCTACTTGTTGAAAGTTACAATTAATTTCCGTTAAAGGATTAACAATGGGGCTCGTAGTTCACTTAAACTTGAAGAACAAAAATTTGGCGAATTGTACTGTTTGGATGCTTTGCATATTTGTTTCGTAGACTACATAGAAGCAATATATACAATGATTTCAACCGTCTACATGATCCATTCATTGTTCTACTTGTCGAAATTTACAAATAATTTGCTTTAAAGGATTAACAATGGGGCTCGTAGTTCACTTAAACTTGAAGAACAAAAAATTGGCGAATGATGCTGTTTGGATGCTTTGCATATATGTTTCTTAGACTATATAGAAGCAATATATAAAAAGATTTCAACCGTCTACCTATTCCATTCATTGTTCTACTTGTCGAAATTTACAAATAATTTCCTTTAAAGGATTAACAATGGGGCTCGTTGTACACTTAAACTTGAAGAACAATAAATTGGCGAATTGTACTGTTTGGATGCGTTGCATATATGTTTCTTAGACTATATAGAAGCAATATATAAAAAGATTTCAACCGTCTACCTATTCCATTCATTGTTCTACTTGTCGAAATTTACAAATAATTTCCTTTAAAGGATTAACAATGGGGCTCGTTGTACACTTAAACTTGAAGAACAATAAATTGGCGAATTGTACTGTTTGGATGCTTTGCATATATGTTTCTTAGACTATATAGAAGCAATATATACAATGATTTCAACAGTCTACCTGTTCCATTCATTGTTCTACTTGTCGAAATTTACAAATAATTTCCTTTAAAGGATTAACAATGGGGCTCGTTGTTCACTTAAACTTGAAGAACAATAAATTGGCGAATTGTACTGTTTGGATGCTTTGCATATATGTTTCTTAGACTATATAGACTCAATATATACAAGGATTTCAACCGTCTACCTGTTCCATTCATTGTTCTACTTGTCGAAAGTTACAAATAATTACCGATAAAGGATTAACCATTGGGGCTCATTGTTCACGTAAACATGAAGATGAAATAATTGGCGAATTGTACTGTTTGGATGCTTTGCATATGTGTCTCTTAGATTATATAGAAGCAATATATACAATGATTTCAACCGTCTACGTGTTCCTATCATTGTTCTACTTGTTGAAAGTTACAATTAATTTCCGTTAAAGGATTAACAATGGGGCTCGTAGTTCACTTAAACTTGAAGAACAAAAATTTGGCGAATTGTACTGTTTGGATGCTTTGCATATTTGTTTCGTAGACTACATAGAAGCAATATATACAATGATTTCAACCGTCTACATGATCCATTCATTGTTCTACTTGTCGAAATTTACAAATAATTTGCTTTAAAGGATTAACAATGGGGCTCGTAGTTCACTTAAACTTGAAGAACAAAAAATTGGCGAATGATGCTGTTTGGATGCTTTGCATATATGTTTCTTAGACTATATAGAAGCAATATATAAAAAGATTTCAACCGTCTACCTATTCCATTCATTGTTCTACTTGTCGAAATTTACAAATAATTTCCTTTAAAGGATTAACAATGGGGCTCGTTGTACACTTAAACTTGAAGAACAATAAATTGGCGAATTGTACTGTTTGGATGCGTTGCATATATGTTTCTTAGACTATATAGAAGCAATATATAAAAAGATTTCAACCGTCTACCTATTCCATTCATTGTTCTACTTGTCGAAATTTACAAATAATTTCCTTTAAAGGATTAACAATGGGGCTCGTTGTACACTTAAACTTGAAGAACAATAAATTGGCGAATTGTACTGTTTGGATGCTTTGCATATATGTTTCTTAGACTATATAGAAGCAATATATACAAAGAATTCAACCGTCTACCTGTTCCATTCATTGTTCTACTTGTCGAAATTTACAAATAATTTGCTTTAAAGGATTAACAATGGGGCTCGTAGTTCACTTAAACTTGAAGAACAAAAAATTGGCGAATGATGCTGTTTGGATGCTTTGCATATATGTTTCTTAGACTATATAGAAGCAATATATACAAAGAATTCAACCGTCTACCTGTTCCATTCATTGTTCTACTTGTCGAAAGTTACAAATAATTTCCGATAAAGGATTAACCATTGGGGCTCGTTGTTCACTTAAACTTGAAGAACAATAAATTGGCGAATTGTACTGTTTGGATGCTTTGCATATATGTTTCTTAGACTATATGGAAGCAATATATACAAAGATTTCAACCGTCTACGTGTTCCAATCATTGTTCTACTTGTCGAAAGTTAGAAATAATTTCCGATAAAGGATTAACAATGGGGCTCATTGTTCACTTAAACTTGAAGAACAAAAAATTGGCGAATGGTACTGTCTGGTTGCTTTGCATATATGTTTTTTAGACTATATAGAAGCAATATATACAATGATTTCAACCGTCTACCTGTTCCATTCATTGTTCTACTTGTCGAAATTTACAAATAATTTCCTTTAAAGGATTAACAATGGGGCTCGTAGTTCACTTAAACTTGAAGAACAAAAAATTGGCGAATTGTACTGTTTGGATGCTTTGCATTTATGTTTCTTAGACTATATAGAAGCAATATATAAAAAGATTTCAACCGTCTACCTGTTCCATTCATTGTTCTACTTGTCGAAAGTTACAAATAATTTCCGTTAAGGGATTAACAATGGGGATCGTAGTTTACTTAAACGTGAAGAACAAACAATTGGCGAATTGTACTGTTTGGATGCTTTGCATATATGTTTCTTAGACTATATAGAAGCAATATATACAATGATTTCAACAGTCTACCTGTTCCATTCATTGTTCTACTTGTCGAAATTTACAAATAATTTCCTTTAAAGGATTAACAATGGGGCTCGTTGTTCACTTAAACTTGAAGAACAATAAATTGGCGAATTGTACTGTTTGGATGCTTTGCATATATGTTTCTTAGACTATATAGACTCAATATATACAAGGATTTCAACCGTCTACCTGTTCCATTCATTGTTCTACTTGTCGAAAGTTACAAATAATTACCGATAAAGGATTAACCATTGGGGCTCATTGTTCACGTAAACATGAAGATGAAATAATTGGCGAATTGTACTGTTTGGATGCTTTGCATATGTGTCTCTTAGATTATATAGAAGCAATATATACAATGATTTCAACCGTCTACGTGTTCCTATCATTGTTCTACTTGTTGAAAGTTACAATTAATTTCCGTTAAAGGATTAACAATGGGGCTCGTAGTTCACTTAAACTTGAAGAACAAAAATTTGGCGAATTGTACTGTTTGGATGCTTTGCATATTTGTTTCGTAGACTATATAGAAGCAATATATACAATGATTTCAACCGTCTACATGATCCATTCATTGTTCTACTTGTCGAAATTTACAAATAATTTGCTTTAAAGGATTAACAATGGGGCTCGTAGTTCACTTAAACTTGAAGAACAAAAAATTGGCGAATGATGCTGTTTGGATGCTTTGCATATATGTTTCTTAGACTATATAGAAGCAATATATAAAAAGATTTCAACCGTCTACCTATTCCATTCATTGTTCTACTTGTCGAAATTTACAAATAATTTCCTTTAAAGGATTAACAATGGGGCTCGTTGTACACTTAAACTTGAAGAACAATAAATTGGCGAATTGTACTGTTTGGATGCTTTGCATATATGTTTCTTAGACTATATAGAAGCAATATATAAAAAGATTTCAACCGTCTACCTATTCCATTCATTGTTCTACTTGTCGAAATTTACAAATAATTTCCTTTAAAGGATTAACAATGGGGCTCGTTGTACACTTAAACTTGAAGAACAATAAATTGGCGAATTGTACTGTTTGGATGCTTTGCATATATGTTTCTTAGACTATATAGAAGCAATATATACAAAGAATTCAACCGTCTACCTGTTCCATTCATTGTTCTACTTGTCGAAATTTACAAATAATTTCCTTTAAAGGATTAACAATGGGGCTCGTTGTACACTTAAACTTGAAGAACAATAAATTGGCGAATGATGCTGTTTGGATGCTTTGCATATATGTTTCTTAGACTATATAGAAGCAATATATAAAAAGATTTCAACCGTCTACCTATTCCATTCATTGTTCTACTTGTCGAAATTTACAAATAATTTCCTTTAAAGGATTAACAATGGGGCTCGTTGTACACTTAAACTTGAAGAACAATAAATTGGCGAATTGTACTGTTTGGATGCTTTGCATATATGTTTCTTAGACTATATAGAAGCAATATATACAAAGAATTCAACCGTCTACCTGTTCCATTCATTGTTCTACTTGTCGAAATTTACAAATAATTTGCTTTAAAGGATTAACAATGGGGCTCGTAGTTCACTTAAACTTGAAGAACAAAAAATTGGCGAATGATGCTGTTTGGATGCTTTGCATATATGTTTCTTAGACTATATAGAAGCAATATATACAAAGAATTCAACCGTCTACCTGTTCCATTCATTGTTCTACTTGTCGAAAGTTACAAATAATTTCCGATAAAGGATTAACCATTGGGGCTCGTTGTTCACTTAAACTTGAAGAACAATAAATTGGCGAATTGTACTGTTTGGATGCTTTGCATATATGTTTCTTAGACTATATGGAAGCAATATATACAAAGATTTCAACCGTCTACGTGTTCCAATCATTGTTCTACTTGTCGAAAGTTAGAAATAATTTCCGATAAAGGATTAACAATGGGGCTCATTGTTCACTTAAACTTGAAGAACAAAAAATTGGCGAATGGTACTGTCTGGTTGCTTTGCATATATGTTTTTTAGACTATATAGAAGCAATATATACAATGATTTCAACCGTCTACCTGTTCCATTCATTGTTCTACTTGTCGAAAGTTACAAATAATTTCCGATAAAGGATTAACCATTGGGGCTCGTTGTTCACTTAAACTTGAAGAACAATAAATTGGCGAATTGTACTGTTTGGATGCTTTGCATATATGTTTCTTAGACTATATAGAAGCAATATATAAAAAGATTTCAACCGTCTACCTATTCCATTCATTGTTCTACTTGTCGAAATTTACAAATAATTTCCTTTAAAGGATTAACAATGGGGCTCGTTGTACACTTAAACTTGAAGAACAATAAATTGGCGAATTGTACTGTTTGGATGCTTTGCATATATGTTTCTTAGACTATATGGAAGCAATATATACAAAGATTTCAACCGTCTACGTGTTCCAATCATTGTTCTACTTGTAGAAAGTTACAATTAATTTCCTTTAAAGGATTAACAATGTGGCTCGTAGTTCACTTAAACTTGAAGAACAAAAAATTGGCGAATTGTACTGTTTGGATGCTTTGCATATATGTTTCTTAGGCTACTTAGAAGCAATATATGGGAAGATTTCACCCGTCTACCTGTACTATTCATTGTTCTACTTGTAGAAAGTTACAAATAATTTCCATTTCATGATTATCAATGGGGCTCGTTGTTCACTTAAACTTGTAGAACAAAAAATTGGCGAATGGTACTTTTTGGATGCTTTGCATATATGTTTCTTAGACTATATGGAAGCAATATATACAAAGATTTCAACCGTCTACGTGTTCCATTCATTGTTCTACTTGTCGAAATTTACAAATAATTTCCTTTAAAGGATTAACAATGGGGCTCGTAGTTCACTTAAACATGAAGATGAAATAATTGGCGAATTGTACTGTTTGGATGCTTTGCATATGTGTCTCTTAGATTATATAGAAGCAATATATACAATGATTTCAACCGTCTACCTGTTCCATTCATTGTTCTACTTGTCGAAAGTTACAAATAATTTCCGTTAAGGGATTAACAATGGGGATCGTAGTTTACTTAAACGTGAAGAACAAACAATTGGCGAATTGTACTGTTTGGATGCTTTGCATATATGTTTCTTAGACTATATAGAAGCAATATATACAAAGAATTCAACCGTCTACCTGTTCCATTCATTGTTCTACTTGTCGACAGTTACAAATAATTTCCGATAAAGGATTAACCATTGGGGCTCGTTGTTCACTTAAACTTGAAGAACAATAAATTGGCGAATTGTACTGTTTGGATGCTTTGCATATATGTTTCTTAGACTATATAGACTCAATATATACAAGGATTTCAACCGTCTACCTGTTCCATTCATTGTTCTACTTGTCGAAAGTTACAAATAATTACCGATAAAGGATTAACCATTGGGGCTCATTGTTCACGTAAACATGAAGATGAAATAATTGGCGAATTGTACTGTTTGGATGCTTTGCATATGTGTCTCTTAGATTATATAGAAGCAATATATACAATGATTTCAACCGTCTACGTGTTCCTATCATTGTTCTACTTGTTGAAAGTTACAATTAATTTCCGTTAAAGGATTAACAATGGGGCTCGTAGTTCACTTAAACTTGAAGAACAAAAATTTGGCGAATTGTACTGTTTGGATGCTTTGCATATTTGTTTCGTAGACTACATAGAAGCAATATATACAATGATTTCAACCGTCTACATGATCCATTCATTGTTCTACTTGTCGAAATTTACAAATAATTTGCTTTAAAGGATTAACAATGGGGCTCGTAGTTCACTTAAACTTGAAGAACAAAAAATTGGCGAATGATGCTGTTTGGATGCTTTGCATATATGTTTCTTAGACTATATAGAAGCAATATATAAAAAGATTTCAACCGTCTACCTATTCCATTCATTGTTCTACTTGTCGAAATTTACAAATAATTTCCTTTAAAGGATTAACAATGGGGCTCGTTGTACACTTAAACTTGAAGAACAATAAATTGGCGAATTGTACTGTTTGGATGCGTTGCATATATGTTTCTTAGACTATATAGAAGCAATATATAAAAAGATTTCAACCGTCTACCTATTCCATTCATTGTTCTACTTGTCGAAATTTACAAATAATTTCCTTTAAAGGATTAACAATGGGGCTCGTTGTACACTTAAACTTGAAGAACAATAAATTGGCGAATTGTACTGTTTGGATGCTTTGCATATATGTTTCTTAGACTATATAGAAGCAATATATACAATGATTTCAACAGTCTACCTGTTCCATTCATTGTTCTACTTGTCGAAATTTACAAATAATTTCCTTTAAAGGATTAACAATGGGGCTCGTTGTTCACTTAAACTTGAAGAACAATAAATTGGCGAATTGTACTGTTTGGATGCTTTGCATATATGTTTCTTAGACTATATAGACTCAATATATACAAGGATTTCAACCGTCTACCTGTTCCATTCATTGTTCTACTTGTCGAAAGTTACAAATAATTACCGATAAAGGATTAACCATTGGGGCTCATTGTTCACGTAAACATGAAGATGAAATAATTGGCGAATTGTACTGTTTGGATGCTTTGCATATGTGTCTCTTAGATTATATAGAAGCAATATATACAATGATTTCAACCGTCTACGTGTTCCTATCATTGTTCTACTTGTTGAAAGTTACAATTAATTTCCGTTAAAGGATTAACAATGGGGCTCGTAGTTCACTTAAACTTGAAGAACAAAAATTTGGCGAATTGTACTGTTTGGATGCTTTGCATATTTGTTTCGTAGACTACATAGAAGCAATATATACAATGATTTCAACCGTCTACATGATCCATTCATTGTTCTACTTGTCGAAATTTACAAATAATTTGCTTTAAAGGATTAACAATGGGGCTCGTAGTTCACTTAAACTTGAAGAACAAAAAATTGGCGAATGATGCTGTTTGGATGCTTTGCATATATGTTTCTTAGACTATATAGAAGCAATATATAAAAAGATTTCAACCGTCTACCTATTCCATTCATTGTTCTACTTGTCGAAATTTACAAATAATTTCCTTTAAAGGATTAACAATGGGGCTCGTTGTACACTTAAACTTGAAGAACAATAAATTGGCGAATTGTACTGTTTGGATGCGTTGCATATATGTTTCTTAGACTATATAGAAGCAATATATAAAAAGATTTCAACCGTCTACCTATTCCATTCATTGTTCTACTTGTCGAAATTTACAAATAATTTCCTTTAAAGGATTAACAATGGGGCTCGTTGTACACTTAAACTTGAAGAACAATAAATTGGCGAATTGTACTGTTTGGATGCTTTGCATATATGTTTCTTAGACTATATAGAAGCAATATATACAAAGAATTCAACCGTCTACCTGTTCCATTCATTGTTCTACTTGTCGAAATTTACAAATAATTTGCTTTAAAGGATTAACAATGGGGCTCGTAGTTCACTTAAACTTGAAGAACAAAAAATTGGCGAATGATGCTGTTTGGATGCTTTGCATATATGTTTCTTAGACTATATAGAAGCAATATATACAAAGAATTCAACCGTCTACCTGTTCCATTCATTGTTCTACTTGTCGAAAGTTACAAATAATTTCCGATAAAGGATTAACCATTGGGGCTCGTTGTTCACTTAAACTTGAAGAACAATAAATTGGCGAATTGTACTGTTTGGATGCTTTGCATATATGTTTCTTAGACTATATGGAAGCAATATATACAAAGATTTCAACCGTCTACGTGTTCCAATCATTGTTCTACTTGTCGAAAGTTAGAAATAATTTCCGATAAAGGATTAACAATGGGGCTCATTGTTCACTTAAACTTGAAGAACAAAAAATTGGCGAATGGTACTGTCTGGTTGCTTTGCATATATGTTTTTTAGACTATATAGAAGCAATATATACAATGATTTCAACCGTCTACCTGTTCCATTCATTGTTCTACTTGTCGAAATTTACAAATAATTTCCTTTAAAGGATTAACAATGGGGCTCGTAGTTCACTTAAACTTGAAGAACAAAAAATTGGCGAATTGTACTGTTTGGATGCTTTGCATATATGTTTCTTAGACTATATAGAAGCAATATATAAAAAGATTTCAACCGTCTACCTGTTCCATTCATTGTTCTACTTGTCGAAAGTTACAAATAATTTCCGTTAAGGGATTAACAATGGGGATCGTAGTTTACTTAAACGTGAAGAACAAACAATTGGCGAATTGTACTGTTTGGATGCTTTGCATATATGTTTCTTAGACTATATAGAAGCAATATATACAATGATTTCAACAGTCTACCTGTTCCATTCATTGTTCTACTTGTCGAAATTTACAAATAATTTCCTTTAAAGGATTAACAATGGGGCTCGTTGTTCACTTAAACTTGAAGAACAATAAATTGGCGAATTGTACTGTTTGGATGCTTTGCATATATGTTTCTTAGACTATATAGACTCAATATATACAAGGATTTCAACCGTCTACCTGTTCCATTCATTGTTCTACTTGTCGAAAGTTACAAATAATTACCGATAAAGGATTAACCATTGGGGCTCATTGTTCACGTAAACATGAAGATGAAATAATTGGCGAATTGTACTGTTTGGATGCTTTGCATATGTGTCTCTTAGATTATATAGAAGCAATATATACAATGATTTCAACCGTCTACGTGTTCCTATCATTGTTCTACTTGTTGAAAGTTACAATTAATTTCCGTTAAAGGATTAACAATGGGGCTCGTAGTTCACTTAAACTTGAAGAACAAAAATTTGGCGAATTGTACTGTTTGGATGCTTTGCATATTTGTTTCGTAGACTATATAGAAGCAATATATACAATGATTTCAACCGTCTACATGATCCATTCATTGTTCTACTTGTCGAAATTTACAAATAATTTGCTTTAAAGGATTAACAATGGGGCTCGTAGTTCACTTAAACTTGAAGAACAAAAAATTGGCGAATGATGCTGTTTGGATGCTTTGCATATATGTTTCTTAGACTATATAGAAGCAATATATAAAAAGATTTCAACCGTCTACCTATTCCATTCATTGTTCTACTTGTCGAAATTTACAAATAATTTCCTTTAAAGGATTAACAATGGGGCTCGTTGTACACTTAAACTTGAAGAACAATAAATTGGCGAATTGTACTGTTTGGATGCTTTGCATATATGTTTCTTAGACTATATAGAAGCAATATATAAAAAGATTTCAACCGTCTACCTATTCCATTCATTGTTCTACTTGTCGAAATTTACAAATAATTTCCTTTAAAGGATTAACAATGGGGCTCGTTGTACACTTAAACTTGAAGAACAATAAATTGGCGAATTGTACTGTTTGGATGCTTTGCATATATGTTTCTTAGACTATATAGAAGCAATATATACAAAGAATTCAACCGTCTACCTGTTCCATTCATTGTTCTACTTGTCGAAATTTACAAATAATTTCCTTTAAAGGATTAACAATGGGGCTCGTTGTACACTTAAACTTGAAGAACAATAAATTGGCGAATGATGCTGTTTGGATGCTTTGCATATATGTTTCTTAGACTATATAGAAGCAATATATAAAAAGATTTCAACCGTCTACCTATTCCATTCATTGTTCTACTTGTCGAAATTTACAAATAATTTCCTTTAAAGGATTAACAATGGGGCTCGTTGTACACTTAAACTTGAAGAACAATAAATTGGCGAATTGTACTGTTTGGATGCTTTGCATATATGTTTCTTAGACTATATAGAAGCAATATATACAAAGAATTCAACCGTCTACCTGTTCCATTCATTGTTCTACTTGTCGAAATTTACAAATAATTTGCTTTAAAGGATTAACAATGGGGCTCGTAGTTCACTTAAACTTGAAGAACAAAAAATTGGCGAATGATGCTGTTTGGATGCTTTGCATATATGTTTCTTAGACTATATAGAAGCAATATATACAAAGAATTCAACCGTCTACCTGTTCCATTCATTGTTCTACTTGTCGAAAGTTACAAATAATTTCCGATAAAGGATTAACCATTGGGGCTCGTTGTTCACTTAAACTTGAAGAACAATAAATTGGCGAATTGTACTGTTTGGATGCTTTGCATATATGTTTCTTAGACTATATGGAAGCAATATATACAAAGATTTCAACCGTCTACGTGTTCCAATCATTGTTCTACTTGTCGAAAGTTAGAAATAATTTCCGATAAAGGATTAACAATGGGGCTCATTGTTCACTTAAACTTGAAGAACAAAAAATTGGCGAATGGTACTGTCTGGTTGCTTTGCATATATGTTTTTTAGACTATATAGAAGCAATATATACAATGATTTCAACCGTCTACCTGTTCCATTCATTGTTCTACTTGTCGAAAGTTACAAATAATTTCCGATAAAGGATTAACCATTGGGGCTCGTTGTTCACTTAAACTTGAAGAACAATAAATTGGCGAATTGTACTGTTTGGATGCTTTGCATATATGTTTCTTAGACTATATGGAAGCAATATATACAAAGATTTCAACCGTCTACGTGTTCCAATCATTGTTCTACTTGTCGAAAGTTAGAAATAATTTCCGATAAAGGATTAACAATGGGGCTCATTGTTCACTTAAACTTGAAGAACAAAAAATTGGCGAATGGTACTCTCTGGTTGCTTTGCATATATGTTTTTTAGACTATATAGAAGCAATATATACAATGATTTCAACCGTCTACCTGTTCCATTCATTGTTCTACTTGTCGAAATTTACAAATAATTTCCTTTAAAGGATTAACAATGGGGCTCGTAGTTCACTTAAACTTGAAGAACAAAAAATTGGCGAATTGTACTGTTTGGATGCTTTGCATATATGTTTCTTAGACTATATAGAAGCAACGTATAGAAAGATTTCACCCGTCTACCTGTTCTATTCATAGTTCTACTTGTAGAAAGTTACAAATAATTTCCGTTTCATGATTATCAATGGGCCTCGTTCTTCACTTAAACTTGAAGAACAAAAAATTGGCGACTGGTACTGTTTGGATGCTTTGCGTATATGTTTCTTAGACTATATAGAAGCAATATATACAAAGATTTCAACCGTCTACCTGTTCCAGTCATTGTTCTTCTTGTCGAAAATTACAAATAATTTCCGTTAAAGTATTAACAATGGGGCTCGTAGTTCACTTAAACTTGAAGAACAAAAAATTGGCGAATTGTACTGTTTGGATGCTTTGCATATATGTTTCTTAGACTATATAGAAGCAATATATACGAAGATTTCAACCGTCTACCTGTTCCATTCATTGTTCTACTTGTCGAAAGTTAGAAATAATTTCCGATAAAGGATTAACAATGGGGCTCGTAGTTCACTTAAACTTGAAGAACAAAAAATTGGCGAATTGTACTGTTTGGATGCTTTGCATATATGTTTCTTAGACTATATAGAAGCAACATATAGAAAGATTTCACCCGTCTACCTGTTCTATTCATAGTTCTACTTGTAGAAAGTTACAAATAATTTCCGTTTCATGATTATCAATGGGCCTCGTTCTTCACTTAAACTTGAAGAACAAAAAATTGGCGACTGGTACTGTTTGGATGCTTTGCGTATATGTTTCTTAGACTATATAGAAGCAATATATACAAAGATTTCAACCGTCTACCTGTTCCAGTCATTGTTCTTCTTGTCGAAAATTACAAATAATTTCCGTTAAAGTATTAACAATGGGGCTCGTAGTTCACTTAAACTTGAAGAACAAAAAATTGGCGAATTGTACTGTTTGGATGCTTTGCATATATGTTTCTTAGACTATATAGAAGCAATATATACAAAGATTTCAACCGTCTACCTGTTCCAGTCATTGTTCTTCTTGTCGAAAATTACAAATAATTTCCGATAAAGGATTAACAATGGGGCTCATTGTTCACTTAACCTGAAGAACAAAAAATTGGCGAATGGTACTGTCTGGTTGCTTTGCATATATGTTTTTTAGACTATATAGAAGCAATATATACAATGATTTCAACCGTCTACCTGTTCCATTCATTGTTCTACTAGTCGAAAGTTACAAATAATTTCCGTTAAAGTATTAACAATGGGGCTCGTAGTTCACTTAAACTTGAAGAACAAAAAATTGGCGAATGGTACTGTTTGGATGCTTTGCATATATGTTTCTTAGACTATATAGAAGCAATATATATAATGATCTCAACCGTCTACCTGTTCCATTCATTGTTCTACATGTCGATAGTTACAAATAATTTCCGTTTCATGATTATCAATGGGGCTTGTTGTTCACTTAAACTTGAAGAACAAAAAATAGGCAAATGGTACTGTTTGGATGCTTTGCATATATGTTTCTTAGACTATATAGAAGCAATGTATACAAAGATTTCAACAGTCTACATGTTCTATTCATTGTTCTACTTGTAGAAAGTTACAAATAATTTCCGTTTCATGATTATCAATGGTGCTTGTTGTTCACTTAAACTTGAAGAACAAAAAATTGGCCAATGGTACTGTTTGGATGCTTTGCATATATGTTTCTTAGACTATATAGAAGCAACATATACATTGATTTCAACCGTGTACCTGTTCCAATCATTGTTCTACTTGTCGAAAGTTACAAATAATTTCCGTTAAAGTATTAACAATGGGGCTCGTAGTTCGCTTAAACTTGAAGAACAAAAAATTGGCGAATGGTACTGTTTGGATGCTTTGCATATATGTTTCTTAGACTATATAGAAGCAATATATACAAAGATTTCTACCGTCTACCTGTTCCATTCATTGTTCTACTTGTCGAAAGTTACAAATAATTTCCGATAAAGTATTAACAATGGGGCTCGTAGTTCACTTAAACTTGAAGAACAAAAAATTGGCGAATGGTACTGTTTGGATGCTTTGCATATATGTTTCTTAGACTATATAGAAGCAATATATATAATGATTTCAACCGTCTACCTGTTCCATTCATTGTTCTACATGTCGATAGTTACAAATAATTTCCGTTTCATGATTATCAATGGGGCTTGTTGTTCACTTAAACTTGAAGAACAAAAAATAGGCAAATGGTACTGTTTGGATGCTTTGCATATATGTTTCTTAGACTATATAGAAGCAATGTATACAAA
Organism: Cerceris ruficornis; assembly: GCA_963989415.1. Taxonomy (NCBI): domain Eukaryota; kingdom Metazoa; phylum Arthropoda; class Insecta; order Hymenoptera; family Crabronidae; genus Cerceris; species Cerceris ruficornis. The sequence continues at coordinate 187,535 of CAXDIW010000142.1, read as the reverse complement.
GATTTCACCCGTCTACCAGTTCCATTCATTGTTTGACTTGTCGGAAGTTACAAATAATTTCCGTTAAAGTATTAACAATGGGGCTCTTAGTTCACTTAAACATGAAGATGAAATAATTGGCGAAATGTACTGTATGGTTGCTTTGCATATATGTTTCTTAGACTATATGGAAGCAATATATACAAAGATTTCAACCGTCTACGTGTTCCAATCATTGTTCTACTTGTAGAAATTTACAAATAATTTCCATTTCATGATTATCAATGGGGCTCGCTGTTCACTTAAACGTGAAGAACAAAAAATTGGCGAATTGTACTGTTTGGATGCTTTGCATATATGTTTCTTAGACTATATAGAAGCAATATATACAATGATTTCAACAGTCTACCTGTTCCATTCATTGTTCTACTTGTCGAAATTTACAAATAATTTGCTTTAAAGGATTAACAATGGGGCTCGTTGTACACTTAAACTTGAAGAACAGTAAATTGGCGAATTGTACTGTTTGGCTGCTTTGCATATATGTTTCTTAGACTATATGGAAGCAATATATACAAAGATTTCAACCGTCTACGTGTTCCAATCATTGTTCTACTTGTAGAAAGTTACAATTAATTTCCTTTAAAGGATTAACAATGTGGCTCGTAGTTCACTTAAACTTGAAGAACAAAAAATTGGCGAATTGTACTGTTTGGATGCTTTGCATATATGTTTCTTAGGCTACTTAGAAGCAATATATGGGAAGATTTCACCCGTCTACCTGTACTATTCATTGTTCTACTTGTAGAAAGTTACAAATAATTTCCATTTCATGATTATCAATGGGGCTCGTTGTTCACTTAAACTTGTAGAACAAAAAATTGGCGAATGGTACTTTTTGGATGCTTTGCATATATGTTTCTTAGACTATATGGAAGCAATATATACAAAGATTTCAACCGTCTACGTGTTCCATTCATTGTTCTACTTGTCGAAATTTACAAATAATTTCCTTTAAAGGATTAACAATGGGGCTCGTAGTTCACTTAAACATGAAGATGAAATAATTGGCGAATTGTACTGTTTGGATGCTTTGCATATGTGTCTCTTAGATTATATAGAAGCAATATATACAATGATTTCAACCGTCTACCTGTTCCATTCATTGTTCTACTTGTCGAAAGTTACAAATAATTTCCGTTAAGGGATTAACAATGGGGATCGTAGTTTACTTAAACGTGAAGAACAAACAATTGGCGAATTGTACTGTTTGGATGCTTTGCATATATGTTTCTTAGACTATATAGAAGCAATATATACAATGATTTCAACAGTCTACCTGTTCCATTCATTGTTCTACTTGTCGAAATTTACAAATAATTTCCTTTAAAGGATTAACAATGGGGCTCGTTGTTCACTTAAACTTGAAGAACAATAAATTGGCGAATTGTACTGTTTGGATGCTTTGCATATATGTTTCTTAGACTATATAGACTCAATATATACAAGGATTTCAACCGTCTACCTGTTCCATTCATTGTTCTACTTGTCGAAAGTTACAAATAATTACCGATAAAGGATTAACCATTGGGGCTCATTGTTCACGTAAACATGAAGATGAAATAATTGGCGAATTGTACTGTTTGGATGCTTTGCATATGTGTCTCTTAGATTATATAGAAGCAATATATACAATGATTTCAACCGTCTACGTGTTCCTATCATTGTTCTACTTGTTGAAAGTTACAATTAATTTCCGTTAAAGGATTAACAATGGGGCTCGTAGTTCACTTAAACTTGAAGAACAAAAATTTGGCGAATTGTACTGTTTGGATGCTTTGCATATTTGTTTCGTAGACTACATAGAAGCAATATATACAATGATTTCAACCGTCTACATGATCCATTCATTGTTCTACTTGTCGAAATTTACAAATAATTTGCTTTAAAGGATTAACAATGGGGCTCGTAGTTCACTTAAACTTGAAGAACAAAAAATTGGCGAATGATGCTGTTTGGATGCTTTGCATATATGTTTCTTAGACTATATAGAAGCAATATATAAAAAGATTTCAACCGTCTACCTATTCCATTCATTGTTCTACTTGTCGAAATTTACAAATAATTTCCTTTAAAGGATTAACAATGGGGCTCGTTGTACACTTAAACTTGAAGAACAATAAATTGGCGAATTGTACTGTTTGGATGCGTTGCATATATGTTTCTTAGACTATATAGAAGCAATATATAAAAAGATTTCAACCGTCTACCTATTCCATTCATTGTTCTACTTGTCGAAATTTACAAATAATTTCCTTTAAAGGATTAACAATGGGGCTCGTTGTACACTTAAACTTGAAGAACAATAAATTGGCGAATTGTACTGTTTGGATGCTTTGCATATATGTTTCTTAGACTATATAGAAGCAATATATACAAAGAATTCAACCGTCTACCTGTTCCATTCATTGTTCTACTTGTCGAAATTTACAAATAATTTGCTTTAAAGGATTAACAATGGGGCTCGTAGTTCACTTAAACTTGAAGAACAAAAAATTGGCGAATGATGCTGTTTGGATGCTTTGCATATATGTTTCTTAGACTATATAGAAGCAACATATAGAAAGATTTCACCCGTCTACCTGTTCTATTCATAGTTCTACTTGTAGAAAGTTACAAATAATTTCCGTTTCATGATTATCAATGGGCCTCGTTCTTCACTTAAACTTGAAGAACAAAAAATTGGCGACTGGTACTGTTTGGATGCTTTGCGTATATGTTTCTTAGACTATATAGAAGCAATATATACAAAGATTTCAACCGTCTACCTGTTCCAGTCATTGTTCTTCTTGTCGAAAATTACAAATAATTTCCGTTAAAGTATTAACAATGGGGCTCGTAGTTCACTTAAACTTGAAGAACAAAAAATTGGCGAATTGTACTGTTTGGATGCTTTGCATATATGTTTCTTAGACTATATAGAAGCAATATATACAAAGATTTCAACCGTCTACCTGTTCCAGTCATTGTTCTTCTTGTCGAAAATTACAAATAATTTCCGATAAAGGATTAACAATGGGGCTCATTGTTCACTTAACCTGAAGAACAAAAAATTGGCGAATGGTACTGTCTGGTTGCTTTGCATATATGTTTTTTAGACTATATAGAAGCAATATATACAATGATTTCAACCGTCTACCTGTTCCATTCATTGTTCTACTTGTCGAAAGTTACAAATAATTTCCGTTAAAGTATTAACAATGGGGCTCGTAGTTCACTTAAACTTGAAGAACAAAAAATTGGCGAATGGTACTGTTTGGATGCTTTGCATATATGTTTCTTAGACTATATAGAAGCAATATATATAATGATCTCAACCGTCTACCTGTTCCATTCATTGTTCTACATGTCGATAGTTACAAATAATTTCCGTTTCATGATTATCAATGGGGCTTGTTGTTCACTTAAACTTGAAGAACAAAAAATAGGCAAATGGTACTGTTTGGATGCTTTGCATATATGTTTCTTAGACTATATAGAAGCAATGTATACAAAGATTTCAACAGTCTACATGTTCTATTCATTGTTCTACTTGTAGAAAGTTACAAATAATTTCCGTTTCATGATTATCAATGGTGCTTGTTGTTCACTTAAACTTGAAGAACAAAAAATTGGCCAATGGTACTGTTTGGATGCTTTGCATATATGTTTCTTAGACTATATAGAAGCAACATATACATTGATTTCAACCGTGTACCTGTTCCAATCATTGTTCTACTTGTCGAAAGTTACAAATAATTTCCGTTAAAGTATTAACAATGGGGCTCGTAGTTCGCTTAAACTTGAAGAACAAAAAACTGGCGACTGGTACAGTTTGGATGCTTTGCATATATGTTTCTTAGACTATATAGAAGCAATATATACAAAGATTTCTACCGTCTACCTGTTCCATTCATTGTTCTACTTGTCGAAAGTTACAAATAATTTCCGATAAAGTATTAACAATGGGGCTCGTAGTTCACTTAAACTTGAAGAACAAAAAATTGGCGAATGGTACTGTTTGGATGCTTTGCATATATGTTTCTTAGACTATATAGAAGCAATATATATAATGATTTCAACCGTCTACCTGTTCCATTCATTGTTCTACATGTCGATAGTTACAAATAATTTCCGTTTCATGATTATCAATGGGGCTTGTTGTTCACTTAAACTTGAAGAACAAAAAATAGGCAAATGGTACTGTTTGGATGCTTTGCATATATGTTTCTTAGACTATATAGAAGCAATGTATACAAAGATTTCACCCGTCTACCAGTTCCATTCATTGTTTGACTTGTCGGAAGTTACAAATAATTTCCGTTAAAGTATTAACAATGGGGCTCTTAGTTCACTTAAACATGAAGATGAAATAATTGGCGAAATGTACTGTATGGTTGCTTTGCATATATGTTTCTTAGATTATATAGAAGCAATATATACAAAGATTTCAACTGTCTACGTGCTCCAATCATTGTTCTACTTGTCGAAATTTACAAATAATTTCCTTTAAAGGATTAACAATGGGGCTCGTAGTTAACTTAAACTTGAAGAACAAAAAATTAGCAAATGGTACTGTTTGGACGCTATGCATATATGTTTCTTAGACTATATAGAAGCAATATATACAATGATTTCAACAGTCTACCTGTTCCATTAATTGTTCTACTTGTCGAAAGTTACAAATAATTTCCGTTAAAGTATTAACAATGGGGCTCGTAGTTCACTTAAACTTGAAGAACAATAAATTGGCGAATTGTACTGTTTGGATGCTTTGCATATATGTTTCTTAGACTATATGGAAGCAATATATACAAAGATTTCAACCGTCTACGTGTTCCAATCATTGTTCTACTTGTAGAAATTTACAAATAATTTCCATTTCATGATTATCAATGGGGCTCGCTGTTCACTTAAACTTGAAGATCAAAAAATTGGCGATTGTTACTGTTTAGATGCTTTGCATATATGTTTCTTAGACTATATAGAAGCAATATATAAAATGATTTCAACCGTCTACCAGTTCCATTCATTGTTTGACTTGTCGGAAGTTACAAATAATTTCCGTTAAAGTATTAACAATGGGGCTCTTAGTTCACTTAAACATGAAGATGAAATAATTGGCGAAATGTACTGTATGGTTGCTTTGCATATATGTTTCTTAGATTATATAGAAGCAATATATACAAAGATTTCAACTGTCTACGTGCTCCAATCATTGTTCTACTTGGCGAAATTTACAAATAATTTCCGATAAAGGATTAACCATTAGGGCTCATTGTTCACTTAAACTTGAAGAACAAAAAATTGGCGAATGGTACTGTTTGGATGCTTTGCATATATGTTTCTTAGACTATATAGAAGCAATATATACATTGATTTCAACCGTCTACCTGTTCCACTCATTGTTCTACTTGTTGAAATTTACAAATAATTTCCTTTAAAGGATTAACAATGGGGCTCGTAGTTCACTTAAACTTGAAGAACAAAAAATTGGCGAATGGTACTGTTTGGATGCTTTGCATATATATTTCTTAGACCATATAGAAGCAATATATACAATGATTTCAACCGTCTACGTGTTCCAATCATTGTCCTACTTGTCGAAAGTTACAAATAATTTCCGATAAAGGATTAACAATGTGGCTCGTAGTTCACTTAAACTTGAAGAACAAAAAATTGGCGAATTGTACTGTTTGGATGCTTTGCATATATGTTTCTTAGGCTACTTAGAAGCAATATATGGGAAGATTTCACCCGTCTACCTGTACTATTCATTGTTCTACTTGTAGAAAGTTACAAATAATTTCCATTTCATGATTATCAATGGGGCTCGTTGTTCACTTAAACTTGTAGAACAAAAAATTGGCGAATGGTACTTTTTGGATGCTTTGCATATATGTTTCTTAGACTATATGGAAGCAATATATACAAAGATTTCAACCGTCTACGTGTTCCATTCATTGTTCTACTTGTCGAAATTTACAAATAATTTCCTTTAAAGGATTAACAATGGGGCTCGTAGTTCACTTAAACATGAAGATGAAATAATTGGCGAATTGTACTGTTTGGATGCTTTGCATATGTGTCTCTTAGATTATATAGAAGCAATATATACAATGATTTCAACCGTCTACCTGTTCCATTCATTGTTCTACTTGTCGAAAGTTACAAATAATTTCCGTTAAGGGATTAACAAATGGGGATCGTAGTTTACTTAAACGTGAAGAACAAACAATTGGCGAATTGTACTGTTTGGATGCTTTGCATATATGTTTCTTAGACTATATAGAAGCAATATATACAATGATTTCAACAGTCTACCTGTTCCATTCATTGTTCTACTTGTCGAAATTTACAAATAATTTCCTTTAAAGGATTAACAATGGGGCTCGTTGTTCACTTAAACTTGAAGAACAATAAATTGGCGAATTGTACTGTTTGGATGCTTTGCATATATGTTTCTTAGACTATATAGACTCAATATATACAAGGATTTCAACCGTCTACCTGTTCCATTCATTGTTCTACTTGTCGAAAGTTACAAATAATTACCGATAAAGGATTAACCATTGGGGCTCATTGTTCACGTAAACATGAAGATGAAATAATTGGCGAATTGTACTGTTTGGATGCTTTGCATATGTGTCTCTTAGATTATATAGAAGCAATATATACAATGATTTCAACCGTCTACGTGTTCCTATCATTGTTCTACTTGTTGAAAGTTACAATTAATTTCCGTTAAAGGATTAACAATGGGGCTCGTAGTTCACTTAAACTTGAAGAACAAAAATTTGGCGAATTGTACTGTTTGGATGCTTTGCATATTTGTTTCGTAGACTACATAGAAGCAATATATACAATGATTTCAACCGTCTACATGATCCATTCATTGTTCTACTTGTCGAAATTTACAAATAATTTGCTTTAAAGGATTAACAATGGGGCTCGTAGTTCACTTAAACTTGAAGAACAAAAAATTGGCGAATGATGCTGTTTGGATGCTTTGCATATATGTTTCTTAGACTATATAGAAGCAATATATAAAAAGATTTCAACCGTCTACCTATTCCATTCATTGTTCTACTTGTCGAAATTTACAAATAATTTCCTTTAAAGGATTAACAATGGGGCTCGTTGTACACTTAAACTTGAAGAACAATAAATTGGCGAATTGTACTGTTTGGATGCGTTGCATATATGTTTCTTAGACTATATAGAAGCAATATATAAAAAGATTTCAACCGTCTACCTATTCCATTCATTGTTCTACTTGTCGAAATTTACAAATAATTTCCTTTAAAGGATTAACAATGGGGCTCGTTGTACACTTAAACTTGAAGAACAATAAATTGGCGAATTGTACTGTTTGGATGCTTTGCATATATGTTTCTTAGACTATATAGAAGCAATATATACAAAGAATTCAACCGTCTACCTGTTCCATTCATTGTTCTACTTGTCGAAATTTACAAATAATTTGCTTTAAAGGATTAACAATGGGGCTCGTAGTTCACTTAAACTTGAAGAACAAAAAATTGGCGAATGATGCTGTTTGGATGCTTTGCATATATGTTTCTTAGACTATATAGAAGCAACATATAGAAAGATTTCACCCGTCTACCTGTTCTATTCATAGTTCTACTTGTAGAAAGTTACAAATAATTTCCGTTTCATGATTATCAATGGGCCTCGTTCTTCACTTAAACTTGAAGAACAAAAAATTGGCGACTGGTACTGTTTGGATGCTTTGCGTATATGTTTCTTAGACTATATAGAAGCAATATATACAAAGATTTCAACCGTCTACCTGTTCCAGTCATTGTTCTTCTTGTCGAAAATTACAAATAATTTCCGTTAAAGTATTAACAATGGGGCTCGTAGTTCACTTAAACTTGAAGAACAAAAAATTGGCGAATTGTACTGTTTGGATGCTTTGCATATATGTTTCTTAGACTATATAGAAGCAATATATACAAAGATTTCAACCGTCTACCTGTTCCAGTCATTGTTCTTCTTGTCGAAAATTACAAATAATTTCCGATAAAGGATTAACAATGGGGCTCATTGTTCACTTAACCTGAAGAACAAAAAATTGGCGAATGGTACTGTCTGGTTGCTTTGCATATATGTTTTTTAGACTATATAGAAGCAATATATACAATGATTTCAACCGTCTACCTGTTCCATTCATTGTTCTACTTGTCGAAAGTTACAAATAATTTCCGTTAAAGTATTAACAATGGGGCTCGTAGTTCACTTAAACTTGAAGAACAAAAAATTGGCGAATGGTACTGTTTGGATGCTTTGCATATATGTTTCTTAGACTATATAGAAGCAATATATATAATGATCTCAACCGTCTACCTGTTCCATTCATTGTTCTACATGTCGATAGTTACAAATAATTTCCGTTTCATGATTATCAATGGGGCTTGTTGTTCACTTAAACTTGAAGAACAAAAAATAGGCAAATGGTACTGTTTGGATGCTTTGCATATATGTTTCTTAGACTATATAGAAGCAATGTATACAAAGATTTCAACAGTCTACATGTTCTATTCATTGTTCTACTTGTAGAAAGTTACAAATAATTTCCGTTTCATGATTATCAATGGTGCTTGTTGTTCACTTAAACTTGAAGAACAAAAAATTGGCCAATGGTACTGTTTGGATGCTTTGCATATATGTTTCTTAGACTATATAGAAGCAACATATACATTGATTTCAACCGTGTACCTGTTCCAATCATTGTTCTACTTGTCGAAAGTTACAAATAATTTCCGTTAAAGTATTAACAATGGGGCTCGTAGTTCGCTTAAACTTGAAGAACAAAAAACTGGCGACTGGTACAGTTTGGATGCTTTGCATATATGTTTCTTAGACTATATAGAAGCAATATATACAAAGATTTCTACCGTCTACCTGTTCCATTCATTGTTCTACTTGTCGAAAGTTACAAATAATTTCCGATAAAGTATTAACAATGGGGCTCGTAGTTCACTTAAACTTGAAGAACAAAAAATTGGCGAATGGTACTGTTTGGATGCTTTGCATATATGTTTCTTAGACTATATAGAAGCAATATATATAATGATTTCAACCGTCTACCTGTTCCATTCATTGTTCTACATGTCGATAGTTACAAATAATTTCCGTTTCATGATTATCAATGGGGCTTGTTGTTCACTTAAACTTGAAGAACAAAAAATAGGCAAATGGTACTGTTTGGATGCTTTGCATATATGTTTCTTAGACTATATAGAAGCAATGTATACAAAGATTTCACCCGTCTACCAGTTCCATTCATTGTTTGACTTGTCGGAAGTTACAAATAATTTCCGTTAAAGTATTAACAATGGGGCTCTTAGTTCACTTAAACATGAAGATGAAATAATTGGCGAAATGTACTGTATGGTTGCTTTGCATATATGTTTCTTAGATTATATAGAAGCAATATATACAAAGATTTCAACTGTCTACGTGCTCCAATCATTGTTCTACTTGTCGAAATTTACAAATAATTTCCTTTAAAGGATTAACAATGGGGCTCGTAGTTAACTTAAACTTGAAGAACAAAAAATTAGCAAATGGTACTGTTTGGACGCTATGCATATATGTTTCTTAGACTATATAGAAGCAATATATACAATGATTTCAACAGTCTACCTGTTCCATTAATTGTTCTACTTGTCGAAAGTTACAAATAATTTCCGTTAAAGTATTAACAATGGGGCTCGTAGTTCACTTAAACTTGAAGAACAATAAATTGGCGAATTGTACTGTTTGGATGCTTTGCATATATGTTTCTTAGACTATATGGAAGCAATATATACAAAGATTTCAACCGTCTACGTGTTCCAATCATTGTTCTACTTGTAGAAATTTACAAATAATTTCCATTTCATGATTATCAATGGGGCTCGCTGTTCACTTAAACTTGAAGATCAAAAAATTGGCGATTGTTACTGTTTAGATGCTTTGCATATATGTTTCTTAGACTATATAGAAGCAATATATAAAATGATTTCAACCGTCTACCAGTTCCATTCATTGTTTGACTTGTCGGAAGTTACAAATAATTTCCGTTAAAGTATTAACAATGGGGCTCTTAGTTCACTTAAACATGAAGATGAAATAATTGGCGAAATGTACTGTATGGTTGCTTTGCATATATGTTTCTTAGATTATATAGAAGCAATATATACAAAGATTTCAACTGTCTACGTGCTCCAATCATTGTTCTACTTGGCGAAATTTACAAATAATTTCCGATAAAGGATTAACCATTAGGGCTCATTGTTCACTTAAACTTGAAGAACAAAAAATTGGCGAATGGTACTGTTTGGATGCTTTGCATATATGTTTCTTAGACTATATAGAAGCAATATATACATTGATTTCAACCGTCTACCTGTTCCACTCATTGTTCTACTTGTTGAAATTTACAAATAATTTCCTTTAAAGGATTAACAATGGGGCTCGTAGTTCACTTAAACTTGAAGAACAAAAAATTGGCGAATGGTACTGTTTGGATGCTTTGCATATATATTTCTTAGACCATATAGAAGCAATATATACAATGATTTCAACCGTCTACGTGTTCCAATCATTGTCCTACTTGTCGAAAGTTACAAATAATTTCCGATAAAGGATTAACAATGGGGCTCATTGTTCACTTAAACTTGAAGAACAAAAAATTGGCGAATGGTACTGTTTGGATGCTTTGCATATATGTTTCGTAGCCTATATAGAAGCAATATATATAAAGATTTCAACCGTCTACCTGTTCCATTCATTGTTCTACTTGTCGAAAATTACAAGTAATTTCCGATAAAGGATTAACCATTGGGGCTCATTGTTCACTTAAACTTGAAGAACAAAAAATTGGCGAACGGTACTGTTTGGATGCTTTGCATATATGATTCTTAGACTATATAGAAGCAATATATACAAATAATTCAACCGTCTACCTGTTCCATTCATTGTTCTACTTGTCGAAAGTTACAAATAATTTCCGATAAAGGATTAACCATTGGGGCTCGTAGTTCACTTAAACTTGAAGATCAAATAATTGGCGAATTGTACTGTTTGGATGATTTGCAAATATGTTTCTTAGACTTTATAGAAGCAATATATACAAAGATTTCAACCGTCTACCTGTTCCATTCATTGTTCAACTTGTCGAAAGTTACAAATAATTTCCGTTAAGGCATCAACAATGGGGATCGTAGTTTACTTAAACTTGAAGAACGAAAAATTGGCGAATTGAACTGTTTGGATGCTTTGCATATATGTTTCTTAGACTATATAGAAGCAATATATACAATGATTTCAACCGTCTACATGATCCATTCATTGTTCTACTTGTCGAAATTTACAAATAATTTCCTTTAAAGAATTAACAATGGGGCTCGTAGTTCACTTAAACTTGAAGAACAAGAAATTGGCGAATGGTACTGTTTGGATGTTTTGCATATATGTTTCTTAGACTATATAGAAGCAATATATACAATGATTTCAACCGTCTACATGATCCATTCATTGTTCTACTTGTCGAAATTTACAAATAATTTCCTTTAAAGGATTAACAATGGGGCTCGTAGTTCACTTAAACTTGAAGAACAAAAAATTGGCGAATGGTACTGTTTGGATGTTTTGCATATATGTTTCTTAGACTATATAGAAGCAATATATACAATGATTTCAACCGTCTACGTGTTCCAATCATTGTCCTACTTGTCGAAATTTACAAACAATTTCCGATAAAGGATTAACAATGGGGCTCGTTGTTCACTTAAACTTGAAGAACAAAAAATTGGCGAATGGTACTGTTTGGATGCTTTGCATATATGTTTCTTAGACTATATAGAAGCAATATATACATTGATTTCAACCGTCTACCTGTTCCACTCATTGTTCTACTTGTTGAAATTTACAAATAATTTCCTTTAAAGGATTAACAATGGGGCTCGTAGTTCACTTAAACTTGAAGAACAAAAAATTGGCGAATGGTACTGTTTGGATGCTTTGCATATATATTTCTTAGACCATATAGAAGCAATATATACAATGATTTCAACCGTCTACGTGTTCCAATCATTGTCCTACTTGTCGAAAGTTACAAATAATTTCCGATAAAGGATTAACAATGGGGCTCATTGTTCACTTAAACTTGAAGAACAAAAAATTGGCGAATGGTACTGTTTGGATGCTTTGCATATATGTTTCGTAGCCTATATAGAAGCAATATATATAAAGATTTCAACCGTCTACCTGTTCCATTCATTGTTCTACTTGTCGAAAATTACAAGTAATTTCCGATAAAGGATTAACCATTGGGGCTCATTGTTCACTTAAACTTGAAGAACAAAAAATTGGCGAACGGTACTGTTTGGATGCTTTGCATATATGATTCTTAGACTATATAGAAGCAATATATACAAATAATTCAACCGTCTACCTGTTCCATTCATTGTTCTACTTGTCGAAAGTTACAAATAATTTCCGATAAAGGATTAACCATTGGGGCTCGTTGTTCACTTAAACTTGAAGAACAATAAATTGGCGTATTGTACTGTTTGGATGCTTTGCATATATGTTTCTTAGACTATATAGACGCAATATATACAATGATTTCAACCGTCTACCTGTTCCATTTATTGTTCTACTTATCGAAAGTTACAAATAATTTCCGATAAAGGATTAACAATGGGGCTCATTGTTCACTTAAACTTGAAGAACAAAAAATTGGTGAATGGTACTGTTTGGATGCATTGCATATATGTTTCTTAGACTATATAGAAGCATTATATACAAAGATTTCAACCGTCTACCTGTTCCATTCATTGTTCTACTTGTCGAAAGTTACGAATAATTTCCGATAAAGGATTAACAATGGGGCTCATTGTTCACTTAAACTTGAAGAACAAAAAATTGGCGAATGGTACTGTTTGGATGCTTTGCATATATGTTTCTTAGACTATATAGAAGCAATATATACAAAGATTTCAACCGTCTACCTGTTCCATTCATTGTTCTACTTGTCGAAAGTTACAATTAATTTCCGATAAAGGATTAACCATTGGGGCTCATTGTTCACTTAAACTTGAAGAACAAAAAATTGGCGAATTGTACTGTTTGGATGCTTTGCATATATGTTTCTTAGATTATATAGAAGCAATATATACAAAGATTTCAACCGTCTACCTGTTCCGTTCATTGTTCTACTTGCCGAAATTTACAAATAATTTCCTTTAAAGGATTAACAATGGGGCTCATAGTTCACTTAAACTTGAAGAGCAAAAAATTAGCGAATTGTACTGTTTGGACGCTTTGCATATATGTTTCTTACATTATATGGGAGCAATATATAAAAAGATTTCAACCGTCTACGTGTTCCAATCAATGTTCTACTTGTAGAAAGTTACAATTAATTTCCGTTAAAGGATTAACAAAGGGGCTCGTAGTTCACTTAAACTTGAAGATCTAAAAATTGGCGATTGTTACTGTTTAGATGCTTTGCATATATGTTTCTTAGATTATATAGAAGCAATAGATACAAAGATTTCAACCGTCTACCTGTACTATTCATTGTTCTACTTGTAGAAAGTTACAAATAATTTCCATTTCATGATTATCAATGGGGCTTGCTGTTCACTTAAACTTGAAGAACAAAAAATTGGCGAATGGTACTGTTTGGATGCTTTGTATATATGTTTCGTAGACTATATAGAAGCAATATATACAAAGATTTCAACCGTCTACCTGTTCCATTCATTGTTTTACTTGTCGAAAATTACAAGTAATTTCCGATAAAGGATTAACCATTAGGGCTCATTGTTCACTTAAACTTGAAGAACAAAAAATTGGCGAATTGTACTGTTTGGATGATTTGCATATATTTTTCTTAGACTATATGGAAGCAATATATACAAAGATTTCAATCGTGTACCTGTTCCATTCACTGTTCTACTTGTCGAAAGTTACAAATAATTTCCCTTAAGGGATTAACAATGGGGCTCGTTGTTCACTTAAACTTGAAGAACAAAAAAGTGGCGAATGGTACTGTTTGGATGCTTTGCATATATGTTTCTTAGACTATATAGAAGCAATATATACATTGTTTTCAACCGTCTACCTGTTCCATTCATTGTTCTACTTGTCGCAAGTTACAAATAATTTCCGTTAAAGTATTAACAATGGGGCTCGTAGTTCACTTAAACTTGAAGATCAAATAATTGGCGAATTGTACTGTTTGGATGATTTGCAAATATGTTTCTTAGTCTTTATAGAAGCAATATATACAAAGATTTCAACCGTCTACCTGTTCCATTCATTGTTCAACTTGTCGAAAGTTACAAATAATTTCCGTTAAGGCATCAACAATGGGGATCGTAGTTTACTTAAACTTGAAGAACAAAAAATTGGCGAATTGTACTGTTTGGATGCTTTGCATATATGTTTCTTAGACTATATAGAAGCAATATATACAATGATTTCAACCGTCTACATGATCCATTCATTGTTCTACTTGTCGAAATTTACAAATAATTTCCTTTAAAGGATTAACAATGGGGCTCGTAGTTCACTTAAACTTGAAGAACAAAAAATTGGCGAATGGTACTGTTTGGATGTTTTGCATATATGTTTCTTAGACTATATAGAAGCAATATATACATTGATTTCAACCGGCTACCTGTTCCATTCATTGTTCTACTTGTCGAAATTTACAAATAATTTCCGATAAAGGATTAACCATTGGGGCTCATTGTCCACTTAAACTTGAAGAACAAAAAATTGGCGAATTATACTGTTTGGATGCTTTGCATATATGTTTCTTAGACTATATAGAAGCAATATATACAAAGATTTCAACCGGCTACCTGTTCCATTCATTGTTCTACTTGGCGAAATTTACAAATAATTTCCGATAAAGGATTAACCATTAGGGCTCATTGTTCACTTAAACTTGAAGAACAAAAAATTGGCGAATTGTACTGTTTGGATGCTTTGCATATATTTTTCTTAGACTATATAGAAGCAATATATACAAAGATTTCAACCGTCTACCTGTTCCATTCATTGTTCTACTTGTCGAAAGTTACAATTAATTTCCGTTAAAGGATTAACAATGGGCCTCGTAGTTCACTTAAACTTGAAGTACAAAAAATTGGCGAATTGTACTGTTTGGATGCTTTGCATATATGTTTCTTAGACTATATAGAAGCAATATATACAATGATTTCAACCGTCTACCTATTCCATTCATTGTTCTACTTGTCGAAAGTTACAAATAATTTCCGTTAAGGGATTAACAATGGGGATCGTAGTTTACTTAAACTTGAAGAACAAAAAATTGGCGAATTGTACTGTTTGGATGCTTTGCATAGATGTTTGTTAGACTATTTAGAAGCAATATATAGAAAGATTTCACCCGTCTACCTGTACTATTCATTGTTCTACTTCTAGAAAGTTACAAATAATTTCCATTTCATGATTATCAATGGGGCTCGCTGTTCACTTAAACTTGAAGATCAAAAAATTGGCGATTGTTACTGTTTAGATGCTTTGCATATATGTTTCTTAGATTATATAGAAGCAATATATACAAATATTTCAACCGTCTAACTGTTCCATTCATTGTTCTACTTGTCGAAAATTACAAATAATTTCCGATAAAGGATTAACCATTGGGGCTCATTGTTCACTTAAACTTGAAGAACAAAATATTGGCGAATGGTACTGTTTGGATGCTTTGCGTACATGTTTCTTAGACTATATGGAAGCAATATATACAAAGATTTCAACCGTCTACGTGTTCCAATCATTGTTCTAATTGTCGAAATTTACAAATAATTTCCTTTAAAGGATTAACAATGGGGCTCGTTGTTCACTTAAACTTGAAGAACAAAAAAGTGGCGAATGGTACTGTTTGGATGCTTTGCATATATGTTTCTTAGACTATGTAGAAGCAATATATACATTGTTTTCAACCGTCTACCTGTTCCATTCATTGTTCTACTTGGCGCAAGTTACAAATAATTTCCGTTAAAGTATTAACAATGGGGCTCGTAGTTCACTTAAACTTGAAGATCAAATAATTGGCGAATTGTACTGTTTGGATGATTTGCAAATATGTTTCTTAGACTTTATAGAAGCAATATATACAAAGATTTCAACCGTCTACCTGTTCCATTCATTGTTCAACTTGTCGAAAGTTACAAATAATTTCCGTTAAGGCATCAACAATGGGGATCGTAGTTTACTTAAACTTGAAGAACAAAAAATTGGCGAATTGTACTGTTTGGATGCTTTGCATATATGTTTCTTAGACTATATAGAAGCAATATATACAATGATTTCAACCGTCTACATGATCCATTCATTGTTCTACTTGTCGAAATTTACAAATAATTTCCTTTAAAGGATTAACAATGGGGCTCGTAGTTCACTTAAACTTGAAGAACAAAAAATTGGCGAATGGTACTGTTTGGATGTTTTGCATATATGTTTCTTAGACTATATAGAAGCAATATATACAATGATTTCAACCGTCTACATGATCCATTCATTGTTCTACTTGTCGAAATTTACAAATAATTTCCTTTAAAGGATTAACAATGGGGCTCGTAGTTCACTTAAACTTGAAGAACAAAAAATTGGCGAATGGTACTGTTTGGATGATTTGCATATATGTTTCTTAGACTATATAGAAGCAATATATACAATGATTTCAACCGTCTACGTGTTCCAATCATTGTCCTACTTGTCGAAAGTTACAAATAATTTCCGATAAAGGATTAACAATGGGGCTCGTTGTTCACTTAAACTTGAAGAACAAAAAATTGGCGAATGGTACTGTTTGGATGCTTTGCATATATGTTTCTTAGACTATATAGAAGCAATATATACATTGATTTCAACCGTCTACCTGTTCCACTCATTGTTCTACTTGTCGAAATTTACAAATAATTTCCTTTAAAGGATTAACAATGGGGCTCGTAGTTCACTTAAACTTGAAGAACAAAAAATTGGCGAATGGTACTGTTTGGATGCTTTGCATATATGTTTCTTAGACTATATAGAAGCAATATATACAAAGATTTCAACCGTCTACCTGTTCCATTCATTGTTCTACTTGTCGAAAGTTACAATTAATTTCCGATAAAGGATTAACCATTGGGGCTCATTGTTCACTTAAACTTGAAGAACAAAAAATTGGCGAATTGTACTGTTTGGATGCTTTGCATATATGTTTCTTAGATTATATAGAAGCAATATATACAAAGATTTCAACCGTCTACCTGTTCCGTTCATTGTTCTACTTGCCGAAATTTACAAATAATTTCCTTTAAAGGATTAACAATGGGGCTCATAGTTCACTTAAACTTGAAGAGCAAAAAATTAGCGAATTGTACTGTTTGGACGCTTTGCATATATGTTTCTTACATTATATGGAAGCAATATATAAAAAGATTTCAACCGTCTACGTGTTCCAATCAATGTTCTACTTGTAGAAAGTTACAATTAATTTCCGTTAAAGGATTAACAAAGGGGCTCGTAGTTCACTTAAACTTGAAGATCTAAAAATTGGCGATTGTTGCTGTTTAGATGCTTTGCATATATGTTTCTTAGATTATATAGAAGCAATAGATACAAAGATTTCAACCGTCTACCTGTACTATTCATTGTTCTACTTGTAGAAAGTTACAAATAATTTCCATTTCATGATTATCAATGGGGCTTGCTGTTCACTTAAACTTGAAGAACAAAAAATTGGCGAATGGTACTGTTTGGATGCTTTGTATATATGTTTCGTAGACTATATAGAAGCAATATATACAAAGATTTCAACCGTCTACCTGTTCCATTCATTGTTCTACTTGTCGAAAATTACAAGTAATTTCCGATAAAGGATTAACCATTAGGGCTCATTGTTCACTTAAACTTGAAGAACAAAAAATTGGCGAATTGTACTGTTTGGATGCTTTGCATATATTTTTCTTAGACTATATAGAAGCAATATATACAAAGATTTCAACCGTCTACCTGTTCCATTCATTGTTCTACTTGTCGAAAGTTACAATTAATTTCCGTTAAAGGATTAACAATGGGGCTCGTAGTTCACTTAAACTTGAAGTACAAAAAATTGGCGAATTGTACTGTTTGGATGCTTTGCATATATGTTTCGTAGACTATATAGAAGCAATATATACAAAGATTTCAACCGTCTACCTGTTCCATTCATTGTTCTACTTGTCGAAAGTTACAATTAATTTCCGTTAAAGGATTAACAAAGGGGCTCGTAGTTCACTTAAACTTGAAGATCTAAAAATTGGCGATTGTTACTGTTTGGATGCTTTGCATAGATGTTTGTTAGACTATTTAGAAGCAATATATAGAAAGATTTCACCCGTCTACCTGTACTATTCATTGTTCTACTTCTAGAAAGTTACAAATAATTTCCATTTCATGATTATCAATGGGGCTCGCTGTTCACTTAAACTTGAAGATCAAAAAATTGGCGATTGTTACTGTTTAGATGCTTTGCATATATGTTTCTTAGATTATATAGAAGCAATATATACAAATATTTCAACCGTCTAACTGTTCCATTCATTGTTCTACTTGTCGAAAATTACAAATAATTTCCGATAAAGGATTAACCATTGGGGCTCATTGTTCACTTAAACTTGAAGAACAAAATATTGGCGAATGGTACTGTTTGGATGCTTTGCGTACATGTTTCTTAGACTATATGGAAGCAATATATACAAAGATTTCAACCGTCTACGTGTTCCAATCATTGTTCTAATTGTCGAAATTTACAAATAATTTCCTTTAAAGGATTAACAATGGGGCTCGTTGTTCACTTAAACTTGAAGAACAAAAAAGTGGCGAATGGTACTGTTTGGATGCTTTGCATATATGTTTCTTAGACTATATAGAAGCAATATATACATTGTTTTCAACCGTCTACCTGTTCCATTCATTGTTCTACTTGTCGCAAGTTACAAATAATTTCCGTTAAAGTATTAACAATGGGGCTCGTAGTTCACTTAAACTTGAAGATCAAATAATTGGCGAATTGTACTGTTTGGATGATTTGCAAATATGTTTCTTAGACTTTATAGAAGCAATATATACAAAGATTTCAACCGTCTACCTGTTCCATTCATTGTTCAACTTGTCGAAAGTTACAAATAATTTCCGTTAAGGCATCAACAATGGGGATCGTAGTTTACTTAAACTTGAAGAACAAAAAATTGGCGAATTGTACTGTTTGGATGCTTTGCATATATGTTTCTTAGACTATATAGAAGCAATATATACAATGATTTCAACCGTCTACATGATCCATTCATTGTTCTACTTGTCGAAATTTACAAATAATTTCCTTTAAAGGATTAACAATGGGGCTCGTAGTTCACTTAAACTTGAAGAACAAAAAATTGGCGAATGGTACTATTTGGATGTTTTGCATATATGTTTCTTAGACTATATAGAAGCAATATATACATTGATTTCAACCGGCTACCTGTTCCATTCATTGTTCTACTTGTCGAAATTTACAAATAATTTCCGATAAAGGATTAACCATTGGGGCTCATTGTCCACTTAAACTTGAAGAACAAAAAATTGGCGAATTATACTGTTTGGATGCTTTGCATATATGTTTCTTAGACTATATAGAAGCAATATATACAATGATTTCAACCGTCTACATGATCCATTCATTGTTCTACTTGTCGAAATTTACAAATAATTTCCTTTAAAGGATTAACAATGGGGCTCGTAGTTCACTTAAACTTGAAGAACAAAAAAATTGGCGAATTGTACTGTTTGGATGCTTTGCATATATGTTTCTTAGACTATATAGAAGCAATATATACAAAGATTTCAACCGTCTACCTGTTCCATTCATTGTTCTACTTGTCGAAAGTTACAATTAATTTCCGTTAAAGGATTAACAATGGGCCTCGTAGTTCACTTAAACTTGAAGTACAAAAAATTGGCGAATTGTACTGTTTGGATGCTTTGCATATATATTTCTTAGACTATATAGAAGCAATATATACAATGATTTCAACCGTCTACCTATTCCATTCATTGTTCTACTTGTCGAAAGTTACAGATAATTTCCGTTAAGGGATTAACAATGGGGATCGTAGTTTACTTAAACTTGAAGAACAAAAAATTGGCGAATTGTACTGTTTGGATGCTTTGCATAGATGTTTGTTAGACTATTTAGAAGCAATATATAGAAAGATTTCACCCGTCTACCTGTACTATTCATTGTTCTACTTCTAGAAAGTTACAAATAATTTCCATTTCATGATTATCAATGGGGCTCGCTGTTCACTTAAACTTGAAGATCAAAAAATTGGCGATTGTTACTGTTTAGATGCTTTGCATATATGTTTCTTAGATTATATAGAAGCAATATATACAAATATTTCAACCGTCTAACTGTTCCATTCATTGTTCTACTTGTCGAAAATTACAAATAATTTCCGATAAAGGATTAACCATTGGGGCTCATTGTTCACTTAAACTTGAAGAACAAAATATTGGCGAATGGTACTGTTTGGATGCTTTGCGTACATGTTTCTTAGACTATATGGAAGCAATATATACAAAGATTTCAACCGTCTACGTGTTCCAATCATTGTTCTAATTGTCGAAATTTACAAATAATTTCCTTTAAAGGATTAACAATGGGGCTCGTTGTTCACTTAAACTTGAAGAACAAAAAAGTGGCGAATGGTACTGTTTGGATGCTTTGCATATATGTTTCTTAGACTATATAGAAGCAATATATACATTGTTTTCAACCGTCTACCTGTTCCATTCATTGTTCTACTTGGCGCAAGATACAAATAATTTCCGTTAAAGTATTAACAATGGGGCTCGTAGTTCACTTAAACTTGAAGATCAAATAATTGGCGAATTGTACTGTTTGGATGATTTGCAAATATGTTTCTTAGACTTTATAGAAGCAATATATACAAAGATTTCAACCGTCTACCTGTTCCATTCATTGTTCAACTTGTCGAAAGTTACAAATAATTTCCGTTAAGGCATCAACAATGGGGATCGTAGTTTACTTAAACTTGAAGAACAAAAAATTGGCGAATTGTACTGTTTGGATGCTTTGCATATATGTTTCTTAGACTATATAGAAGCAATATATACAATGATTTCAACCGTCTACATGATCCATTCATTGTTCTACTTGTCGAAATTTACAAATAATTTCCTTTAAAGGATTAACACTGGGGCTCGTAGTTCACTTAAACTTGAAGAACAAAAAATTGGCGAATGGTACTGTTTGGATGTTTTGCATATATGTTTCTTAGACTATATAGAAGCAATATATACAATGATTTCAACCGTCTACGTGTTCCAATCATTGTCCTACTTGTCGAAAGTTACAAATAATTTCCGATAAAGGATTAACAATGGGGCTCGTTGTTCACTTAAACTTGAAGAACAAAAAATTGGCGAATGGTACTGTTTGGATGCTTTGCATATATGTTTCTTAGACTATATAGAAGCAATATATACATTGATTTCAACCGTCTACCTGTTCCACTCATTGTTCTACTTGTCGAAATTTACAAATAATTTCCTTTAAAGGATTAACAATGGGGCTCGTAGTTCACTTAAACTTGAAGAACAAAAAATTGGCGAATGGTACTGTTTGGATGCTTTGCATATATGTTTCGTAGCCTATATAGAAGCAATATATATAAAGATTTCAACCGTCTACCTGTTCCATTCATTGTTCTACTTGTCGAAAATTACAAGTAATTTCCGATAAAGGATTAACCATTGGGGCTCATTGTTCACTTAAACTTGAAGAACAAAAAATTGGCGAACGGTACTGTTTGGATGCTTTGCATATATGTTTCTTAGACTATATAGAAGCAATATATACAAATAATTCAACCGTCTACCTGTTCCATTCATTGTTCTACTTGTCGAAAGTTACAAATAATTTCCGATAAAGGATTAACCATTGGGGCTCGTTGTTCACTTAAACTTGAAGAACAATAAATTGGCGTATTGTACTGTTTGGATGCTTTGCATATATGTTTCTTAGACTATATAGACGCAATATATACAATGATTTCAACCGTCTACCTGTTCCATTTATTGTTCTACTTATCGAAAGTTACAAATAATTTCCGATAAAGGATTAACAATGGGGCTCATTGTTCACTTAAACTTGAAGAACAAAAAATTGGTGAATGGTACTGTTTGGATGCATTGCATATATGTTTCTTAGACTATATAGAAGCATTATATACAAAGATTTCAACCGTCTACCTGTTCCATTCATTGTTCTACTTGTCGCAAGTTACAAATAATTTCCGTTAAAGTATTAACAATGGGGCTCGTAGTTCACTTAAACTTGAAGATCAAATAATTGGCGAATTGTACTGTTTGGATGATTTGCAAATATGTTTCTTAGACTTTATAGAAGCAATATATACAAAGATTTCAACCGTCTACCTGTTCCATTCATTGTTCAACTTGTCGAAAGTTACAAATAATTTCCGTTAAGGCATCAACAATGGGGATCGTAGTTTACTTAAACTTGAAGAACAAAAAATTGGCGAATTGTACTGTTTGGATGCTTTGCATATATGTTTCTTAGACTATGTGTTTATATTCTTAGACTTTAACTAGAATGGAACAGGTAGACTGTTGAAATCATTGTATATATTGCTTCTATATAGTCTATGAAACCTATATGCAAAGCATCTAAACAGTAACATTCGCCAATTTTTTGTTCTTCAAGTTTAAGTGAACAACGAGCCCCATTGATAATCATGAAACGGAAATTATTTCTAACTTTCTACAAGTAGAACAATGAATTGTACAGGTAGTCGGGTGATGCCTTTCTATATATTGCTTCTATATATTCTAGGAAACATATATGCAAAGCATCCAAACAGTACATTTCGCCAATTTTTTGTTCTTCAAGTTTAAGTGAACAATGAGCCCCATTGTTAATCCTTTAAAGGAAATTATTTGTTAATTTCGGCAAGTAGAACAATGAATGGAACAGGTAGACGGTTGAAATCATTGTATATATTGCTTCTGTATAGTCTTAGAAACATATATGCAAAGCATCCAAACAGTACAATTCGCCAATTTTTTGTTCTTCAAGTTTAAGTGAAATACGAGCCCCATTGTTAATCCTTTAACGGAAATTAATTGTAACTTTCTACAAGTAGAACAATGAATGGAACAGGTAGACGGTTGAAATCATTGTATATATTGCTTCTATATAGTATAAGAAACATATATGCACAGCATCCAAACAGTACCATTCGCCAATTTTTTGTTCTTCAAGTTTAAGTGAACAACGAGCCCCATTGATAATCATGAAACGGAAAGTAATTGTTACTTTCTACAAGTAGAACAATGATTGGAACACGTAGCCGGTTGAAATCTTTGTATATATTGCTTCTATATAGTCTAAGAAATATATATGCAAAGCATCCAAACAGTACCATTCGCCAATTTTTTGTTCTTCAAGTTTAAGTGAACAATGAGCCCCATTGTTAATCCTTTAACGGAAATTAATTGTAACTTTCTACAAGTAGAACAATGATTGGAACAAGTAGACGGTTGAAATCATTGTATATATTGCTTCTATATAGTCTGAGAAACACATATGCAAAGCATACAAACAGTACAATTCGCCAATTTAATGTTCTTCAAGTTTAAGTGAACAACGAGCCCCATTGTTAATGCTTTAAAGGAAATTATTTGTAAACTTCGACAAGTAGAACAATGATTGGAACACGTAGACGGTTGAAATCTTTGTATATATTACTTCTATATAGTCTGAGAAACACATATGCAAAGCATCCAAACAGTACAATTCGCCAATTTTTTGTTCTTCAAGTTTAAGTGAACAACGAGCCCCATTGATAATCCTTTAACGGAAATTATTTGTAACTTTCGACAAGAAGAACAATGAATGGAACAGGTAGACGGTTAAAATCTTTGTATATATTGCTTCTATATAGTCTAAGAAACATATATGCAAAACATCCAAACAGTACCAATCGCCAATTTTTTGTTCTTCAAGTTTAAGTGAACAACGAGCCCCATTGATAATCATAAAACGGACATTATTTGTAACTTTCTACAAGTAGAACAATGAATAGAACAGGTAGACGGGTAAAATCTTTCTATACATTGCTTCTATATAGTCTAACAAACATATATGCAAAGCATCCAAACAGTACCATTCGCCAATTTTTTGTTCTTCAAGTTTAAGTGAACAACGAGCCCCATTGTTAGTACTTTAACGGAAATTGTTTGTAACTTCCGACAAGTAGAACAATGAATGGAACATGTAGACGGTTGAAATCATTGTATATATTGCTTCTATATAGTTTGAGAAACACATATGCAAAGCATCCAAACAGTACAATTCGCCAATTTAATGTTCTTCAAGTTTAAGTGAACAACGAGCCCCATTGTTAATGCTTTAAAGGAAATTATTTGTAAATTTCGACAAGTAGAACGATGATTGGAACACGTAGAAGGTTGAAATCTTTGTATATATTACTTCTATATAGTCTAAGAAACATTGTGCAAAGCATCCAAATAGTACCATTCGCCAATTTTTTGTTCTTCAAGTTTAAGTGAACAATGAGCCCCATTGTTAATCCTTTAACGGAAATTAATTGTAACTTTCTACAAGTAGAACAATGATTGGAACACGTATACGGTTGAAATCTTTGTATATATTGCTTCTATATAGTCTAAGAAACATATATGCAAAGCATCCAAACAGTACCATTCGCGAATTTATTGTTCTTCAAGTTTAAGTGAACAACGAGCCCCATTGATAATCATGAAAGGGAAATTATTTGTAACTTTCTACAAGTAGAACAATGAATAGAACAGGTAGGCGGTTGAAATCTTTGTACATGTTGCTTCTATATAGTCTAAGAAACGTGTATGCAAAGCATCTAAACAGTAACATTCGCCAATTTTTTAATCTTCAAGTTTAAGTGAACAGCGAGCTCCATTGATAATCATGAAATGGAAATTATTTGGAACTTTCTACAAGTAGAACAATGAATAGTACAGGTAGACGGTTGAAATCATTGTATATATTGCTTCTATATAGTTTGAGAAACACATATGCAAAGCATCCAAACAGTACAAATCGCCAATTTAATGTTCTTCAAGTTTAAGTGAACAACGAGCCCCATTGTTAATGCTTTAAAGGAAATTATTTGTAAACTTCGACAAGTAGAACAATTATTGGAACACGTAGACGGTTGAAATCTTTGTATATATTACTTCTATATAGTCTGAGAAACACATATGCAAAGCATCCAAACAGTACAATTCGCCAATTTTTTGTTCTTCAAGTTTAAGTGAACAACGAGCCCCATTGATAATCATGAAACGGAAAGTAATTGTAACTTTCTACAAGTAGAACAATGATTGGAACACGTAGACGGTTGAAATCTTTGTATATGTTGCTTCTATATAGTCTAAGAAACATATGTGCAAAGCATCCAAACAGTACCATTCGCCAATTTTTTGTTCTTCAAGTTTAAGTGAACAACGAGCCCCATTGATAATCATGAAACGGAAATTATTTGTAACTTTCGACATGTACAACAATGAATGGAACAGGTAAACGGTTGAAATATTTGTATATATTGCTTGCATATAGTCTAAGAAATATATATGCAAAGCATCCAAACAGTACCATTCGCCAATTTTTTGTTCTTCAAGTTTAAGTGAACTACGAGCCCCATTGTTAATCCTTTAAAGGAAATTATTTGTAAATTTCGACAAGTAGAACAATGAATGGAACAGGTAGACGGTTGAAATCATTGTATATATTGCTTCTATATAGTCTAAGAAACATATCTGCAAATCATCCAAACAGTACAATTCGCCAATTATTTGATCTTCAAGTTTAAGTGAACTACGGGCCCCATTGTCAATACTTTAACGGAAATTATTTGTAACTTGCGACAAGTAGAACAATGAATGGAACAGGTAGACGGTTGCAATCTTTGTATATATTGCTTCTATATAGTCTAAGAAACATATGTGCAAAGCATCCAAACAGTACCATTCGCCAATTTTTTGTTCTTCAAGTTTAAGTGAACAACGAGCCCCATTGATAATCATGAAACGGAAATTATTTGTAACTTTCGACATGTAGAACAATGAATGGAACAGGTAAACAGTTGAAATATTTGTATATATTGCTTGCATATAGTCTAAGAAATATATATGCAAAGCATCCAAACAGTACCATTCGCCAATTTTTTGTTCTTCAAGTTTAAGTGAACAATGAGCCCCATTGTTAATCCTTTAACGGAAATTAATTGTAACTTTCTACAAGTAGAACAATGATTGGAACAAGTAGACGGTTGAAATCATTGTATATATTGCTTCTATATAGTCTGAGAAACACATATGCAAAGCATCCAAACAGTACAATTCGCCAATTTAATGTTCTTCAAGTTTAAGTGAACAACGAGCCCCATTGTTAATGCTTTAAAGGAAATTATTTGTAAACTTCGACAAGTAGAACAATGATTGGAACAGGTAGACGGTTAAAATCTTTGTATATATTGCTTCTATATAGTCTAAGAAACATATCTGCAAATCATCCAAACAGTACAATTCGCCAATTATTTGATCTTCAAGTTTAAGTGAACTACGAGCCCCATTGTTAATCCTTTAACGGAAATTAATTGTAAATTTCTACAAGTAGAACAATGATTGGATCACGTAGACGGTTGAAATCTTTGTATATATTGCTTCCATATAGTCTAAGAAACATGTACGCAAAGCATCCAAACAGTACCATTCGCCAATTTTTTGCTCTTCAAGTTTAAGTGAACTACGAGCCCCATTGTTAATCCTTTAAAGGAAATTATTTGTAAATTTCGGCAAGTAGAACAATGAATGGAATAGGTAGACGGTTGAAATCATTGTATATATTGCTTCTATATAGTCTAAGAAACATATATGCAAAGCATCCAAACAGTACAATTCGCCAATTTTTTGTTCTTCAAGTTTAAGTGAACAACGAGCCCCATTGTTAATCCGTTATCGGAAATTATTTGTAAATTTCGACAAGTAGAACAATGAATGGAACAGGTAGACGGTTGAAATCATTGTATATATTGCTTCTATATAGTCTAAGAAACATGTACGCAAAGCATCCAAACAGTACTATTCGCCAATTTTTTGTTCTTCAAGTTTAAGTGAACTACGAGCCCCATTGTTAATCCTTTAAAGGAAATTATTTGTAAATTTCGGCAAGTAGAACAATGAATGGAATAGGTAGACGGTTGAAATCATTGTATATATTGCTTCTATATAGTCTAAGAAACATATATGCAAAGCATCCAAACAGTACAATTCGCCAATTTTTTGTTCTTCAAGTTTAAGTGAACAATGAGCCCCAATGGTTAATCCGTTATCGGAAATTATTTGTAAATTTCGACAAGTAGAACAATGAATGGAACAGGTAGACGGTTGAAATCTTTGTATATATTGCTTCTATATAGTCTAAGAAACATATATGCAAAGCATCCAAACTGCACCATTCGCCAATTTTTTGTTCTTCAAGTTTAAGTGAACTACGAGCCCCATTGTTAATCCTTTAAAGGAAATTATTTGTAAATTTCGACAAGTAGAACAATGAATGGAACAGGTAGACGGTTGAAATCCTTGTATATATTGCTTCCATATAGTCTAAGAAACATGTACGCAAAGCATCCAAACAGTACCATTCGCCAATTTTTTGCTCTTCAAGTTTAAGTGAACTACGAGCCCCATTGTTAATCCTTTAAAGGAAATTATTTGTAAATTTCGGCAAGTAGAACAATGAATGGAATAGGTAGACGGTTGAAATCATTGTATATATTGCTTCTATATAGTCTAAGAAACATATATGCAAAGCATCCAAACAGTACAATTCGCCAATTTTTTGTTCTTCAAGTTTAAGTGAACAATGAGCCCCAATGGTTAATCCGTTATCGGAAATTATTTGTAAATTTCGACAAGTAGAACAATGAATGGAACAGGTAGACGGTTGAAATCTTTGTATATATTGCTTCTATATAGTCTAAGAAACATATATGCAAAGCATCCAAACAGTACCATTCGCCAATTTTTTGTTCTTCAAGTTTAAGTGAACTATGAGCCCCATTGTTAATCCTTTAAAGGAAATTATTTGTAAATTTCGACAAGTAGAACAATGAATGGAACAGGTAGACGGTTGAAATCCTTGTATATATTGCTTCCATATAGTCTAAGAAACATGTACGCAAAGCATCCAAACAGTACCATTCGCCAATTTTTTGCTCTTCAAGTTTAAGTGAACTACGAGCCCCATTGTTAATCCTTTAAAGGAAATTATTTGTAAATTTCGGCAAGTAGAACAATGAATGGAATAGGTAGACGGTTGAAATCATTGTATATATTGCTTCTATATAGTCTAAGAAACATATATGCAAAGCATCCAAACAGTACAATTCGCCAATTTTTTGTTCTTCAAGTTTAAGTGAACAATGAGCCCCAATGGTTAATCCGTTATCGGAAATTATTTGTAAATTTCGACAAGTAGAACAATGAATGGAACAGGTAGACGGTTGAAATCTTTGTATATATTGCTTCTATATAGTCTAAGAAACATATATGCAAAGCATCCAAACAGTACCATTCGCCAATTTTTTGTTCTTCAAGTTTAAGTGAACAATGAGCCCCAATGGTTAATCCGTTATCGGAAATTATTTGTAAATTTCGACAAGTAGAACAATGAATGGAACAGGTAGACGGTTGGAATCTTTGTATATATTGCTTCTATATAGTCTAAGAAACATATATGCAAAGCATCCAAACAGTACAATTCGCCAATTTTTTGTTCTTCAAGTTTAAGTGAACTACGAGCCCCATTGTTAATCCTTTAACGGAAATTAATTGTAACTTTCGACAAGTAGATCAATGAATGGAACAGGTAGACGGTTGAAATCTTTGTATATATTGCTTCTATATAGTCTAAGAAACATATATGCAAAGCATCCAAACAGTACAATTCGCCAATTTATTGTTCTTCAAGTTTAAGTGAACAACGAGCCCCATTGTTAATCCCTTAACGGAAATTATTTGTAACTTTCGACAAGTAGAACAATGAATGGAACAGGTAGACGGTTGAAATCGTTGTATATATTGCTTCTATATAGTCTAAGAAACATATATGCAAAGCATTCAAACAGTACAATTCGACAATTTTTTGCTCTTCAAGTTTAAGTGAACTACGAGCCCCATTGTTAATCCTTCAAAGGAAATTATTTGTAAATTTCGGCAAGTAGAACAATGAATGGAATAGGTAGACGGTTGAAATCTTTGTATATATTGCTTCTATATAGTCTAAGAAACATATATGCAAAGCATCCAAACAGTACAATTCGCCAATTTATTGTTCTTCAAGTTTAAGTGAACAACGAGCCCCATTGTTAATCCTTTAAAGGAAATTATTTGTAACTTTCGACAAGTAGAACAATGAATGGAACAGGTAGACGGTTGAAATCTTTGTATATATTGCTTCCATATAGTCTAAGAAACATATATGCAAAGCATCCAAACAGTACCATTCGCCAATTTTTTGTACTTCAAGTTTAAGTGAACTACGATCCCCATTGTTAATCCCTTAACGGAAATTATTTGTAACTTTCGACAAGTAGAACAGTGAATGGAACAGGTAGACGGTTGAATTCTTTGTATATATTGCTTCTATATAGTCTAAAAAACATGTACGCAAAGCATCCAAACAGTACCATTCGCCAATTTTTTGTTCTTCAAGTTTAAGTGAACAACGAGCCCCATTGTTAATCCTTTAAAGGAAATTATTTGTAAATTTCGACAAGTAGAACAATGAATGGATCATGTAGACGGTTGAAATCTTTGAATATATTGCTTCTATATAGTCTAAGAAACATATATGCAAAGCATCCAAACAGTACAATTCGCCAATTTTTTGTTCTTCAAGTTTAAGTGAACAATGAGCCCCAATGGTTAATCCGTTATCGGAAATTATTTGTAACTTTTGACAAGTAGAACAATGAATGGAAAAGGTAGCCGGTTGAAATCTTTGTATATTTTGCTTCTATATAGTCTACGAAACATATATGCAAAGCATCCAAACAGTACAATTCGCCAATTTTTTGTTCTTCAAGTTTAAGTGAGCAATGAGCCCCAATGGTTAATCCGTTATCGGAAATTATTTGTAACTTTGACAAGTAGAACAATGAATGGAAAAGGTAGCCGGTTGAAATCTTTGTATATATTGCTTCTATATAGTCTACGAAACATATATGCAAAGCATCCAAACAGTACAATTCGCCAATTTTTTGTACTTCAAGTTTACGTGAACTACGAGCCCCATTGTTAATCCTTTAACGGAAATTAATTGTAACTTTCGACAAGTAGAACAATGAATGGAACAGGTAGATGGTTGAATTCTTTGTATATATTGCTTCTATATAGTCTAAAAAACATGTACGCAAAGCATCCAAACAGTACCATTCGCCAATTTTTTGTTCTTCAAGTTTAAGTGAACAACGAGCCCCATTGTTAATCCTTTAAAGGAAATTATTTGTAAATTTCGACAAGTAGAACAATGAATGGATCATGTAGACGGTTGAAATCTTTGTATATATTGCTTCTATATAGTCTAAGAAACATATATGCAAAGCATCCAAACAGTACAATTCGCCAATTTTTTGTTCTTCAAGTTTAAGTGAACAATGAGCCCCAATGGTTAATCCTTTATCGGAAATTATTTGTAAATTTCGACAAGTAGAACAATGAATCGAACAGGTAGACTGTTGAAATCATTGTATATATTGCTTCTATATAGTCTAAGAAACATATATGCAAACCGTCCAAACAGTACAATTCGCCAATTATTTGATCTTCAAGTTTAAGTGAACTACGAGCCCCATTGTTAATCCTTTAAAGGAAATTATTTGTAAATTTCGACAAGTAGAACAATGAATAGATCATGTAGACGGTTGAAATCTTTGTATATATTGCTTCTATATAGTCTCCGAAACATATATGCAAAGCATCCAAACAGTACAATTCGCCAATTTTTTGTTCTTCAAGTTTAAGTGAACTACGAGCCCCATTGTTAATCCTTTAACGGAAATTAATTGTAACTTTCGACAAGTAGATCAATGAATGGAACAGGTAGACGGTTGAAATCTTTGTATATATTGCTTCTATATAGTCTAAGAAACATATATGCAAAGCATCCAAACAGTACAATTCGCCAATTTATTGTTCTTCAAGTTTAAGTGAACAACGAGCCCCATTGTTAATCCCTTAACGGAAACTATTTGTAACTTTCGACAAGTAGAACAATGAATGGAACAGGTAGACGGTTTAAATCATTGTATATATTGCTTCTATATAGTCTAAGAAACATATATGCAAAGCATCCAAACAGTACAATTCGACAATTTTTTGTTCTTCAAGTTTAAGTGAACAACGAGCCCCATTGTTAATCCTTTAAAGGAAATTATTTGTAAATTTCGACAAGTAGAACAATGAATGGATCATGTAGACGGTTGAAATCTTTGTATATATTGCTTCTATATAGTCTAAGAAACATATATGCAAAGCATCCAAACAGTACAATTCGCCAATTTTTTGTTCTTCAAGTTTAAGTGAACAATGAGCCCCAATGGTTAATCCTTTATCGGAAATTATTTGTAAATTTCGACAAGAAGAACAATGAATGGAACAGGTAGACTGTTGAAATCATTGTATATATTGCTTCTATATAGTCTAAGAATCATATATGCAAAGCATCCAAACAGTACCCTTCGCCAATTTTTTGTTCTTCAAGTTTAAGTGAACTACGAGCCCCATTGTTAATCCTTTATCGGAAATTATTTGTAACTTTCGACAAGTAGAACAATGAATGGAACTGGTAGACGTTTGAAATCTTTGTATATGTTGCTTCTATATAGTCTAAGAAACCTATATGCAAAGCATCTAAACAGTAACATTCGCCAATTTTTTGATCTTCAAGTTTTAGTGAACAATGAGCCCCATTGTTAATCCTTTATCGGAAATTATTTGTAACTTTCGACAAGTAGAACAATGAATGGAACAGGTAGAAGGTTGAAATCTTTGTATATATTGCTTCTATATAGTCTAAGAAACATATATGCAAAGCATCCAAACAGTACAATTCGCCAATTTATTGTTCTTCAAGTTTAAGTGAACAACGAGCCCCATTGTTAATCCTTCAAAGGAAATTATTTGTAAATTTCGGCAAGTAGAACAATGAATGGAATAGGTAGACGGTTGAAATCTTTGTATATATTGCTTCTATATAGTCTAAGAAACATATATGCAAAGCATCCAAACAGTACAATTCGCCAATTTATTCTTCTTCAAGTTTAAGTGAACAACGAGCCCCATTGTTAATCCTTTAAAGGAAATTATTTGTACATTTCGGCAAGTAGAACAATGAATGGAATAGGTAGACGGTTGAAATCATTGTATATATTGCTTCTATATAGTCTAAGAAACATATATGCAAAGCATCCAAACAGTACAATTCGCCAATTTTTTGTTCTTCAAGTTTAAGTGAACAATGAGCCCCAATGGTTAATCCGTTATCGGAAATTATTTGTAAATTTCGACAAGTAGAACAATGAATGGAACAGGTAGACGGTTGAAATCTTTGTATATATTGCTTCTATATAGTCTAAGAAACATATATGCAAAGCATCCAAACAGTACAATTCGCCAATTTTTTGTTCTTCAAGTTTAAGTGAACTACGAGCCCCATTGTTAATCCTTTAACGGAAATTAATTGTAACTTTCGACAAGTAGATCAATGAATGGAACAGGTAGACGGTTGAAATCTTTGTATATATTGCTTCTATATAGTCTAAGAAACATATATGCAAAGCATCCAAACAGTACAATTCGCCAATTTATTGTTCTTCAAGTTTAAGTGAACAACGAGCCCCATTGTTAATCCCTTAAAGGAAATTATTTGTAACTTTCGACAAGTAGAACAATGAATGGAACAGGTAGACGGTTGAAATCATTGTATATATTGCTTCTATATAGTCTAAGAAACATATATGCAAAGCATCCAAACAGTACAATTCGACAATTTTTTGCTCTTCAAGTTTAAGTGAACTACGAGCCCCATTGTTAATCCTTCAAAGGAAATTATTTGTAAATTTCGGCAAGTAGAACAATGAATGGAATAGGTAGACGGTTGAAATCTTTGTATATATTGCTTCTATATAGTCTAAGAAACATATATGCAAAGCATCCAAACAGTACAATTCGCCAATTTATTCTTCTTCAAGTTTAAGTGAACTACGAGCCCCATTGTTAATCCTTCAAAGGAAATTATTTGTAAATTTCGGCAAGTAGAACAATGAATGGAATAGGTAGACGGTTGAAATCTTTGTATATATTGCTTCTATATAGTCTAAGAAACATATATGCAAAGCATCCAAACAGTACAATTCGCCAATTTATTGTTCTTCAAGTTTAAGTGAACAACGAGCCCCATTGTTAATCCTTTAAAGGAAATTATTTGTAACTTTCGACAAGTAGAACAATGAATGGAACAGGTAGACGGTTGAAATCATTGTATATATTGCTTCTATATAGTCTAAGAAACATATATGCAAAGCATCCAAACAGTACAATTCGCCAATTTTTTGTTCTTCAAGTTTAAGTGAACAATGAGCCCCAATGGTTAATCCTTTATCGGTAATTATTTGTAACGTTCAACAAGTAGAACAATGAATGGAACAGGTAGACGGTTGAAATCCTTGTATATATTGCTTCCATATAGTCTAAGAAACATGTACGCAAAGCATCCAAACAGTACCATTCGCCAATTTTTTGCTCTTCAAGTTTAAGTGAACTACGAGCCCCATTGTTAATCCTTTAAAGGAAATTATTTGTAAATTTCGGCAAGTAGAACAATGAATGGAATAGGTAGACGGTTGAAATCATTGTATATATTGCTTCTATATAGTCTAAGAAACATATATGCAAAGCATCCAAACAGTACAATTCGCCAATTTTTTGTTCTTCAAGTTTAAGTGAACAATGAGCCCCAATGGTTAATCCGTTATCGGAAATTATTTGTAAATTTCGACAAGTAGAACAATGAATGGAACAGGTAGACGGTTGAAATCTTTGTATATATTGCTTCTATATAGTCTAAGAAACATATATGCAAAGCATCCAAACAGTACCATTCGCCAATTTTTTGTTCTTCAAGTTTAAGTGAACTACGAGCCCCATTGTTAATCCTTTAAAGGAAATTATTTGTAAATTTCGACAAGTAGAACAATGAATGGAACAGGTAGACGGTTGAAATCCTTGTATATATTGCTTCCATATAGTCTAAGAAACATATATGCAAAGCATCCAAACAGTACAATTCGACAATTTTTTGCTCTTCAAGTTTAAGTGAACTACGAGCCCCATTGTTAATCCTTCAAAGGAAATTATTTGTAAATTTCGGCAAGTAGAACAATGAATGGAATAGGTAGACGGTTGAAATCTTTGTATATATTGCTTCTATATAGTCTAAGAAACATATATGCAAAGCATCCAAACAGTACAATTCGCCAATTTATTGTTCTTCAAGTTTAAGTGAACAACGAGCCCCATTGTTAATCCTTTAAAGAAAATTATTTGTAACTTTCGACAAGTAGAACAATGAATGGAACAGGTAGACGGTTGAAATCATTGTATATATTGCTTCTATATAGTCTAAGAAACATGTACGCAAAGCATCCAAACAGTACCATTCGCCAATTTTTTGTTCTTCAAGTTTAAGTGAACTACGAGCCCCATTGTTAATCCTTTAAAGGAAATTATTTGTAAATTTCGGCAAGTAGAACAATGAATGGAATAGGTAGACGGTTGAAATCATTGTATATATTGCTTCTATATAGTCTAAGAAACATATATGCAAAGCATCCAAACAGTACAATTCGCCAATTTTTTGTTCTTCAAGTTTAAGTGAACAACGAGCCCCATTGTTAATCCCTTAACGGAAATTATTTGTAACTTTCGACAAGTAGAACAATGAATGGAACAGGTAGACGGTTTAAATCATTGTATATATTGCTTCTATATAGTCTAAGAAACATATATGCAAAGCATCCAAACAGTACAATTCGACAATTTTTTGTTCTTCAAGTTTAAGTGAACAAC
The DNA here is from genome assembly GCA_963989415.1 of Cerceris ruficornis. Taxonomy (NCBI): domain Eukaryota; kingdom Metazoa; phylum Arthropoda; class Insecta; order Hymenoptera; family Crabronidae; genus Cerceris; species Cerceris ruficornis. The sequence goes on along the minus strand of CAXDIW010000142.1, from coordinate 152,219 downwards.
GAGCCCCATTGTTAATCCTTTAAAGGAAATTATTTGTAAATTTCGACAAGTAGAACAATGAATGGATCATGTAGACGGTTGAAATCTTTGTATATATTGCTTCTATATAGTCTAAGAAACATATATGCAAAGCATCCAAACAGTACAATTCGCCAACTTTTTGTTCTTCAAGTTTAAGTGAACAATGAGCCCCAATGGTTAATCCTTTATCGGAAATTATTTGTAAATTTCGACAAGAAGAACAATGAATGGAACAGGTAGACTGTTGAAATCATTGTATATATTGCTTCTATATAGTCTAAGAATCATATATGCAAAGCATCCAAACAGTACCCTTCGCCAATTTTTTGTTCTTCAAGTTTAAGTGAACTACGAGCCCCATTGTTAATCCTTTATCGGAAATTATTTGTAACTTTCGACAAGTAGAACAATGAATGGAACTGGTAGACGTTTGAAATCTTTGTATATGTTGCTTCTATATAGTCTAAGAAACCTATATGCAAAGCATCTAAACAGTAACATTCGCCAATTTTTTGATCTTCAAGTTTTAGTGAACAATGAGCCCCATTGTTAATCCTTTATCGGAAATTATTTGTAACTTTCGACAAGTAGAACAATGAATGGAACAGGTAGAAGGTTGAAATCTTTGTATATATTGCTTCTATATAGTCTAAGAAACATATATGCAAAGCATCCAAACAGTACAATTCGCCAATTTATTGTTCTTCAAGTTTAAGTGAACAACGAGCCCCATTGTTAATCCTTCAAAGGAAATTATTTGTAAATTTCGGCAAGTAGAACAATGAATGGAATAGGTAGACGGTTGTAATCTTTGTATATATTGCTTCTATATAGTCTAAGAAACATATATGCAAAGCATCCAAACAGTACAATTCGCCAATTTATTCTTCTTCAAGTTTAAGTGAACAACGAGCCCCATTGTTAATCCTTTAAAGGAAATTATTTGTACATTTCGGCAAGTAGAACAATGAATGGAATAGGTAGACGGTTGAAATCATTGTATATATTGCTTCTATATAGTCTAAGAAACATATATGCAAAGCATCCAAACAGTACAATTCGCCAATTTTTTGTTCTTCAAGTTTAAGTGAACAATGAGCCCCAATGGTTAATCCGTTATCGGAAATTATTTGTAAATTTCGACAAGTAGAACAATGAATGGAACAGGTAGACGGTTGAAATCTTTGTATATATTGCTTCTATATAGTCTAAGAAACATATATGCAAAGCATCCAAACAGTACAATTCGCCAATTTTTTGTTCTTCAAGTTTAAGTGAACTACGAGCCCCATTGTTAATCCTTTAACGGAAATTAATTGTAACTTTCGACAAGTAGATCAATGAATGGAACAGGTAGACGGTTGAAATCTTTGTATATATTGCTTCTATATAGTCTAAGAAACATATATGCAAAGCATCCAAACAGTACAATTCGCCAATTTATTGTTCTTCAAGTTTAAGTGAACAACGAGCCCCATTGTTAATCCCTTAACGGAAATTATTTGTAACTTTCGACAAGTAGAACAATGAATGGAACAGGTAGACGGTTGAAATCATTGTATATATTGCTTCTATATAGTCTAAGAAACATATATGCAAAGCATCCAAACAGTACAATTCGACAATTTTTTGCTCTTCAAGTTTAAGTGAACTACGAGCCCCATTGTTAATCCTTCAAAGGAAATTATTTGTAAATTTCGGCAAGTAGAACAATGAATGGAATAGGTAGACGGTTGAAATCTTTGTATATATTGCTTCTATATAGTCTAAGAAACATATATGCAAAGCATCCAAACAGTACAATTCGCCAATTTATTCTTCTTCAAGTTTAAGTGAACTACGAGCCCCATTGTTAATCCTTCAAAGGAAATTATTTGTAAATTTCGGCAAGTAGAACAATGAATGGAATAGGTAGACGGTTGAAATCTTTGTATATATTGCTTCTATATAGTCTAAGAAACATATATGCAAAGCATCCAAACAGTACAATTCGCCAATTTATTGTTCTTCAAGTTTAAGTGAACAACGAGCCCCATTGTTAATCCTTTAAAGGAAATTATTTGTAACTTTCGACAAGTAGAACAATGAATGGAACAGGTAGACGGTTGAAATCATTGTATATATTGCTTCTATATAGTCTAAGAAACATATATGCAAAGCATCCAAACAGTACAATTCGCCAATTTTTTGTTCTTCAAGTTTAAGTGAACAATGAGCCCCAATGGTTAATCCTTTATCGGTAATTATTTGTAACGTTCAACAAGTAGAACAATGAATGGAACAGGTAGACGGTTGAAATCCTTGTATATATTGCTTCCATATAGTCTAAGAAACATGTACGCAAAGCATCCAAACAGTACCATTCGCCAATTTTTTGCTCTTCAAGTTTAAGTGAACTACGAGCCCCATTGTTAATCCTTTAAAGGAAATTATTTGTAAATTTCGGCAAGTAGAACAATGAATGGAATAGGTAGACGGTTGAAATCATTGTATATATTGCTTCTATATAGTCTAAGAAACATATATGCAAAGCATCCAAACAGTACAATTCGCCAATTTTTTGTTCTTCAAGTTTAAGTGAACAATGAGCCCCAATGGTTAATCCGTTATCGGAAATTATTTGTAAATTTCGACAAGTAGAACAATGAATGGAACAGGTAGACGGTTGAAATCTTTGTATATATTGCTTCTATATAGTCTAAGAAACATATATGCAAAGCATCCAAACAGTACCATTCGCCAATTTTTTGTTCTTCAAGTTTAAGTGAACTACGAGCCCCATTGTTAATCCTTTAAAGGAAATTATTTGTAAATTTCGACAAGTAGAACAATGAATGGAACAGGTAGACGGTTGAAATCCTTGTATATATTGCTTCCATATAGTCTAAGAAACATATATGCAAAGCATCCAAACAGTACAATTCGACAATTTTTTGCTCTTCAAGTTTAAGTGAACTACGAGCCCCATTGTTAATCCTTCAAAGGAAATTATTTGTAAATTTCGGCAAGTAGAACAATGAATGGAATAGGTAGACGGTTGAAATCTTTGTATATATTGCTTCTATATCGTCTAAGAAACATATATGCAAAGCATCCAAACAGTACAATTCGCCAATTTATTGTTCTTCAAGTTTAAGTGAACAACGAGCCCCATTGTTAATCCTTTAAAGAAAATTATTTGTAACTTTCGACAAGTAGAACAATGAATGGAACAGGTAGACGGTTGAAATCATTGTATATATTGCTTCTATATAGTCTAAGAAACATGTACGCAAAGCATCCAAACAGTACCATTCGCCAATTTTTTGTTCTTCAAGTTTAAGTGAACTACGAGCCCCATTGTTAATCCTTTAAAGGAAATTATTTGTAAATTTCGGCAAGTAGAACAATGAATGGAATAGGTAGACGGTTGAAATCATTGTATATATTGCTTCTATATAGTCTAAGAAACATATATGCAAAGCATCCAAAAAGTACAATTCGCCAATTTTTTGTTCTTCAAGTTTAAGTGAACAATGAGCCCCAATGGTTAATCCGTTATCGGAAATTATTTGTAAATTTCGACAAGTAGAACAATGAATGGAACAGGTAGACGGTTGAAATCTTTGTATATATTGCTTCTATATAGTCTAAGAAACATATATGCAAAGCATCCAAACAGTACCATTCGCCAATTTTTTGTTCTTCAAGTTTAAGTAAACAACGATCCCCATTGTTAATCCCTTAACGGAAATTATTTGTAACTTTCGACAAGTAGAACAGTGAATGGAACAGGTAGACGGTTGAAATCTTTGTATATATTGCTTCTATATAGTATAAGAAACATATATGCAAAGCATCCAAACAGTACAATTCGCCAATTTTTTGTTCTTCAAGTTTAAGTAAACTACGATCCCCATTGTTAATCCCTTAACGGAAATTATTTGTAACTTTCGACAAGTAGAACAATGAATAGAACAGGTAGACGGTTGAAATCAATGTATATATTGCTTCTATATAGTCTAAGAAACATATATGCAAAGCATCCAAACAGTACCATTCGCCAATTTTTTGTTCTTCAAGTTTAAGTGAACTACGAGCCCCATTGTTAATCCTTTAAAGGAAATTATTTGTAATTTTCGACAAGCAGTACAATGAATGGAACAGGTAGACGGTTGAAATCTTTGTATATATTGCTTCTATATAGTCTAAGAAACATATATGCAAAGCATCCAAACAGTACAATTCGCCAATTTTTTGTTCTTCAAGTTTAAGTGAACAATGAGCCCCAATGGTTAATCCTTTATCGGAAATTATTTGTAAATTTCGACAAGTAGAACAATGAATGGAACAGGTAGACTGTTGAAATCATTGTATATATTGCTTCTATATAGTATAAGAAACATATATGCAAAGCATCCAAACGGTACAATTCGCCAATTTTTTGTTCTTCAAGTTTAAGTGAACTACGAGCCCCATTGTTAATCCTTTAACGGAAATTAATTGTAACTTTCTACAAGTAGAACAATGATTGGAACACGTAGACGGTTGAAATCTTTGTATATATTGCTTCCATATAGTCTAAGAAACATATATGCAAAGCATCCAAACAGTACCATTCGCCAATTTTTTGTACTTCAAGTTTAAGTGAACTACGATCCCCATTGTTAATCCCTTAACGGAAATTATTTGTAACTTTCGACAAGTAGAACAGTGAATGGAACAGGTAGACGGTTGAAATCTTTGTATATATTGCTTCTATATAGTATAAGAAACATATATGCAAAGCATCCAAACGGTACAATTCGCCAATTTTTTGTTCTTCAAGTTTAAGTGAACTACGAGCCCCATTGTTAATCCTTTAACGGAAATTAATTGTAACTTTCTACAAGTAGAACAATGATTGGAACACGTAGACGGTTGAAATCTTTGTATATATTGCTTCCATATAGTCTAAGAAACATATATGCAAAGCATCCAAACAGTACCATTCGCCAATTTTTTGTACTTCAAGTTTAAGTGAACTACGATCCCCATTGTTAATCCCTTAACGGAAATTATTTGTAACTTTCGACAAGTAGAACAATGATTGGAACACGTAGACGGTTGAAATCTTTGTATATATTGCTTCCATATAGTGTAAGAAACATGTACGCAAAGCATCCAAACAGTACCATTCGCCAATTTTTTGTTCTTCAAGTTTAAGTGAACAATGAGCCCCAATGGTTAATCCTTTAAAGGAAATTATTTGTAAATTTCGACAAGTAGAACAATGATTGGAACACGTAGACGGTTGAAATCTTTTTATATATTGCTTCTATATAGTCTAAGAAACATATATGCAAAGCATCCAAACTGTACCATTCGCTAATTTTTTGTTCTTCAAGTTTAAGTGAACAACGAGCCCCATTGTTAATCCTTTAAAGGAAATTATTTGTAACTTTCGACAAGTAGAACAATGAATGGAACAGGTAGACGGTTGAAATCATTGTATATATTGCTTCTATATAATCTACGAAACATATATGCAAAGCATCCAAATAGTCCAATTCGCCAATTTTTTTTCTTCAGGTTTAAGTGAACTACGAGCCCCATTGTTAATCCTTTAACGGAAATTAATTGTAACTTTCGACAAGTAGAACAATGAATGGAACAGGTAGACGGTTGAAATCTTTGTATAGATTGCTTCTATATAGTCTAAGAAACATATATGCAAAGCATCCAAACAGTACAATTCGCCAATTTATTGTTCTTCAAGTTTAAGTGAACAACGAGCCAGATTGTTAATCCTTTAAAGGAAATTATTTGTAACTTTCGACAAGTAGAACAATGAATGGAACAGGTAGCCGGTTGAAATCAATGTATATATTGCTTCTATATAGTCTAAGAAACATATATGCAGAGCATCCAAACAGTACCATTCGCCAATTTTTTGTACTTCAAGTTTAAGTGAACTACGAGCCCCATTGTTAATCCTGTAACGGAAATTAATTGTAACTTTCGACAAGTAGAACAATGAATGGAACAGGTAGACGGTTGAAATCTTTGTATATATTGCTTCTATATAGTCTAAGAAACATATATGCAAAGCATCCAAACAGTACAATTCGCCAATTTTTTGTTCTTCAAGTTTAAGTGAACAATGAGCCCCATTGTTAATCCTTTAAAGGAAATTATTTGTAAATTTCGACAAGTAGAACAATGAATGGATCATGTAGACGGTTGAAAAAATTGTATATATTGCTTCTATATAGTCTACGAAACATATATGCAAAGCATCCAAACAGTACAATTCGCCAATTTTTTGTACTTCAAGTTTAAGTGAACTACGAGCCCCATTGTTAATCCTGTAACGGAAATTAATTGTAACTTTCGACAAGTAGAACAATGAATGGAACAGGTAGACGGTTGAAATCTTTGTATAGATTGCTTCTATATAGTCTAAGAAACATATATGCAAAGCATCCAAACAGTACAATTCGCCAATTTATTGTTCTTCAAGTTTAAGTGAACAACGAGCCAGATTGTTAATCCTTTAAAGGAAATTATTTGTAACTTTCGACAAGTAGAACAATGAATGGAACAGGTAGACGGTTGAAATTTTGTATATATTGCTTCTATATAGTCTAAGAAACATATATGCAAAGCATCCAAACAGTACAATTCGCCAATTTTTTGTTCTTCAAGTTTAAGTGAACAATGAGCCCCAATGGTTAATCCTTTATCGGAAATTATTTGTAAATTTCGAAAAGTAGAACAATGAATAGTACAGGTAGACGGGTGAAATCTTTCTATATATTGCTTCTAAATAGTCTAAGAAACATCTATGCAAAGCATCCAAACAGTACAATTCGCCAATTTTTTGTTCTTCAAGTTTAAGTGAACTACGAGCCCCATTGTTAATCCTTTAAAGGAAATTATTTGTAAATTTCGACAAGTAGAACAATGAATGGATCATGTAGACGGTTGAAAAAATTGTATATATTGCTTCTATATAGTCTAGGAAACATATATGCAAAGCATCCAAACAGTACAATTCGCCAATTTTTTGTTCTTCAAGTTTAAGTGAACTACGAGCCCCATTGTTAATCCCTTAACGGAAATTAATTGTAACTTTCTACAAGTAGAACAATGATTGGAACACGTAGACGGTTGAAATCTTTGTATATATTGCTTCCATATAGTCTAAGAAACATGTACGCAAAGCATCCAAACAGTACAATTAGCCAATTTTTTGTTCTTCAAGTTTAAGTGAACTACGATCCCCATTGTTAATCCCTTAACGGAAATTATTTGTAACTTTCGACAAGTAGAACAGTGAATGGAACAGGTAGACGGTTGAAATCTTTGTATATATTGCTTCTATATAGTATAAGAAACATATATGCAAAGCATCCAAAAAGTACAATTCGCCAATTTTTTGTTCTTCAAGTTTAAGTGAACAATGAGCCCCAATGGTTAATCCGTTATCGGAAATTATTTGTAACTTTCGACAAGTAGAACAATGAATGGAAAAGGTAGACGGTTGAAATCTTTGTATATATTGCTTCTATATAGTCTAAGAAACATATATGCAAAGCATCCAAACAGTACCATTCGCCAATTTTTTGTTCTTCAAGTTTAAGTGAACTGCGAGCCCCATTGTTAATCCTTTAAAGGAAATTATTTGTAAATTTCGACAAGTAGAACAATGAATGAAACAGGTAGACTGTTGAAATCATTGTATATATTGCTTCTATATAGTCTAAGAAACATATATGCAAAGCATCCAAACAGTACAATTCGCCAATTTTTTGTTCTTCAAGTTTAAGTGAACTACGATCCCCATTGTTAATCCCTTAACGGAAATTATTTGTAACTTTCGACAAGTAGAACAATGAATGGAACAGGTAGACGGTTGAAATTTTGTATATATTGCTTCTATATAGTCTAAGAAACATATATGCAAAGCATCCAAACAGTACAATTCGCCAATTTTTTGTTCTTCAAGTTTAAGTGAACAATGAGCCCCAATGGTTAATCCTTTATCGGAAATTATTTGTAAATTTCGACAAGTAGAACAATGAATAGTACAGGTAGACGGGTGAAATCTTTCTATATATTGCTTCTAAATAGTCTAAGAAACATCTATGCAAAGCATCCAAACAGTACAATTCGCCAATTTTTTGTTCTTCAAGTTTAAGTGAACTACGAGCCCCATTGTTAATCCTTTAAAGGAAATTATTTGTAAATTTCGACAAGTAGAACAATGAATGGATCATGTAGACGGTTGAAAAAATTGTATATATTGCTTCTATATAGTCTAGGAAACATATATGCAAAGCATCCAAACAGTACAATTCGCCAATTTTTTGTACTTCAAGTTTAAGTGAACTACGAGCCCCATTGTTAATCCTTTAACGGAAATTAATTGTAACTTTCGACAAGTAGAACAATGAATGGAACAGGTAGACGGTTGAAATCTTTGTATATATTGCTTCTATATAGTCTAAGAAACATAGATGCAAAGCATCCAAACAGTACAATTCGCCAATTTTTTGTTCTTCAAGTTTAAGTGAACAATGAGCCCCAATGGTTAATCCTTTATCGGAAATTATTTGTAAATTTCGACAAGTAGAACAATGAATGGAACTGGTAGCCGGTTGAAATCTTTGTATATATTGCTTCTATATAGTCTAAGAAACATATATGCAAAGCATCCAAACAGTACAATTCGCCAATTTTTTGTTCTTCAAGTTTAAGTGAACAATGAGCCCCAATGGTTAATCCTTTATCGGAAATTATTTGTAAATTTCGACAAGTAGAACAATGAATGGAACTGGTAGCCGGTTGAAATCTTTGTATATATTGCTTCTATATAGTCTAAGAAACATATATGCAAAGCATCCAAACAGTACAATTCGCCAATTTTTTGTTCTTCAAGTTTAAGTGAACAATGAGCCCCAATGGTTAATCCTTTATCGGAAATTATTTGTAAATTTCGACAAGTAGAACAATGATTGGAACACGTAGACGGTTGAAATCTTTGTATATATTGCTTCCATATAGTCTAAGAAACATGTACGCAAAGCATCCAAACAGTACAATTCGCCAATTTTTTGTTCTTCAAGTTTAAGTGAACTACGATCCCCATTGTTAATCCCTTAACGGAAATTATTTGTAACTTTCGACAAGTAGAACAGTGAATGGAACAGGTAGACGGTTGAAATCTTTGTATATATTGCTTCTATATAGTATAAGAAACATATATGCAAAGCATCCAAACAGTACCATTCGCCAATTTTTTGTTCTTCAAGTTTAAGTGAACTGCGAGCCCCATTGTTAATCCTTTAAAGGAAATTATTTGTAAATTTCGACAAGTAGAACAATGAATGGAACAGGTAGCCGGTTGAAATCAATGTATATATTGCTTCTATATAGTCTAAGAAACATATATGCAGAGCATCCAAACAGTACCATTCGCCAATTTTTTGTTCTTCAAGTTTAAGTGAACTACGAGCCCCATTGTTAATCCCTTAACGGAAATTAATTGTAACTTTCTACAAGTAGAACAATGATTGGAACACGTAGACGGTTGAAATCTTTGTATATATTGCTTCCATATAGTCTAAGAAACATGTACGCAAAGCATCCAAACAGTACAATTCGCCAATTTTTTGTTCTTCAAGTTTAAGTGAACTACGATCCCCATTGTTAATCCCTTAACGGAAATTATTTGTAACTTTCGACAAGTAGAACAATGAATGGAACAGGTAGACGGTTGAAATCTTTGTATATATTGCTTCTATATAGTCTAAGAAACATATATGCAAAGCATCCAAACAGTACAATTCGCCAATTTTTTGTTCTTCAAGTTTAAGTAAACTACGATCCCCATTATTAATCCCTTAACGGAAATTATGAGTAACATTCGACAAGTAGAACAATGAATGGAACAGGTAGACGGTTGAAATCATTGTATATATTGCTTCTATATAGTCTAAGAAACATATATGCAAAGCATCCAAACAGTACAATTCGCCAATTTTTTGTTCTTCAAGTTTAAGTGAACAATGAGCCCCATTGTTAATCCTTTAAAGGAAATTATTTGTAAATTTCGACAAGTAGAACAATGAATGGATCATGTAGACGGTTGAAAAAATTGTATATATTGCTTCTATATAGTCTACGAAACATATATGCAAAGCATCCAAACAGTACAATTCGCCAATTTTTTGTACTTCAAGTTTAAGTGAACTACGAGCCCCATTGTTAATCCTGTAACGGAAATTAATTGTAACTTTCGACAAGTAGAACAATGAATGGAACAGGTAGACGGTTGAAATCTTTGTATAGATTGCTTCTATATAGTCTAAGAAACATATATGCAAAGCATCCAAACAGTACAATTCGCCAATTTACTGTTCTTCAAGTTTAAGTGAACAACAAGCCAGATTGTTAATCCTTTAAAGGAAATTATTTGTAACTTTCGACAAGTAGAACAATGAATGGAACAGGTAGACGGTTGAAATTTTGTATATATTGCTTCTATATAGTCTAAGAAACATATATGCAAAGCATCCAAACAGTACAATTCGCCAATTTTTTGTTCTTCAAGTTTAAGTGAACAATGAGCCCCAATGGTTAATCCTTTATCGGAAATTATTTGTAAATTTCGACAAGTAGAACAATGAATAGTACAGGTAGACGGGTGAAATCTTTCTATATATTGCTTCTAAATAGTCTAAGAAACATCTATGCAAAGCATCCAAACAGTACAATTCGCCAATTTTTTGTTCTTCAAGTTTAAGTGAACTACGAGCCCCATTGTTAATCCTTTAAAGGAAATTATTTGTAAATTTCGACAAGTAGAACAATGAATGGATCATGTAGACGGTTGAAATCATTGTATATATTGCTTCTATATAGATTGAGAAACACATATGCAAAGCATCCAAACAGTACAAATCGCCAATTTAATGTTCTTCAAGTTTAAGTGAACTACGATCCCCATTGTTAATCCCTTAACGGAAATTATTTGTAACTTTCGACAAGTAGAACAGTGAATGGAACAGGTAGACGGTTGAAATCTTTGTATATATTGCTTCTATATAGTATAAGAAACATATATGCAAAGCATCCAAAAAGTACAATTCGCCAATTTTTTGTTCTTCAAGTTTAAGTGAACAATGAGCCCCAATGGTTAATCCGTTATCGGAAATTATTTGTAACTTTCGACAAGTAGAACAATGAATGGAAAAGGTAGACGGTTGAAATCTTTGTATATATTGCTTCTATATAGTCTAAGAAACATATATGCAAAGCATCCAAACAGTACCATTCGCCAATTTTTTGTTCTTCAAGTTTAAGTGAACTGCGAGCCCCATTGTTAATCCTTTAAAGGAAATTATTTGTAAATTTCGACAAGTAGAACAATGAATGGAACAGGTAGACTGTTGAAATCATTGTATATATTGCTTCTATATAGTCTAAGAAACATATATGCAAAGCATCCAAACAGTACAATTCGCCAATTTTTTGTTCTTCAAGTTTAAGTGAACAACGAGCCCCATTGTTAATCCTTTAAAGGAAATTATTTGTAAATTTCGACAAGTAGAACAATGAATGGATCATGTAGACGGTTGAAAAAATTGTATGTATTGCTTCTATATAGTCTACGAAACATATATGCAAAGCATCCAAACAGTACAATTCGCCAATTTTTTGTACTTCAAGTTTAAGTGAACTACGAGCCCCATTGTTAATCCTGTAACGGAAATTAATTGTAACATTCGACAAGTAGAACAATGAATGGAACAGGTAGACGGTTGAAATCTTTGTATAGATTGCTTCTATATAGTCTAAGAAACATATATGCAAAGCATCCAAACAGTACAATTCGCCAATTTATTGTTCTTCAAGTTTAAGTGAACAACGAGCCAGATTGTTAATCCTTTAAAGGAAATTATTTGTAACTTTCGACAAGTAGAACAATGAGTGGAACAGGTAGACGGTTGAAATCTTTGTATATATTGCTTCTATATAGTCTAAGAAACATATATGCAAAGCATCCAAACAGTACAATTCGCCAATTTTTTGTTCTTCAAGTTTAAGTGAACAATGAGCCCCAATGGTTAATCCTTTATCGGAAATTATTTGTAAATTTCGACAAGTAGAACAATGAATGGAACTGGTAGCCGGTTGAAATCTTTGTATATATTGCTTCTATATTGTCTAAGACACATATATGCAAAGCATCCAAACAGTGCAATTCGCAAATTTTTTGTTCTTCAAGTTTAAGTGAACAATGAGCCCCAATGGTTAATCCTTTATCGGAAATTATTTGTAAATTTCGACAAGTAGAACAATGAATGGAACAAGTAGCCGGTTGAAATCAATGTATATATTGCTTCTATATAGTCTAAGAAACATATATGCAAAGCATCCAAACAGTACCATTCGCCAATTTTTTGTTCTTCAAGTTTAAGTGAACTACGAGCCCCATTGTTAATCCCTTAACGGAAATTAATTGTAACTTTCTACAAGTAGAACAATGATTGGAACACGTAGACGGTTGAAATCTTTGTATATATTGCTTCCATATAGTCTAAGAAACATGTACGCAAAGCATCCAAACAGTACAATTCGCCAATTTTTTGTTCTTCAAGTTTAAGTGAACTACGATCCCCATTGTTAATCCCTTAACGGAAATTATTTGTAACTTTCGACAAGTAGAACAGTGAATGGAACAGGTAGACGGTTGAAATCTTTGTATATATTGCTTCTATATAGTATAAGAAACATATATGCAAAGCATCCAAACAGTACAATTCGCCAATTTATTGTTCTTCAAGTTTAAGTGAACAACGAGCCAGATTGTTAATCCTTTAAAGGAAATTATTTGTAAATTTCGACAAGTAGAACAATGATTGGAACATGTAGACGGTTGAAATCTTTGTATATATTGCTTCTATATAGTATAAGAATCATATGTGCAAAGCATCCAAACAGTACCATTCGCCAATTTTTTGTCCTTCAAGTTTAAGTGAACAACGAGCCGCATTGATAATCATGAAACGGAAATTATTTGTAACTTTCTACAAGTAGAACAACGAATAGAACAGGTGGACGGGTGAAATATTTCTATATGTTGCTTCTATATAGTCTAAGAAACATATATGCAAAGCATCCAAACAGCACCATTCGCCATTTTTTGTTCTTCAAGTTTAAGTGAACAACAAGCCCCATTGATAATCATGAAACGGAAATTATTTGTAACTTTCTACAAGTAGAACAATGAATAGAACAGGTAGACGGGTGAAATCTTTCTATATGTTGCTTCTATATAGTCTAAGAAACATATATGCAAAACATCCAAACAGTACCATTCGCCAATTTTTCGTTCTTCAAGTTTAGGTGAACAACGAGCCCCATTGATAATCATGAAACGGAAATTATTTGTAACTTTCTACAAGTAGAACAATGAATGGAACAGGTAGACGGTTGAAATCATTGTATATATTGCTTCCATATAGTCTATGAAACATATATGCAAAGCATCCAAACAGTACAATTCGCGAATTTATTGTTCTTCAAGTTTAAGTGATCTACGATACCCATTGATAATCATGAAAGGGAAATTATTTGTAACTTTCTACAAATAGAACAATGAATAGAACAGTTAGACTGTTGAAATCTTTGTATATATTGCTTCTATATAGTCTAAGAAACATATGTGCAAAGCATCCAAACAGTAACATTCGCCAATTTTTTGTTCTTCAAGTTTAAGTGAACTACGAGCCCCATTGTTAATCGTTTAAAGGAAATTATTTGTAAATTTCGACAAGTAGAACAATGAATGGAAAAGGTAGACTGTTGAAATCATTGTATATATTGCTTCTATATAGTCTAAGAAACATATATGCAAAGCATCCAAACAGTACAATTCGCCAATTTTTTGTTCTTCAAGTTTAAGTGAACTACGATCCCCATTGTTAATCCTTTAACGGATATTATTTGTAACTTTCGACAAGTAAAACAATGAATGGAACAGGTAGACGGTTGAAATCTTTGTATATATTGCTTCTATATAGTCTAAGATACATATATGCAAAGAATCCAAACAGTACCATACGCCAATTTTTTGTTCTTCAAGTTTAAGTGAACAACGAGCCCCATTGATAATCATGAAACGGAAATTATTTGTAACTTTCTACAAGTAGAACAATGAATTGTACAGGTAGACGGGTGAAGTCTTTCTATATATTGCTTCTATATATTCTAAGAAATATATAACCAAAGCATCCAAACAGTACATTTCGCCAATTTTTTGTTCTTCAAGTTTAAGTGATCTACGAGCCCCATTGTTAATCCTTTAAAGGAAATTATTTGTAAATTTCGTCAAGTAGAACAATGAATGGAACAGGTAGACGGTTGAAATCTTTGTATATATTGCTACTATATAATCTAAGAAACATATATGCAAAGCATCCAAACAGTACCATTCGCTAATTTTTTGTTCTTCAAGTTTAAGTGAACACCGAGCCCCATTGATAATCATGAAACGGAAATTATTTGTAAGTTTCTAGAAGTAGGACAATGAATAGAACGGGTAGACGGTAGAAATCTTTGTATATATTGCTTCTATATAGTCTAAGAAACATGTATGCAAAGAATCCAAACTCTACAATTCGCCAATTTTATGTTCTTCATGTTTAAGTGAACTACGAGTCCCATTGTTAATCCTTTAAAGGAAACTATTTGTAAATTTCGACAAGTAGAACAATGAATGGAACAGGTAGACGGCTGAAATCATTGTATATATTGCTACCATATAGTCTAGGAAACATGTACGCAAAGCATCCAAACAGTACATTTCGCCAATTTTTTGTTCTTCAAGTTTAAGTGAACAATGAGCCCCATTGTTAATCCTTTAAAGGAAATTATTTGTTAATTTCGGCAAGTAGAACAATGAATGGAACAGGTAGACGGTTGAAATCATTGTATATATTGCTTCTGTATAGTCTTAGAAACATATATGCAAAGCATCCAAACAGTACAATTCGCCAATTTTTTGTTCTTCAAGTTTAAGTGAAATACGAGCCCCATTGTTAATCCTTTAACGGAAATTAATTGTAACTTTCTACAAGTAGAACAATGAATGGAACAGGTAGACGGTTGAAATCATTGTATATATTGCTTCTATATAGTATAAGAAACATATATGCACAGCATCCAAACAGTACCATTCGCCAATTTTTTGTTCTTCAAGTTTAAGTGAACTACGATCCCCATTGTTAATCCTTTAACGGAAATTATTTGTAACTTTCGACAAGTAAAACAATGAATGGAACATGTAGACGGTTGAAATCTTTGTATATATTGCTTCTATATAGTCTAAGATACATATATGCAAAGAATCCAAACAGTACCATACGCCAATTTTTTGTTCTTCAAATCTAAGTGAACAACGAGCCCCATTGATAATCATGAAACGGAAATTATTTGTAAATTTCGACAAGTAGAACAATGAATTGTACAGGTAGACGGGTGAAGTCTTTCTATATATTGCTTCTATATATTCTAAGAAATATATAACCAAAGCATCCAAACAGTACATTTCGCCAATTTTTTGTTCTTCAAGTTTAAGTGAACAATGAGCCCCATTGTTAATCCTTTAAAGGAAATTATTTGTAAATTTCGACAAGAAGAACAATGAATGGAAAAGGTAGACGGTTGAAATCTTTGTATATATTGCTTCTATATAGTCTAAGAAACATATATGCAAAGCATCCAAACAGTACCATTCGCCAATTGTTTGTTCTTCAAGTTTAAGTGAACTACGATCCCCACTGTTAATCCCTTAACGGAAATTATTTGTAACTTTCGACAAGTAGAACAGTGAATGGAACAGGTAGACGGTTGAAATCTTTGTATATATTGCTTCTATATAGTATAAGAAACATATATGCAAAGCATCCAAACAGTACAATTCGCCAATTTTTTGTTCTTCAAGTTTAAGTGAACAATGAGCCCCAATGGTTAATCCGTTATCGGAAATTATTTGTAACTTTTGACAAGTAGAACAATGAATGGAAAAGGTAGACGGTTGAAATCTTTGTATATATTGCTTCTATATAGTCTAAGAAACATATATGCAAAGCATCCAAACAGTACCATTCGCCAATTTTTTGTTCTTCAAGTTTAAGTGAACAATGAGCACCAATGGTTAATCCGTTATCGGAAATTATTTGTAACTTTCGACAAGAAGAACAATGAATGGAAAAGGTAGACGGTTGAAATCTTTGTATATATTGCTTCTATATAGTCTAAGAAACATATATGCAAAGCATCCAAACAGTACCATTCGCCAATTTTTTGTTCTTCAAGTTTAAGTGAACAATGAGCCCCAATGGTTAATCCTTTATCGGAAATTATTTGTAATTTTCGACAAGTAGAACAATGAATGGAAAAGTTAGACGGTTGAAATATATGTATATATTGCTTCTATATAGTCTACGAAACATATATGCAAAGCATCCAAACAGTACAATTCGCCAATTTTTTGTACTGCATGATTAAGTGAACTACGAGCCCCATTGTTAATCCTTTAACGGAAATTAATTGTAACTTTCGACAAGTAGAACAATGAATGGAACAGGTAGACGGTTGAAATCTTTGTAGATATTGCTTCTATATAGTCTAAGAAACATATATGCAAAGCATCCAAACGGTACCATTCGCCAATTTTATGTTCTTCATGTTTAAGTGAACTACGAGCCCCATTGTTAATCCTTTAAAGGAAATTATTTGTAAATTTCGGCACGTAGAACAATGAATGGAATAGGTAGACGGTTGAAATCATTGTATATATTGCTTCTATATAGTCTAAGAAACATATATGCAAATCATCCAAACAGTACAATTCGCCAATTTCTTGTTCTTCAAGTTTAAGTAAACTACGATCCCCATTGTTAATCCCTTAACGGAAATTATTTGTAACTTTCGACAAGTAGAACAATGAATGGAACAGGTAGACGGTTGAAATCTTTGTATATATTGCTTCTATATAGTCTAAGAAACATATATGCAAATCATCCAAACAGTACAATTCGCCAATTATTTGATCTTCAAGTTTAAGTGAACTACGAGCCCCATTGTTAATACTTTAACGGAAATTATTTGTAACTTGCGACAAGTAGAACAATGAATGGAACAGGTAGACGGTTGAAATCAATGTATATATTGCTTCTTTATAGTCTAAGAAACATATATGCAAAGCATCCAAACAGTACCATTCGCCAATTTTTTGTTCTTCAAGTTTAAGTGAACTACGAGCCCCATTGTTAATACTTTAACGGAAATTATTTGTAACTTGCGACAAGTAGGACAATGAATGGAACAGGTAGACGGTTGAAATCTTTGTATATATTGCTTCTATATAGTCTAAGAAACATATATGCAAAGCATCCAAACAGTACAATTCGCCAATTTATTGTTCTTCAAGTTTAAGTGAACAACGAGCCAGATTGTTAATCCTTTAAAGGAAATTATTTGTAACTTTCGACAAGTAGAACAATGAATGGAACAGGTAGACGGTTGAAATTTTGTATATATTGCTTCTATATAGTCTAAGAAACATATATGCAAAGCATCCAAACAGTACAATTCGCCAATTTTTTGTTCTTCAAGTTTAAGTGAACAATGAGCCCCAATGGTTAATCCTTTATCGGAAATTATTTGTAATTTTCGACAAGTAGAACAATGAATGGAAAAGTTAGACGGTTGAAATATATGTATATATTGCTTCTATATAGTCTACGAAACATATATGCAAAGCATCCAAACAGTACAATTCGCCAATTTTTTGTACTGCATGATTAAGTGAACTACGAGCCCCATTGTTAATCCTTTAACGGAAATTAATTGTAACTTTCGACAAGTAGAACAATGAATGGAACAGGTAGACGGTTGAAATCTTTGTAGATATTGCTTCTATATAGTCTAAGAAACATATATGCAAAGCATCCAAACGGTACCATTCGCCAATTTTATGTTCTTCATGTTTAAGTGAACTACGAGCCCCATTGTTAATCCTTTAAAGGAAATTATTTGTAAATTTCGGCACGTAGAACAATGAATGGAATAGGTAGACGGTTGAAATCATTGTATATATTGCTTCTATATAGTCTAAGAAACATATATGCAAATCATCCAAACAGTACAATTCGCCAATTTCTTGTTCTTCAAGTTTAAGTAAACTACGATCCCCATTGTTAATCCCTTAACGGAAATTATTTGTAACTTTCGACAAGTAGAACAATGAATGGAACAGGTAGACGGTTGAAATCTTTGTATATATTGCTTCTATATAGTCTAAGAAACATATATGCAAATCATCCAAACAGTACAATTCGCCAATTATTTGATCTTCAAGTTTAAGTGAACTACGAGCCCCATTGTTAATACTTTAACGGAAATTATTTGTAACTTGCGACAAGTAGAACAATGAATGGAACAGGTAGACGGTTGAAATCAATGTATATATTGCTTCTTTATAGTCTAAGAAACATATATGCAAAGCATCCAAACAGTACCATTCGCCAATTTTTTGTTCTTCAAGTTTAAGTGAACTACGAGCCCCATTGTTAATACTTTAACGGAAATTATTTGTAACTTGCGACAAGTAGGACAATGAATGGAACAGGTAGACGGTTGAAATCTTTGTATATATTGCTTCTATATAGTCTAAGAAACATTTATGCAAAGCATCCAAACAGTACAATTCGCCAATTTTTTGTTCTTCAAGTTTAAGTAAACTACGATCCCCATTATTAATCCCTTAACGGTAATTATTTGTAACTTTCGACAAGTAGAACAATGAATGGAACAGGTAGACGGTTGAAATCATTGTATATATTGCTTCTATATAGTCTAAGAAACATATATGCAAAGCATCCAAACAGTACAATTCGCCAATTATTTGATCTTCAAGTTTAAGTGAACTACGAGCCCCATTGTTAATACTTTAACGGAAATTATTTGTAACTTTCGACAAGTAGAACAATGAATGGAACAGGTAGACGGTTGAAATCCTTGTATATATTGCTTCCATATAGTCTAAGAAACATGTACGCAAAGCATCCAAACAGTACCATTCGCCAATTTTTTGTCCTTCAAGTTTAAGTGAACAATGAGCCCCATTGTTAATCCCTTAACGGTAATTATTTGTAACTTTCGACAAGTAGAACAATGAATGGAACAGGTAGACGGTTGAAATCATTGTATATATTGCTTCTATATAGTCTAAGAAACATATATGCAAAGCATCCAAACAGTACAATTCGCCAATTTTTTGTTCTTCAAGTTTAAGTAAACTACGATCCCCATTGTTAATCCCTTAACGGTAATTATTTGTAACTTTCGACAAGTAGAACAATGTATGGAACAGGTAGACGGTTGAAATCATTGTATATATTGCTTCTATATAGTCTACGAAACATATATGCAAAGCATCCAAACAGTACAATTCGCCAATTTTTTGTACTGCAAGATTAAGTGAACTACGAGCCCCATTGTTAATCCTTTAACGGAAATTAATTGTAACTTTCGACAAGTAGAACAATGAATGGAACAGGTAGACGGTTGAAATCTTTGTATATATTGCTTCTATATAGTCTAAGAAACATATATGCAAAGCATCCAAACAGCACAATTCGCCAATTTATTGTTCTTCAAGTGTAAGTGAACAACGAGCCCCATTGTTAATCCTTTAAAGGAAATTATTTGTAACTTTCGACAAGCAGAACAATGAATGGAACAGGTAGACGGTTGAAATCTTTGTATATATTGCTTCTATATAGTCTAAGAAACATATATGCAAAGCATCCAAACAGTACAATTCGCCAATTTTTTGTTCTTCAAGTTTAAGTAAACTACGATCCCCATTATTAATCCCTTAACGGAAATTATGGGTAACATTCGACAAGTAGAACAATGAATGGAACAGGTAGACGGTTGAAATCATTGTATATATTGCTTCTATATAGTCTAAGAAACATATATGCAAAGCATCCAAACAGTACAATTCGCCAATTTTTTGTTCTTCAAGTTTAAGTGAACAATGAGCCCCATTGTTAATCCTTTAAAGGAAATTATTTGTAACTTTCGACAAGTAGAACAATGAATGGAACAGGTAGACGGTTGAAATCTTTGTATAGATTGCTTCTATATAGTCTAAGAAACATATATGCAAAGCATCCAAACAGTACAATTCGCCAATTTATTGTTCTTCAAGTTTAAGTGAACAACGAGCCAGATTGTTAATCCTTTAAAGGAAATTATTTGTAACTTTCGACAAGTAGAACAATGAATGGAACAGGTAGACGGTTGAAATTTTGTATATATTGCTTCTATATAGTCTAAGAAACATATATGCAAAGCATCCAAACAGTACAATTCGCCAATTTTTTGTTCTTCAAGTTTAAGTGAACAATGAGCCCCAATGGTTAATCCTTTATCGGAAATTATTTGTAAATTTCGACAAGTAGAACAATGAATAGTACAGGTAGACGGGTGAAATCTTTCTATATATTGCTTCTAAATAGTCTAAGAAACATCTATGCAAAGCATCCAAAGAGTACAATTCGCCAATTTTTTGTTCTTCAAGTTTAAGTGAACTACGAGCCCCATTGTTAATCCTTTAAAGGAAATTATTTGTAAATTTCGACAAGTAGAACAATGAATGGATCATGTAGACGGTTGAAAAAATTGTATATATTGCTTCTATATAGTCTAGGAAACATATATGCAAAGCATCCAAACAGTACAATTCGCCAATTTTTTGTTCTTCAAGTTTAAGTGAACTACGAGCCCCATTGTTAATCCCTTAACGGAAATTAATTGTAACTTTCTACAAGTAGAACAATGATTGGAACACGTAGACGGTTGAAATCTTTGTATATATTGCTTCCATATAGTCTAAGAAACATGTACGCAAAGCATCCAAACAGTACAATTCGCCAATTTTTTGTTCTTCAAGTTTAAGTGAACAATGAGCCCCAATGGTTAATCCTTTATCGGAAATTATTTGTAAATTTCGACAAGTAGAACAATGAATGGAACAGGTAGCCGGTTGAAATCAATGTATATATTGCTTCTATATAGTCTAAGAAACATATATGCAGAGCATCCAAACAGTACCATTCGCCAATTTTTTGTTCTTCAAGTTTAAGTGAACTACGAGCCCCATTGTTAATCCCTTAACGGAAATTAATTGTAACTTTCTACAAGTAGAACAATGATTGGAACACGTAGACGGTTGAAATCTTTGTATATATTGCTTCCATATAGTCTAAGAAACATGTACGCAAAGCATCCAAACAGTACAATTCGCCAATTTTTTGTTCTTCAAGTTTAAGTGAACTACGATCCCCATTGTTAATCCCTTAACGGAAATTATTTGTAACTTTCGACAAGTAGAACAATGAATGGAACAGGTAGACGGTTGAAATCTTTGTATATATTGCTTCTATATAGTCTAAGAAACATATATGCAAAGCATCCAAACAGTACAATTCGCCAATTTTTTGTTCTTCAAGTTTAAGTAAACTACGATCCCCATTATTAATCCCTTAACGGAAATTATGGGTAACATTCGACAAGTAGAACAATGAATGGAACAGGTAGACGGTTGAAATCATTGTATATATTGCTTCTATATAGTCTAAGAAACATATATGCAAAGCATCCAAACAGTACAATTCGCCAATTTTTTGTTCTTCAAGTTTAAGTGAACAATGAGCCCCATTGTTAATCCTTTAAAGGAAATTATTTGTAAATTTCGACAAGTAGAACAATGAATGGATCATGTAGACGGTTGAAAAAATTGTATATATTGCTTCTATATAGTCTACGAAACATATATGCAAAGCATCCAAACAGTACAATTCGCCAATTTTTTGTACTTCAAGTTTAAGTGAACTACGAGCCCCATTGTTAATCCTGTAACGGAAATTAATTGTAACTTTCGACAAGTAGAACAATGAATGGAACAGGTAGACGGTTGAAATCTTTGTATAGATTGCTTCTATATAGTCTAAGAAACATATATGCAAAGCATCCAAACAGTACAATTCGCCAATTTATTGTTCTTCAAGTTTAAGTGAACAACGAGCCAGATTGTTAATCCTTTAAAGGAAATTATTTGTAACTTTCGACAAGTAGAACAATGAATGGAACAGGTAGACGGTTGAAATTTTGTATATATTGCTTCTATATAGTCTAAGAAACATATATGCAAAGCATCCAAACAGTACAATTCGCCAATTTTTTGTTCTTCAAGTTTAAGTGAACAATGAGCCCCAATGGTTAATCCTTTATCGGAAATTATTTGTAAATTTCGACAAGTAGAACAATGAATAGTACAGGTAGACGGGTGAAATCTTTCTATATATTGCTTCTAAATAGTCTAAGAAACATCTATGCAAAGCATCCAAACAGTACAATTCGCCAATTTTTTGTTCTTCAAGTTTAAGTGAACTACAAGCCCCATTGTTAATCCTTTAAAGGAAATTATTTGTAAATTTCGACAAGAAGAACAATGAATGGATCATGTAGACGGTTGAAAAAATTGTATATATTGCTTCTATATAGTCTACGAAACATATATGCAAAGCATCCAAACAGTACAATTCGCCAATTTTTTGTACTTCAAGTTTAAGTGAACTACGAGCCCCATTGTTAATCCCTTAACGGAAATTAATTGTAACTTTCTACAAGTAGAACAATGATTGGAACACGTAGACGGTTGAAATCTTTGTATATATTGCTTCCATATAGTCTAAGAAACATGTACGCAAAGCATCCAAACAGTACAATTAGCCAATTTTTTGTTCTTCAAGTTTAAGTGAACTACGATCCCCATTGTTAATCCCTTAACGGAAATTATTTGTAACTTTCGACAAGTAGAACAGTGAATGGAACAGGTAGACGGTTGAAATCTTTGTATATATTGCTTCCATATAGTCTAAGAAACATGTACGCAAAGCATCCAAACAGTACAATTCGCCAATTTTTTGTTCTTCAAGTTTAAGTGAACTACGATCCCCATTGTTAATCCCTTAACGGAAATTATTTGTAACTTTCGACAAGTAGAACAATGAATGGAACAGGTAGACGGTTGAAATCTTTGTATATATTGCTTCTATATAGTCTAAGAAACATTTATGCAAAGCATCCAAACAGTACAATTCGCCAATTTTTTGTTCTCCAAGTTTAAGTAAACTACGATCCCCATTATTAATCCCTTAACGGAAATTATGGGTAACATTCGACAAGTAGAACAATGAATGGAACAGGTAGACGGTTGAAATCATTGTATATATTGCTTCTATATAGTCTAAGAAACATATATGCAAAGCATCCAAACAGTACAATTCGCCAATTTATTGTTCTTCAAGTTTAAGTGAACAACGAGCCAGATTGTTAATCCTTTAAAGGAAATTATTTGTAACTTTCGACAAGTAGAACAATGAATGGAACAGGTAGACGGTTGAAATTTTGTATATATTGCTTCTATATAGTCTAAGAAACATATATGCAAAGCATCCAAACAGTACAATTCGCCAATTTTTTGTTCTTCAAGTTTAAGTGAACAATGAGCCCCAATGGTTAATTCTTTATCGGAAATTATTTGTAAATTTCGACAAGTAGAACAATGAATAGTACAGGTAGACGGGTGAAATCTTTCTATATATTGCTTCTAAATAGTCTAAGAAACATCTATGCAAAGCATCCAAACAGTACAATTCGCCAATTTTTTGTTCTTCAAGTTTAAGTGAACTACGAGCCCCATTGTTAATCCTTTAAAGGAAATTATTTGTAAATTTCGACAAGTAGAACAATGAATGGATCATGTAGACGGTTGAAAAAATTGTATATATTGCTTCTATATAGTCTAGGAAACATATATGCAAAGCATCCAAACAGTACAATTCGCCAATTTTTTGTTCTTCAAGTTTAAGTGAACTACGAGCCCCATTGTTAATCCCTTAACGGAAATTAATTGTAACTTTCTAAAAGTAGAACAATGATTGGAACACGTAGACGGTTGAAATCTTTGTATATATTGCTTCCATATAGTCTAAGAAACATGTACGCAAAGCATCCAAACAGTACAATTAGCCAATTTCTTGTTCTTCAAGTTTAAGTGAACTACGATCCCCATTGTTAATCCCTTAACGGAAATTATTTGTAACTTTCGACAAGTAGAACAGTGAATGGAACAGGTAGACGGTTGAAATCTTTGTATATATTGCTTCTATATAGTATAAGAAACATATATGCAAAGCATCCAAAAAGTACAATTCGCCAATTTTTTGTTCTTCAAGTTTAAGTGAACAATGAGCCCCAATGGTTAATCCGTTATCGGAAATTATTTGTAACTTTCGACAAGTAGAACAATGAATGGAAAAGGTAGACGGTTGAAATCTTTGTATATATTGCTTCTATATAGTCTAAGAAACATATATGCAAAGCATCCAAACAGTACCATTCGCCAATTTTTTGTTCTTCAAGTTTAAGTGAACTGCGAGCCCCATTGTTAATCCTTTAAAGGAAATTATTTGTAAATTTCGACAAGTAGAACAATGAATGAAACAGGTAGACTGTTGAAATCATTGTATATATTGCTTCTATATAGTCTAAGAAACATATATGCAAAGCATCCAAACAGTACAATTCGCCAATTTTTTGTTCTTCAAGTTTAAGTGAACAACGAGCCCCATTGTTAATCCTTTAAAGGAAATTATTTGTAAATTTCGACAAGTAGAACAATGAATGGATCATGTAGACGGTTGAAAAAATTGTATGTATTGCTTCTATATAGTCTACGAAACATATATGCAAAGCATCCAAACAGTACAATTCGCCAATTTTTTGTACTTCAAGTTTAAGTGAACTACGAGCCCCATTGTTAATCCTGTAACGGAAATTAAATGTAACATTCGACAAGTAGAACAATGAATGGAACAGGTAGACGGTTGAAATCTTTGTATAGATTGCTTCTATATAGTCTAAGAAACATATATGCAAAGCATCCAAACAGTACAATTCGCCAATTTATTGTTCTTCAAGTTTAAGTGAACAACGAGCCAGATTGTTAATCCTTTAAAGGAAATTATTTGTAACTTTCGACAAGTAGAACAATGAATGGAACAGGTAGACGGTTGAAATCTTTGTATATATTGCTTCTATATAGTCTAAGAAACATATATGCAAAGCATCCAAACCGTACAATTCGCCAATTTTTTGTTCTTCAAGTTTAAGTGAACAATGAGCCCCAATGGTTAATACTTTATCGGAAATTATTTGTAAATTTCGACAAGTAGAACAATGAATGGAACTGGTAGCCGGTTGAAATCTTTGTATATATTGCTTCTATATTGTCTAAGACACATATATGCAAAGCATCCAAACAGTACAATTCGCAAATTTTTTGTTCTTCAAGTTTAAGTGAACAATGAGCCCCAATGGTTAATCCTTTATCGGAAATTATTTGTAAATTTCGACAAGTAGAACAATGAATGGAACAGGTAGCCGGTTGAAATCAATGTATATATTGCTTCTATATAGTCTAAGAAACATATATGCAAAGCATCCAAACAGTACCATTCGCCAATTTTTTGTTCTTCAAGTTTAAGTGAACTACGAGCCCCATTGTTAATCCCTTAACGGAAATTAATTGTAACTTTCTACAAGTAGAACAATGATTGGAACACGCAGACGGTTGAAATCTTTGTATATATTGCTTCCATATAGTCTAAGAAACATGTACGCAAAGCATCCAAACAGTACAATTCGCCAATTTTTTGTTCTTCAAGTTTAAGTGAACTACGATCCCCATTGTTAATCCCTTAACGGAAATTATTTGTAACTTTCGACAAGTAGAACAATGAATGGAACAGGTAGACGGTTGAAATTTTGTATATATTGCTTCTATATAGTCTAAGAAACATATATGCAAAGCATCCAAACAGTACAATTCGCCAATTTTTTGTTCTTCAAGTTTAAGTGAACAATGAGCCCCAATGGTTAATCCTTTATCGGAAATTATTTGTAAATTTCGACAAGTAGAACAATGAATAGTACAGGTAGACGGGTGAAATCTTTCTATATATTGCTTCTAAATAGTCTAAGAAACATATATGCAAAGCATCCAAACAGTACAATTCGCAAATTTTTTGTTCTTCAAGTTTAAGTGAACAATGAGCCCCAATGGTTAATCCTTTATCGGAAATTATTTGTAAATTTCGACAAGTAGAACAATGAATGGAACAGGTAGCCGGTTGAAATCAATGTATATATTGCTTCTATATAGTCTAAGAAACATATATGCAAAGCATCCAAACAGTACCATTCGCCAATTTTTTGTTCTTCAAGTTTAAGTGAACTACGAGCCCCATTGTTAATCCCTTAACGGAAATTAATTGTAACTTTCTACAAGTAGAACAATGATTGGAACACGTAGACGGTTGAAATCTTTGTATATATTGCTTCCATATAGTCTAAGAAACATGTACGCAAAGCATCCAAACAGTACAATTCGCCAATTTTTTGTTCTTCAAGTTTAAGTGAACTACGATCCCCATTGTTAATCCCTTAACGGAAATTATTTGTAACTTTCGACAAGTAGAACAATGAATGGAACAGGTAGACGGTTGAAATTTTGTATATATTGCTTCTATATAGTCTAAGAAACATATATGCAAAGCATCCAAACAGTACAATTCGCCAATTTTTTGTTCTTCAAGTTTAAGTGAACAATGAGCCCCAATGGTTAATCCTTTATCGGAAATTATTTGTAAATTTCGACAAGTAGAACAATGAATAGTACAGGTAGACGGGTGAAATCTTTCTATATATTGCTTCTAAATAGTCTAAGAAACATCTATGCAAAGCATCCAAACAGTACAATTCGCCAATTTTTTGTTCTTCAAGTTTAAGTGAACTACGAGCCCCATTGTTAATCCTTTAAAGGAAATTATTTGTAAATTTCGACAAGTAGAACAATGAATGGATCATGTAGACGGTTGAAAAAATTGTATATATTGCTTCTATATAGTCTAGGAAACATATATGCAAAGCATCCAAACAGTACAATTCGCCAATTTTTTGTACTTCAAGTTTAAGTGAACTACGAGCCCCATTGTTAATCCTTTAACGGAAATTAATTGTAACTTTCGACAAGTAGAACAATGAATGGAACAGGTAGACGGTTGAAATCTTTGTATATATTGCTTCTATATAGTCTAAGAAGCATATATGCAAAGCATCCAAACAGTACAATTCGCCAATTTTTTGTTCTTCAAGTTTAAGTGAACAATGAGCCCCAATGGTTAATCCTTTATCGGAAATTATTTGTAAATTTCGACAAGTAGAACAATGAATGGAACTGGTAGCCGGTTGAAATCTTTGTATATATTGCTTCTATATAGTCTAAGAAACATATATGCAAAGCACCCAAACAGTACAATTCGCCAATTTTTTGTTCTTCAAGTTTAAGTGAACAATGAGCCCCAATGGTTAATCCTTTATCGGAAATTATTTGTAATTTTCGACAAGTAGCACAATGAATGGAACAGGTAGACGGCTGAAATCATTGTATATATTGCTACCATATAGTCTAGGAAACATGTACGCAAAGCATCCAAACAGTACCATTCGCCAATTTTTTGTTCTTCAAGTTTAAGTGAACAATGAGCCCCAATGGTTAATCCTTTATCGGAAATTATTTGTAACTTTCGACAAGTAGGACAATGAATGGAACAGGTAGACGGTTGAAATCTTTGTATATATTGCTTCTATATAGTATAAGAAACATATATGCAAAGCATCCAAACAGTACCATTCGCCAATTTTTTGTTCTTCAAGTTTAAGTGAACAACGAGCCCCATTGATAATCATGAAACGGAAATTATTTGTAAACTTCTACAAGTAGAACAATGAATAAAACAGGTAGACGGGTGAAATCTTTCAATATATTGCTTCTAAATAGTCTAAGAAACATATATGCAAAGCATCCAAACAGTACAATTCGGCAATTTTTTGTTCTTCAAGTTTAAGTGAACTACGAGCCCCATTGTTAATCCTTTACAGGTAATTATTTGTAAATTTCGACAAGTAGAACAATGAATGGAAAAGGTAGACTGTTGAAATCATTGTATATATTGCTTCTATATAGTCTAAGAAACATATATGCGAAGCATCCAAATAGTACAAATCGCCAATTTTATGTTCTTCAAGTTTAAGTGAACAATGAGCCCCAATGGTTAATCCTTTATCGGAAATTATTTGTAATTTTCGACAAGTAGAACAATGAATGGAACAGGTAGACGGTTGAAATCTTTGTATATATTGCTTCTACATAGTCTAAGAAACATATATGCAAAGCATCCAAACAGTACAATTCGCCAATTTTTGGTTCTTCAAGTTTAAGTGAGCTACGAGCCCCATTGTTAATCCTTTAACGGAAATTAATTGTAATTTTCTACAATTAGAACAATGAATGGAACAGGTAGACGGTTGAAATCATTGTATATATTGCTTCTATATAGTCTAAGAAACATATATTCAAAGCATCCAAACAGTACAATTCGCCAATTTATTGTTCTTCAAGTTTGAGTGAACAACGATCCCCATTGTTAATCCTTTAAAGGAAATTATTTGTAAATTTCGACAAGTAGAACAATGATTGGAACACGTAGACGGTTGAAATCTTTGTATATATTGCTTCTATATAGTCTAAGAAACATATATGTAAAGCATCCAAACAGTACAATTCGCGAATTTATTGTTCTTCAAGTTTAAGTGAACAACGAGCCCCATTGATAATCATGAAAGGGAAATTATTTGTAACGTTCTACAAGTAGAACAATGAATTGTACAGGTAGACGGGTGAAGTCTTTCTATATATTGCTTCTATATATTCTAAGAAACATATAAGCAAAGCATCCAAACAGTACATTTCGCCAATTTTTTGTTCTTCAAGTTTAAGTGATCTACGATACCCATTGATAATCATGAAAGGGAAATTAATTGTAACTTTCTACAAATAGAACAATGAATAGAACAGTTAGACTGTTGAAATCTTTGTATATATTGCTTCTATATAGTCTAAGATACAGTTATGCAAAGCATCCAAACAGTACAATTCGCCAATTTTTTGTTCTTCAAGTTTAAGTGAACTACGATCCCCATTGTTAATCCTTTAACGGAAATTATTTGTAACTTTCGACAAGTAAAACAATGAATGGAACAGGTAGACGGTTGAAATCTTTGTATATATTGCTTCTATATAGTCTAAGATACATATATGCAAAGAATCAAAACAGTACCATACGCCAATTTTTTGTTCTTCAAGTTTAAGTGAACAACGAGCCCCATTGATAATCATGAAACGGAAATTATTTCTAACTTTCTACAAGTAGAACAATGAATTGTACAGGTAGACGGGTGAAGTCTTTCTATATATTGCTTCTATATATTCTAAGAAATATATAACCAAAGCATCCAAACAGTACATTTCGCCAATTTTTTGTTCTTCAAGTTTAAGTGATCTACGAGCCCCATTGTTAATCCTTTAAAGGAAATTATTTGTAAACTTCGTCAAGTAGAACAATGAATGGAACAGGTAGACTGTTGAAATCATTGTATATATTGCTTCTATATAGTCTAAGAAACCTATATGCAAAGCATCTAAACAGTACAATTCGCCAATTTTTTGTTCTTCACGTTTAAGTAAACTACGATCCCCATTGTTAATCCCTTAACGGAAATTATTTGTAACTTTCGACAAGTAGAACAATGAATGGAACAGGTAGACGGTTAAAATCATTGTATATATTGCATCTATATAGTCGAAGAAACATATATGCAAAGCATCCAAACAGTACCATTCGCCAATTTTTTGTTCTTCAAGTTTAAGTGAACAATGAGCCCCAATGGTTAATCCTTTATCGGAAATTATTTGTAACTTTCGACAAGTAGCACAATGAATGGAACAGGTAGACGGTTGAAATCTTTGTATATATTGCTTCCATATAGTCTAAGAAACATATATGCAAAGCATCCAAACAGTACAATTCGCCAATTGTTTGTTCTTCAAGTTTAAGTGAACTACGAGCCCCATTGTTAATCCTTTAAAGGATATTATTTGTAAGTTTCGACAAGTAGAACAATGAATGGATCAGATAGACGTTTGAAATCATTGTATATATGGCTTCTCTATAATCTACGAAACATATATGCAAAGCATCCAAACAGTACAATTCGCTAATTTTTTGTTCTTCAAGTTTAAGTGAACTACGAGCCCCATTGTTAATCCTTTAACGGAAATTAATTGTAACTTTCTACAAGTAGAACAATGATTGGAACACGTAGACGGTTGAAATCTTTGTATATATTGCTTCTATATAGTCTAAGAAACATATATGCAAAGCATCCAAACAGTACCATTTGTCAATTTATTGTTCTTCAAGTTTAAGTGAACAACGAGCGCCATTGTTAATCCTTTAAAGGAAATTATTTGTAAATTTCGACAAGTAGAACAATGAATGGAAAAGGTAGACTGTTGAAATCATTGTATATATTGCTTCTATATAGTCTAAGAAACATATATGCAAAGCATCCAAACAGTACAATTCGCCAACTTTTTGTTCTTCAAGTTTAAGTGAACTACGATCCCCATTGTTAATCCTTTAACGGAAATTATTTGTAACTTTCGACAAGTAAAACAATGAATGGAACAGGTAGACGGTTGAAATCTTTGTATATATTGCTTCTATATAGTCTAAGATACATATATGCAAAGAATCCAAACAGTACCATACGCCAATTTTTTGCTCTTCAAGTTTAAGTGAACAACGAGCCCCAGTGATAATCATGAAACGGAAATTATTTCTAACTTTCTACAAGTAGAACAATGAATTGTACAGGTAGACGGGTGAAGTCTTTCTATATATTGCTTCTATATATTCTAAGAAACATATAAGCAAAGCATCCAAACAGTACATTTCGCCAATTTTTTGTTCTTCAAGTTTAAGTGATCTACGATACCCATTGATAATCATGAAAGGGAAATTAATTGTAACTTTCTACAAATAGAACAATGAATAGAACAGTTAGACTGTTGAAATCTTTGTATATATTGCTTCTATATAGTCTAAGATACAGTTATGCAAAGCATCCAAACAGTACAATTCGCCAATTTTTTGTTCTTCAAGTTTAAGTGAACTACGATCCCCATTGTTAATCCTTTAACGGAAATTATTTGTAACTTTCGACAAGTAAAACAATGAATGGAACAGGTAGACGGTTGAAATCTTTGTATATATTGCTTCTATATAGTCTAAGATACATATATGCAAAGAATCAAAACAGTACCATACGCCAATTTTTTGTTCTTCAAGTTTAAGTGAACAACGAGCCCCATTGATAATCATGAAACGGAAATTATTTCTAACTTTCTACAAGTAGAACAATGAATTGTACAGGTAGACGGGTGAAGTCTTTCTATATATTGCTTCTATATATTCTAAGAAATATATAACCAAAGCATCCAAACAGTACATTTCGCCAATTTTTTGTTCTTCAAGTTTAAGTGATCTACGAGCCCCATTGTTAATCCTTTAAAGGAAATTATTTGTAAACTTCGTCAAGTAGAACAATGAATGGAACAGGTAGACTGTTGAAATCATTGTATATATTGCTTCTATATAGTCTAAGAAACCTATATGCAAAGCATCTAAACAGTACAATTCGCCAATTTTTTGTTCTTCAAGTTTAAGTAAACTACGATCCCCATTGTTAATCCCTTAACGGAAATTATTTGTAACTTTCGACAAGTAGAACAATGAATGGAACAGGTAGACGGTTAAAATCATTGTATATATTGCATCTATATAGTCGAAGAAACATATATGCAAAGCATCCAAACAGTACCATTCGCCAATTTTTTGTTCTTCAAGTTTAAGTGAACAATGAGCCCCAATGGTTAATCCTTTATCGGAAATTATTTGTAAATTTCGACAAGTAGAACAATGAATGGAACAGGTAGACGGTTGAAATCTTTGTATATATTGCTTCCATATAGTCTAAGAAACATATATGCAAAGCATCCAAACAGTACAATTCGCCAATTGTTTGTTCTTCAAGTTTAAGTGAACTACGAGCCCCATTGTTAATCCTTTAAAGGATATTATTTGTAAGTTTCGACAAGTAGAACAATGAATGGATCAGATAGACGTTTGAAATCATTGTATATATGGCTTCTCTATAATCTACGAAACATATATGCAAAGCATCCAAACAGTACAATTCGCTAATTTTTTGTTCTTCAAGTTTAAGTGAACTACGAGCCCCATTGTTAATCCTTTAACGGAAATTAATTGTAACTTTCTACAAGTAGAACAATGATTGGAACACGTAGACGGTTGAAATCTTTGTATATATTGTTTCTATATAGTCTAAGAAACATATATGCAAAGCATCCAAACAGTACAATTCGCCAATTTTTTGTTCTTCATGTTTAAGTAAACAACGAGCCCCATTGATAATCATGAAACGGAAATTATTTGTAACATTCTACAAGTAGAACAATGAATAGAACAGGTAGACGGTTGAAATCTTTGTATATGTAGTTTCTATATAGTCTAAGAAACATATATGCAAAGCATCCAAACAGTACCATTTGTCAATTTATTGTTCTTCAAGTTTAAGTGAACAACGAGCGCCATTGTTAATCCTTTAAAGGAAATTATTTGTAAATTTCGACAAGTAGAACAATGAATGGAAAAGGTAGACTGTTGAAATCATTGTATATATTGCTTCTATATAGTCTAAGAAACATATATGCAAAGCATCCAAACAGTACAATTCGCCAACTTTTTGTTCTTCAAGTTTAAGTGAACTACGATCCCCATTGTTAATCCTTTAACGGAAATTATTTGTAACTTTCGACAAGTAAAACAATGAATGGAACAGGTAGACGGTTGAAATCTTTGTATATATTGCTTCTATATAGTCTAAGATACATATATGCAAAGAATCCAAACAGTACCATACGCCAATTTTTTGTTCTTCAAGCTTAAGTGAACAACGAGCCCCAGTGATAATCATGAAACGGAAATTATTTCTAACTTTCTACAAGTAGAACAATGAATTGAACAGGTAGACGGGTGAAGTCTTTCTATATATTGCTTCTATATATTCTAAGAAATATATAACCAAAGCATCCAAACAGTACATTTCGCCAATTTTTTGTTCTTCAAGTTTAAGTGAACAACGAGCTCCATTGATAATCCTATAACGGAAATTATTTGTAACTTTCGACAAGAAGAACAATGAATGGAACAGGTAGACGGTTAAAATCTTTGTATATATTGCTTCTATATAGTCTAAGAAACATATATGCAAAACATCCAAACAGTACCAATCGCCAATTTTTTGTTCTTCAAGTTTAAGTGAACAACGAGCCCCATTGATAATCATAAAACGGACATTATTTGTAACTTTCTACAAGTAGAACAATGAATAGAACAGGTAGACGGGTAAAATCTTTCTATACATTGCTTCTATATAGTCTAACAAACATATATGCAAAGCATCCAAACAGTACCATTCGCCAATTTTTTGTTCTTCAAGTTTAAGTGAACAACGAGCCCCATTGTTAGTACTTTAACGGAAATTGTTTGTAACTTCCGACAAGTAGAACAATGAATGGAACATGTAGACGGTTGAAATCATTGTATATATTGCTTCTATATAGTTTGAGAAACACATATGCAAAGCATCCAAACAGTACAATTCGCCAATTTAATGTTCTTCAAGTTTAAGTGAACAACGAGCCCCATTGTTAATGCTTTAAAGGAAATTATTTGTAAATTTCGACAAGTAGAACGATGATTGGAACACGTAGAAGGTTGAAATCTTTGTATATATTACTTCTATATAGTCTAAGAAACATTGTGCAAAGCATCCAAATAGTACCATTCGCCAATTTTTTGTTCTTCAAGTTTAAGTGAACAATGAGCCCCATTGTTAATCCTTTAACGGAAATTAATTGTAACTTTCTACAAGTAGAACAATGATTGGAACACGTATACGGTTGAAATCTTTGTATATATTGCTTCTATATAGTCTAAGAAACATATATGCAAAGCATCCAAACAGTACCATTCGCGAATTTATTGTTCTTCAAGTTTAAGTGAACAACGAGCCCCATTGATAATCATGAAAGGGAAATTATTTGTAACTTTCTACAAGTAGAACAATGAATAGAACAGGTAGGCGGTTGAAATCTTTGTACATGTTGCTTCTATATAGTCTAAGAAACGTGTATGCAAAGCATCTAAACAGTAACATTCGCCAATTTTTTAATCTTCAAGTTTAAGTGAACAGCGAGCTCCATTGATAATCATGAAATGGAAATTATTTGGAACTTTCTACAAGTAGAACAATGAATAGTACAGGTAGACGGTTGAAATCATTGTATATATTGCTTCTATATAGTTTGAGAAACACATATGCAAAGCATCCAAACAGTACAAATCGCCAATTTAATGTTCTTCAAGTTTAAGTGAACAACGAGCCCCATTGTTAATGCTTTAAAGGAAATTATTTGTAAACTTCGACAAGTAGAACAATTATTGGAACACGTAGACGGTTGAAATCTTTGTATATATTACTTCTATATAGTCTGAGAAACACATATGCAAAGCATCCAAACAGTACAATTCGCCAATTTTTTGTTCTTCAAGTTTAAGTGAACAACGAGCCCCATTGATAATCATGAAACGGAAAGTAATTGTAACTTTCTACAAGTAGAACAATGATTGGAACACGTAGACGGTTGAAATCTTTGTATATGTTGCTTCTATATAGTCTAAGAAACATATGTGCAAAGCATCCAAACAGTACCATTCGCCAATTTTTTGTTCTTCAAGTTTAAGTGAACAACGAGCCCCATTGATAATCATGAAACGGAAATTATTTGTAACTTTCGACATGTACAACAATGAATGGAACAGGTAAACGGTTGAAATATTTGTATATATTGCTTGCATATAGTCTAAGAAATATATATGCAAAGCATCCAAACAGTACCATTCGCCAATTTTTTGTTCTTCAAGTTTAAGTGAACAATGAGCCCCATTGTTAATCCTTTAACGGAAATTAATTGTAACTTTCTACAAGTAGAACAATGATTGGAACACGTATACGGTTGAAATCTTTGTATATATTGCTTCTATATAGTCTAAGAAACATATATGCAAAGCATCCAAACAGTACCATTCGCGAATTTATTGTTCTTCAAGTTTAAGTGAACAACGAGCCCCATTGATAATCATGAAAGGGAAATTATTTGTAACTTTCTACAAGTAGAACAATGAATAGAACAGGTAGGCGGTTGAAATCTTTGTACATGTTGCTTCTATATAGTCTAAGAAACGTGTATGCAAAGCATCTAAACAGTAACATTCGCCAATTTTTTAATCTTCAAGTTTAAGTGAACAGCGAGCTCCATTGATAATCATGAAATGGAAATTATTTGGAACTTTCTACAAGTAGAACAATGAATAGTACAGGTAGACGGTTGAAATCATTGTATATATTGCTTCTATATAGTTTGAGAAACACATATGCAAAGCATCCAAACAGTACAAATCGCCAATTTAATGTTCTTCAAGTTTAAGTGAACAACGAGCCCCATTGATAATCATAAAACGGACATTATTTGTAACTTTCTACAAGTAGAACAATGAATAGAACAGGTAGACGGGTAAAATCTTTCTATACATTGCTTCTATATAGTCTAACAAACATATATGCAAAGCATCCAAACAGTACCATTCGCCAATTTAATGTTCTTCAAGTTTAAGTGAACAACGAGCCCCATTGTTAATGCTTTAAAGGAAATTATTTGTAAATTTCGACAAGTAGAACAATGAATGGAACATGTAGACGGTTGAAATCATTGTATATATTGCTTCTATATAGTTTGAGAAACACATATGCAAAGCATCCAAACAGTACAATTCGCCAATTTAATGTTCTTCAAGTTTAAGTGAACAACGAGCCCCATTGTTAATGCTTTAAAGGAAATTATTTGTAAATTTCGACAAGTAGAACGATGATTGGAACACGTAGAAGGTTGAAATCTTTGTATATATTACTTCTATATAGTCTAAGAAACATTGTGCAAAGCATCCAAATAGTACCATTCGCCAATTTTTTGTTCTTCAAGTTTAAGTGAACAATGAGCCCCATTGTTAATCCTTTAACGGAAATTAATTGTAACTTTCTACAAGTAGAACAATGATTGGAACACGTATACGGTTGAAATCTTTGTATATATTGCTTCTATATAGTCTAAGAAACATATATGCAAAGCATCCAAACAGTACCATTCGCGAATTTATTGTTCTTCAAGTTTAAGTGAACAACGAGCCCCATTGATAATCATGAAAGGGAAATTATTTGTAACTTTCTACAAGTAGAACAATGAATAGAACAGGTAGGCGGTTGAAATCTTTGTACATGTTGCTTCTATATAGTCTAAGAAACGTGTATGCAAAGCATCTAAACAGTGACATTCGCCAATTTTTTAATCTTCAAGTTTAAGTGAACAGCGAGCTCCATTGATAATCATGAAATGGAAATTATTTGGAACTTTCTACAAGTAGAACAATGAATAGTACAGGTAGACGGTTGAAATCATTGTATATATTGCTTCTATATAGTTTGAGAAACACATATGCAAAGCATCCAAACAGTACAAATCGCCAATTTAATGTTCTTCAAGTTTAAGTGAACAACGAGCCCCATTGTTAATGCTTTAAAGGAAATTATTTGTAAACTTCGACAAGTAGAACAATTATTGGAACACGTAGACGGTTGAAATCTTTGTATATATTACTTCTATATAGTCTGAGAAACACATATGCAAAGCATCCAAACAGTACAATTCGCCAATTTTTTGTTCTTCAAGTTTAAGTGAACAACGAGCCCCATTGATAATCATGAAACGGAAAGTAATTGTAACTTTCTACAAGTAGAACAATGATTGGAACACGTAGACGGTTGAAATCTTTGTATATGTTGCTTCTATATAGTCTAAGAAACATATGTGCAAAGCATCCAAACAGTACCATTCGCCAATTTTTTGTTCTTCAAGTTTAAGTGAACAACGAGCCCCATTGATAATCATGAAACGGAAATTATTTGTAACTTTCGACATGTACAACAATGAATGGAACAGGTAAACGGTTGAAATATTTGTATATATTGCTTGCATATAGTCTAAGAAATATATATGCAAAGCATCCAAACAGTACCATTCGCCAATTTTTTGTTCTTCAAGTTTAAGTGAACTACGAGCCCCATTGTTAATCCTTTAAAGGAAATTATTTGTAAATTTCGACAAGTAGAACAATGAATGGAACAGGTAGACGGTTGAAATCATTGTATATATTGCTTCTATATAGTCTAAGAAACATATCTGCAAATCATCCAAACAGTACAATTCGCCAATTATTTGATCTTCAAGTTTAAGTGAACTACGGGCCCCATTGTCAATACTTTAACGGAAATTATTTGTAACTTGCGACAAGTAGAACAATGAATGGAACAGGTAGACGGTTGCAATCTTTGTATATATTGCTTCTATATAGTCTAAGAAACATATGTGCAAAGCATCCAAACAGTACCATTCGCCAATTTTTTGTTCTTCAAGTTTAAGTGAACAACGAGCCCCATTGATAATCATGAAACGGAAATTATTTGTAACTTTCGACATGTAGAACAATGAATGGAACAGGTAAACAGTTGAAATATTTGTATATATTGCTTGCATATAGTCTAAGAAATATATATGCAAAGCATCCGAACAGTACCATTCGCCAATTTTTTGTTCTTCAAGTTTAAGTGAACAATGAGCCCCATTGTTAATCCTTTAACGGAAATTAATTGTAACTTTCTACAAGTAGAACAATGATTGGAACAAGTAGACGGTTGAAATCATTGTATATATTGCTTCTATATAGTCTGAGAAACACATATGCAAAGCATCCAAACAGTACAATTCGCCAATTTAATGTTCTTCAAGTTTAAGTGAACAACGAGCCCCATTGTTAATGCTTTAAAGGAAATTATTTGTAAACTTCGACAAGTAGAACAATGATTGGAACAGGTAGACGGTTAAAATCTTTGTATAT
This sequence comes from Cerceris ruficornis, assembly GCA_963989415.1. Lineage (NCBI taxonomy): Eukaryota > Metazoa > Arthropoda > Insecta > Hymenoptera > Crabronidae > Cerceris > Cerceris ruficornis. Next base: position 113,970 of record CAXDIW010000142.1, on the reverse strand, counting down.
ATTGCTTCTATATAGTCTAAGAAACATATCTGCAAATCATCCAAACAGTACAATTCGCCAATTATTTGATCTTCAAGTTTAAGTGAACTACGAGCCCCATTGTTAATCCTTTAACGGAAATTAATTGTAAATTTCTACAAGTAGAACAATGATTGGATCACGTAGACGGTTGAAATCTTTGTATATATTGCTTCCATATAGTCTAAGAAACATATATGCAAATCATCCAAACAGTACCATTCGCAAATTTTTTGTTCTTCAAGTTTAAGTGAACAATGAGCCCCATTGTTCATCCTTTAACGGAAATTAATTGTAACTTTCTACAAGTAGAGCAATGAATGGAACAGGTAGACGGTTGAAATCTTTGTATATGTTGCTTCTATATAGTCTAATAAACCTATATGCAAGGCAACAAAACAGTGACTTTCGCCAATTTTTTATTCTTCAAGTTTAAGTGTACAATGAGCCCCATTGTTAATCCTTTATCGGAAATTATTTGTAACATTCGACAAGTAGCACAATGAATGGAACAGGTAGACGGTTGAAATCTTTGTATATATTGCTTCTATATATTCTAAGAAACATAGATTCAAAGCATCCAAACAGTACCATTCGCCAATTTTTTGTTCTTCAAGATTAAGTGAACTACGAGCCCCATTGTTAATCCTTTAAAGGAAATTATTTGTAAATTTCGACAAGTAGAACAATGAATGGAACAGGTAGACTGTTGAATTCATTGTATATATTGCTGCTATATAGTCTAAGAAACATATATGCATAGCGTCCAAACAGTACAATTCGCCAATTTTTTGCTCTTCAAGTTTAAGTGAACTACGAGCCCCATTGTTAATCCTTTAAAGGAAATTATTTGTAAATTTCGGCAAGTAGAACAATGAATGGAATACTTAGACGGTTGAAATCATTGTATATATTGATTCTATATAGTCTAAGAAACGTATATGCAAAGCATCCAAACAGTACAATTCGCCAATTTTTTGTTCTTCAAGTTTAAGTGAACAATGAGCCCCAATGGTTAATCCTTTATCGGAAATTATTTGTAACTTTCGACAAGTAGCACAATGAATGGAACAGGTAGACGGTTGAAATATTTGTATATATTGCTTCCGTATAGTCTAAGAAACATATATGCAAATCATCCAAACAGTACCATTCGCCAATTTTTTGTTCTTCAAGTTTAAGTGAACTACGAGCCCCATTGTTAATCCTTTAAAGGAAATTATTTGTAAATTTCGACAAGTAGAACAATGAATGGAACAGGTAGACTGTTGAATTCATTGTATATGTTGCTGCTATATAGTCTAAGAAACATATATGCATAGCGTCCAAACAGTACAATTCGCCAATTATTTGTGCTTCAAGTTTAAGTGAACAATGAGCCCCAATGGTTAATCCTTTATCGGAAATTATTTGTAACTTTCGACAAGTAGCACAATGAATGGAACAGGTAGACGGTTGAAATCTTTGTATATATTGCTTCTATATATTCTAAGAAACATAGATTCAAAGCATCCAAACAGTACCATTCGCCAATTTTTTGTTCTTCAAGTTTAAGTGAACTACGAGCCCCATTGTTAATCCTTTAAAGGAAATTATTTGTAAATTTCGACAAGTAGAACAATGAATGGAACAGGTAGACTGTTGAATTCATTGTATATATTGCTGCTATATAGTCTAAGAAACATATATGCATAGCGTCCAAACAGTACAATTCGCCAATTTTTTGCTCTTCAAGTTTAAGTGAACTACGAGCCCCATTGTTAATCCTTTAAAGGAAATTATTTGTAAATTTCGGCAAGTAGAACAATGAATGGAACAGGTAGACGGTTGAAATCATTGTATATATTGCTTTAATATAGTCTAAGAAACATATATGCAAAGCATCCAAACAGTACAATTCGCCAATTTTTTGCTCTTCAAGTTTAAGTGAACAATGAGCCCCAATGGTTAATCCTTTATCGGAAATTATTTGTAACTTTCGACAAGTAGAACAATGATTGGAACACGTAGACGGTTGAAATCTTTGTATATATTACTTCTATATAGTCTGAGAAACACATATGCAAAGCATCCAAACAGTACAATTCGCCAATTTTTTGTTCTTCAAGTTTAAGTGAACAACGAGCCCCATTGATAATCCTTTAACGGAAATTATTTGTAACTTTCGACAAGAAGAACAATGAATGGAACAGGTAGACGGTTAAAATCTTTGTATATATTGCTTCTATATAGTCTAAGAAACATATATGCAAAACATCCAAACAGTACCAATCGCCAATTTTTTGTTCTTCAAGTTTAAGTGAACAACGAGCCCCATTGATAATCATAAAACGGACATTATTTGTAACTTTCTACAAGTAGAACAATGAATAGAACAGGTAGACGGGTAAAATCTTTCTATACATTGCTTCTATATAGTCTAACAAACATATATGCAAAGCATCCAAACAGTACCATTCGCCAATTTTTTGTTCTTCAAGTTTAAGTGAACTACGAGCCCCATTGTTAGTACTTTAACGGAAATTGTTTGTAACTTCCGACAAGTAGAACAATGAATGGAACATGTAGACGGTTGAAATCATTGTATATATTGCTTCTATATAGTTTGAGAAACACATATGCAAAGCATCCAAACAGTACAATTCGCCAATTTAATGTTCTTCAAGTTTAAGTGAACAACGAGCCCCATTGTTAATGCTTTAAAGGAAATTATTTGTAAATTTCGACAAGTAGAACGATGATTGGAACACGTAGAAGGTTGAAATCTTTGTATATATTACTTCTATATAGTCTAAGAAACATTGTGCAAAGCATCCAAATAGTACCATTCGCCAATTTTTTGTTCTTCAAGTTTAAGTGAACAATGAGCCCCATTGTTAATCCTTTAACGGAAATTAATTGTAACTTTCTACAAGTAGAACAATGATTGGAACACGTATACGGTTGAAATCTTTGTATATATTGCTTCTATATAGTCTAAGAAACATATATGCAAAGCATCCAAACAGTACCATTCGCGAATTTATTGTTCTTCAAGTTTAAGTGAACAACGAGCCCCATTGATAATCATGAAAGGGAAATTATTTGTAACTTTCTACAAGTAGAACAATGAATAGAACAGGTAGGCGGTTGAAATCTTTGTACATGTTGCTTCTATATAGTCTAAGAAACGTGTATGCAAAGCATCTAAACAGTAACATTCGCCAATTTTTTAATCTTCAAGTTTAAGTGAACAGCGAGCTCCATTGATAATCATGAAATGGAAATTATTTGGAACTTTCTACAAGTAGAACAATGAATAGTACAGGTAGACGGTTGAAATCATTGTATATATTGCTTCTATATAGTTTGAGAAACACATATGCAAAGCATCCAAACAGTACAAATCGCCAATTTAATGTTCTTCAAGTTTAAGTGAACAACGAGCCCCATTGTTAATGCTTTAAAGGAAATTATTTGTAAACTTCGACAAGTAGAACAATTATTGGAACACGTAGACGGTTGAAATCTTTGTATATATTACTTCTATATAGTCTGAGAAACACATATGCAAAGCATCCAAACAGTACAATTCGCCAATTTTTTGTTCTTCAAGTTTAAGTGAACAACGAGCCCCATTGATAATCATGAAACGGAAAGTAATTGTAACTTTCTACAAGTAGAACAATGATTGGAACACGTAGACGGTTGAAATCTTTGTATATGTTGCTTCTATATAGTCTAAGAAACATATGTGCAAAGCATCCAAACAGTACCATTCGCCAATTTTTTGTTCTTCAAGTTTAAGTGAACAACGAGCCCCATTGATAATCATGAAACGGAAATTATTTGTAACTTTCGACATGTACAACAATGAATGGAACAGGTAAACGGTTGAAATATTTGTATATATTGCTTGCATATAGTCTAAGAAATATATATGCAAAGCATCCAAACAGTACCATTCGCCAATTTTTTGTTCTTCAAGTTTAAGTGAACTACGAGCCCCATTGTTAATCCTTTGAAGGAAATTATTTGTAAATTTCGACAAGTAGAACAATGAATGGAACAGGTAGACGGTTGAAATCATTGTATATATTGCTTCTATATAGTCTAAGAAACATATCTGCAAATCATCCAAACAGTACAATTCGCCAATTATTTGATCTTCAAGTTTAAGTGAACTACGGGCCCCATTGTCAATACTTTAACGGAAATTATTTGTAAATTGCGACAAGTAGAACAATGAATGGAACAGGTAGACGGTTGCAATCTTTGTATATATTGCTTCTATATAGTCTAAGAAACATATGTGCAAAGCATCCAAACAGTACCATTCGCCAATTTTTTGTTCTTCAAGTTTAAGTGAACAACGAGCCCCATTGATAATCATGAAACGGAAATTATTTGTAACTTTCGACATGTAGAACAATGAATGGAACAGGTAAACAGTTGAAATATTTGTATATATTGCTTGCATATAGTCTAAGAAATATATATGCAAAGCATCCAAACAGTACCATTCGCCAATTTTTTGTTCTTCAAGTTTAAGTGAACAATGAGCCCCATTGTTAATCCTTTAACGGAAATTAATTGTAACTTTCTACAAGTAGAACAATGATTGGAACAAGTAGACGGTTGAAATCATTGTATATATTGCTTCTATATAGTCTGAGAAACACATATGCAAAGCATCCAAACAGTACAATTCGCCAATTTAATGTTCTTCAAGTTTAAGTGAACAACGAGCCCCATTGTTAATGCTTTAAAGGAAATTATTTGTAAATTTCTACAAGTAGAACAATGATTGGATCACGTAGACGGTTGAAATCTTTGTATATATTGCTTCCATATAGTCTAAGAAACATATATGCAAATCATCCAAACAGTACCATTCGCCAATTTTTTGTTCTTCAAGTTTAAGTGAACAATGAGCCCCATTGTTCATCCTTTAACGGAAATTAATTGTAACTTTCTACAAGTAGAGCAATGAATGGAACAGGTAGACGGTTGAAATCTTTGTATATGTTGCTTCTATATAGTCTAATAAACCTATATGCAAGGCAACAAAACAGTGACTTTCGCCAATTTTTTATTCTTCAAGTTTAAGTGTACAATGAGCCCCATTGTTAATCCTTTATCGGAAATTATTTGTAACATTCGACAAGTAGCACAATGAATGGAACAGGTAGACGGTTGCAATCTTTGTATATATTGCTTCTATATAGTCTAAGAAACATATGTGCAAAGCATCCAAACAGTACCATTCGCCAATTATTTGATCTTCAAGTTTAAGTGAACTACGAGCCCCATTGTTAATACTTTAACGGAAATTATTTGTAACTTGCGACAAGTAGAACAATGAATGGAACAGGTAGACGGTTGAAAACAATGTATATATTGCTTCTATATAGTCTAAGAAACATATATGCAAAGCATCCAAACAGTACCATTCGCCAATTTTTTGTTCTTCAAGATTAAGTGAACTACGAGCCCCATTGTTAATCCTTTAAAGGAAATTATTTGTAAATTTCGACAAGTAGAACAATGAATGGAACAGGTAGACTGTTGAATTCATTGTATATATTGCTGCTATATAGTCTAAGAAACATATATGCATAGCGTCCAAACAGTACAATTCGCCAATTTTTTGCTCTTCAAGTTTAAGTGAACTACGAGCCCCATTGTTAATCCTTTAAAGGAAATTATTTGTAAATTTCGGCAAGTAGAACAATGAATGGAATAGGTAGACGGTTGAAATCATTGTATATATTGATTCTATATAGTCTAAGAAACGTATATGCAAAGCATCCAAACAGTACAATTCGCCAATTTTTTGTTTTTCAAGTTTAAGTGAACAATGAGCCCCAATGGTTAATCCTTTATCGGAAATTATTTGTAACTTTCGACAAGTAGCACAATGAATGGAACAGGTAGACGGTTGAAATATTTGTATATATTGCTTCCGTATAGTCTAAGAAACATATATGCAAATCATCCAAACAGTACCATTCGCCAATTTTTTGTTCTTCAAGTTTAAGTGAACTACAAGCCCCATTGTTAATCCTTTAAAGGAAATTATTTGTAAATTTCGACAAGTAGAACAATGAATGGAACAGGTAGACTGTTGAATTCATTGTATATGTTGCTGCTATATAGTCTAAGAAACATATATGCATAGCGTCCAAACAGTACAATTCGCCAATTATTTGTGCTTCAAGTTTAAGTGAACAATGAGCCCCAATGGTTAATCCTTTATCGGAAATTATTTGTAACTTTCGACAAGTAGCACAATGAATGGAACAGGTAGACGGTTGAAATCTCTGTATATATTGCTTCTATATATTCTAAGAAACATAGATTCAAAGCATCCAAACAGTACCATTCGCCAATTTTTTGTTCTTCAAGTTTAAGTGAACTACGAGCCCCATTGTTAATCCTTTAAAGGAAATTATTTGTAAATTTCGACAAGTAGAACAATGAATGGAACAGGTAGACTGTTGAATTCATTGTATATATTGCTGCTATATAGTCTAAGAAACATATATGCATAGCGTCCAAACAGTACAATTCGCCAATTTTTTGCTCTTCAAGTTTAAGTGAACTACGAGCCCCATTGTTAATCCTTTAAAGGAAATTATTTGTAAATTTCGGCAAGTAGAACAATGAATGGAACAGGTAGACGGTTGAAATCATTGTATATATTGCTTTAATATAGTCTAAGAAACATATATGCAAAGCATCCAAACAGTACAATTCGCCAATTTTTTGCTCTTCAAGTTTAAGTGAACAATGAGCCCCAATGGTTAATCCTTTATCGGAAATTATTTGTAACTTTCGACAAGTAGCACAATGAATGGAACAGGTAGACGGTTGAAATATTTGTATATATTGCTTCCGTATAGTCTAAGAAACATATATGCAAATCATCCAAACAGTACCATTCGCCAATTTTTTGTTCTTCAAGTTTAAGTGAACAATGAGCTCCAATGGTTAATCCTTTATCGGAAATTATTTGTTACTTTCGACAAATAGAACAATGAAAGGAACAGGTAGACGGTTGAAATATTTGTATATATTGCTTCCGTATATTCTAAGAAACATATATGCAAATCATCCAAACAGTACCATTCGCCAATTTTTTGTTCTTCAAGTTTAAGTGAACAATGAGCCCCAATGGTTAATCCTTTATCGGAAATTATTTGTAACTTTCGACAAGTAGCACAATGAAGGGAACAGGTAGACGGTTGAAATCTTTGTATATATTGCTTCTATATATTCTAAGAAACATAGATTCAAAGCATCCAAACAGTACCATTCGCCAATTTTTTGTTCTTCAAGTTTAAGTGAACTACGAGCCCCATTGTTAATCCTTTAAAGGAAATTATTTGTAAATTTCGACAAGTAGAACAATGAATGGAACAGGTAGACGGTTGAAATCATTGTATATATTGCTTCTATAAAGTCTAAGAAACATATCTGCAAATCATCCAAACAGTACGCTTCGCCAATTATTTGATCTTCAAGTTTAAGTGAACTACGGGCCCCATTGTCAATACTTTAACGGAAATTATTTGTAACTTGCGACAAGTAGAACAATGAATGGAAAAGGTAGACGGTTGAAATCAATGTATATATTGCTTCTATATAATCTAAGAAACATATATGCAAACCATCAAAACAGTAAAATTCGCCTATTTTTTGTTCTTCAAGTTTAAGTGAACAACGAGCCCCATTGATAATCATGAAACGGAAATTATTTGTAACTTTCTACTAGTAGAACAATGAATAGAACAGGTAGACTGTTAAAATCTTTGTATATGATGCTTCTATATAGTCTAAGAATCCTATATGCAAAGCATCCAAACAGTACAATTCGCCAATTTTTTGTTCTTCAAGTTTAAGTGAACAACGAGCCCCATTGATAATCATGAAACGGAAAGTAATTGTAACTTTCTACAAGTAGAACAATGATTGGAACACGTAGCCGGTTGAAATCTTTGTATATATTGCTTCTATATAGTCTAAGAAATATATATGCAAAGCATCCAAACAGTACCATTCGCCAATTTTTTGTTCTTCAAGTTTAAGTGAACAATGAGCCCCATTGTTAATCCTTTAACGGAAATTAATTGTAACTTTCTACAAGTAGAACAATGATTGGAACAAGTAGACGGTTGAAATCATTGTATATATTGCTTCTATATAGTCTGAGAAACACATATGCAAAGCATACAAACAGTACAATTCGCCAATTTAATGTTCTTCAAGTTTAAGTGAACAACGAGCCCCATTGTTAATGCTTTAAAGGAAATTATTTGTAAACTTCGACAAGTGGAACAATGATTGGAACACGTAGACGGTTGAAATCTTTGTATATATTACTTCTATATAGTCTGAGAAACACATATGCAAAGCATCCAAACAGTACAATTCGCCAATTTTTTGTTCTTCAAGTTTAAGTGAACAACGAGCCCCATTGATAATCCTTTAACGGAAATTATTTGTAACTTTCGACAAGAAGAACAATGAATGGAACAGGTAGACGGTTAAAATCTTTGTATATATTGCTTCTATATAGTCTAAGAAACATATATGCAAAACATCCAAACAGTACCAATCGCCAATTTTTTGTTCTTCAAGTTTAAGTGAACAACGAGCCCCATTGATAATCATAAAACGGACATTATTTGTAACTTTCTACAAGTAGAACAATGAATAGAACAGGTAGACGGGTAAAATCTTTCTATACATTGCTTCTATATAGTCTAACAAACATATATGCAAAGCATCCAAACAGTACCATTCGCCAATTTTTTGTTCTTCAAGTTTAAGTGAACTACGAGCCCCATTGTTAGTACTTTAACGGAAATTGTTTGTAACTTCCGACAAGTAGAACAATGAATGGAACATGTAGACGGTTGAAATCATTGTATATATTGCTTCTATATAGTTTGAGAAACACATATGCAAAGCATCCAAACAGTACAATTCGCCAATTTAATGTTCTTCAAGTTTAAGTGAACAACGAGCCCCATTGTTAATGCTTTAAAGGAAATTATTTGTAAATTTCGACAAGTAGAACGATGATTGGAACACGTAGAAGGTTGAAATCTTTGTATATATTACTTCTATATAGTCTAAGAAACATTGTGCAAAGCATCCAAATAGTACCATTCGCCAATTTTTTGTTCTTCAAGTTTAAGTGAACAATGAGCCCCATTGTTAATCCTTTAACGGAAATTAATTGTAACTTTCTACAAGTAGAACAATGATTGGAACACGTATACGGTTGAAATCTTTGTATATATTGCTTCTATATAGTCTAAGAAACATATATGCAAAGCATCCAAACAGTACCATTCGCGAATTTATTGTTCTTCAAGTTTAAGTGAACAACGAGCCCCATTGATAATCATGAAAGGGAAATTATTTGTAACTTTCTACAAGTAGAACAATGAATAGAACAGGTAGGCGGTTGAAATCTTTGTACATGTTGCTTCTATATAGTCTAAGAAACGTGTAAGCAAAGCATCTAAACAGTAACATTCGCCAATTTTTTAATCTTCAAGTTTAAGTGAACAGCGAGCTCCATTGATAATCATGAAATGGAAATTATTTGGAACTTTCTACAAGTAGAACAATGAATAGTACAGGTAGACGGTTGAAATCATTGTATATATTGCTTCTATATAGTTTGAGAAACACATATGCAAAGCATCCAAACAGTACAAATCGCCAATTTAATGTTCTTCAAGTTTAAGTGAACAACGAGCCCCATTGTTAATGCTTTAAAGGAAATTATTTGTAAACTTCGACAAGTAGAACAATTATTGGAACACGTAGACGGTTGAAATCTTTGTATATATTACTTCTATATAGTCTGAGAAACACATATGCAAAGCATCCAAACAGTACAATTCGCCAATTTTTTGTTCTTCAAGTTTAAGTGAACAACGAGCCCCATTGATAATCATGAAACGGAAAGTAATTGTAACTTTCTACAAGTAGAACAATGATTGGAACACGTAGACGGTTGAAATCTTTGTATATGTTGCTTCTATATAGTCTAAGAAACATATGTGCAAAGCATCCAAACAGTACCATTCGCGAATTTTTTGTGCTTCAAGTTTAAGTGAACAACGAGCCCCATTGATAATCATGAAACGGAAATTATTTGTAACTTTCGACATGTACAACAATGAATGGAACAGGTAAACGGTTGAAATATTTGTATATATTGCTTGCATATAGTCTAAGAAATATATATGCAAAGCATCCAAACAGTACCATTCGCCAATTTTTTGTTCTTCAAGTTTAAGTGAACTACGAGCCCCATTGTTAATCCTTTGAAGGAAATTATTTGTAAATTTCGACAAGTAGAACAATGAATGGAACAGGTAGACGGTTGAAATCATTGTATATATTGCTTCTATATAGTCTAAGAAACATATCTGCAAATCATCCAAACAGTACAATTCGCCAATTATTTGATCTTCAAGTTTAAGTGAACTACGGGCCCCATTGTCAATACTTGAACGGAAATTATTTGTAACTTGCGACAAGTAGAACAATGAATGGAACAGGTAGACGGTTGCAATCTTTGTATATATTGCTTCTATATAGTCTAAGAAACATATGTGCAAAGCATCCAAACAGTACCATTCGCCAATTTTTTGTTCTTCAAGTTTAAGTGAACAACGAGCCCCATTGATAATCATGAAACGGAAATTATTTGTAACTTTCGACATGTAGAACAATGAATGGAACAGGTAAACAGTTGAAATATTTGTATATATTGCTTGCATATAGTCTAAGAAATATATATGCAAAGCATCCAAACAGTACCATTCGCCAATTTTTTGTTCTTCAAGTTTAAGTGAACAATGAGCCCCATTGTTAATCCTTTAACGGAAATTAATTGTAACTTTCTACAAGTAGAACAATGATTGGAACAAGTAGACGGTTGAAATCATTGTATATATTGCTTCTATATAGTCTGAGAAACACATATGCAAAGCATCCAAACAGTACAATTCGCCAATTTAATGTTCTTCAAGTTTAAGTGAACAACGAGCCCCATTGTTAATGCTTTAAAGGAAATTATTTGTAAACTTCGACAAGTAGAACAATGATTGGAACAGGTAGACGGTTAAAATCTTTGTATATATTGCTTCTATATAGTCTAAGAAACATATCTGCAAATCATCCAAACAGTACAATTCGCCAATTATTTGATCTTCAAGTTTAAGTGAACTACGAGCCCCATTGTTAATCCTTTAACGGAAATTAATTGTAAATTTCTACAAGTAGAACAATGATTGGATCACGTAGACGGTTGAAATCTTTGTATATATTGCTTCCATATAGTCTAAGAAACATATATGCAAATCATCCAAACAGTACCATTCGCCAATTTTTTGTTCTTCAAGTTTAAGTGAACAATGAGCCCCATTGTTCATCCTTTAACGGAAATTAATTGTAACTTTCTACAAGTAGAGCAATGAATGGAACAGGTAGACGGTTGAAATCTTTGTATATGTTGCTTCTATATAGTCTAATAAACCTATATGCAAGGCAACAAAACAGTGACTTTCGCCAATTTTTTATTCTTCAAGTTTAAGTGTACAATGAGCCCCATTGTTAATCCTTTATCGGAAATTATTTGTAACATTCGACAAGTAGCACAATGAATGGAACAGGTAGACGGTTGAAATCTTTGTATATATTGCTTCTATATATTCTAAGAAACATAGATTCAAAGCATCCAAACAGTACCATTCGCCAATTTTTTGTTCTTCAAGATTAAGTGAACTACGAGCCCCATTGTTAATCCTTTAAAGGAAATTATTTGTAAATTTCGACAAGTAGAACAATGAATGGAACAGGTAGACTGTTGAATTCATTGTATATATTGCTGCTATATAGTCTAAGAAACATATATGAATAGCGTCCAAACAGTACAATTCGCCAATTTTTTGCTCTTCAAGTTTAAGTGAACTACGAGCCCCATTGTTAATCCTTTAAAGGAAATTATTTGTAAATTTCGGCAAGTAGAACAATGAATGGAATAGGTAGACGGTTGAAATCATTGTATATATTGATTCTATATAGTCTAAGAAACGTATATGCAAAGCATCCAAACAGTACAATTCGCCAATTTTTTGTTCTTCAAGTTTAAGTGAACAATGAGCCCCAATGGTTAATCCTTTATCGGAAATTATTTGTAACTTTCGACAAGTAGCACAATGAATGGAACAGGTAGACGGTTGAAATATTTGTATATATTGCTTCCGTATAGTCTAAGAAACATATATGCAAATCATCCAAACAGTACCATTCGCCAATTTTTTGTTCTTCAAGTTTAAGTGAACTACGAGCCCCATTGTTAATCCTTTAAAGGAAATTATTTGTAAATTTCGACAAGTAGAACAATGAATGGAACAGGTAGACTGTTGAAATCTTTGTATATGTTGCTGCTATATAGTCTAAGAAACATATATGCATAGCGTCCAAACAGTACAATTCGCCAATTATTTGTGCTTCAAGTTTAAGTGAACAACGAGCCCCATTGATAATCATGAAACGGAAATTATTTGTAACTTTCGACATGTACAACAATGAATGGAACAGGTAAACGGTTGAAATATTTGTATATATTGCTTGCATATAGTCTAAGAAATATATATGCAAAGCATCCAAACAGTACCATTCGCCAATTTTTTGTTCTTCAAGTTTAAGTGAACAATGAGCCCCATTGTTAATCCTTTAACGGAAATTAATTGTAACTTTCTACAAGTAGAACAATGATTGGAACAAGTAGACGGTTGAAATCATTGTATATATTGCTTCTATATAGTCTGAGAAACACATATGCAAAGCATCCAAACAGTACAATTCGCCAATTTAATGTTCTTCAAGTTTAAGTGAACAACGAGCCCCATTGTTAATGCTTTAAAGGAAATTATTTGTAAACTTCGACAAGTAGAACAATGATTGGAACAGGTAGACGGTTAAAATCTTTGTATATATTGCTTCTATATAGTCTAAGAAACATATCTGCAAATCATCCAAACAGTACAATTCGCCAATTATTTGATCTTCAAGTTTAAGTGAACTACGAGCCCCATTGTTAATCCTTTAACGGAAATTAATTGTAAATTTCTACAAGTAGAACAATGATTGGATCACGTAGACGGTTGAAATCTTTGTATATATTGCTTCCATATAGTCTAAGAAACATATATGCAAATCATCCAAACAGTACCATTCGCCAATTTTTTGTTCTTCAAGTTTAAGTGAACAATGAGCCCCATTGTTCATCCTTTAACGGAAATTAATTGTAACTTTCTACAAGTAGAGCAATGAATGGAACAGGTAGACGGTTGAAATCTTTGTATATGTTGCTTCTATATAGTCTAATAAACCTATATGCAAGGCAACAAAACAGTGACTTTCGCCAATTTTTTATTCTTCAAGTTTAAGTGTACAATGAGCCCCATTGTTAATCCTTTATCGGAAATTATTTGTAACATTCGACAAGTAGCACAATGAATGGAACAGGTAGACGGTTGAAATCTTTGTATATATTGCTTCTATATATTCTAAGAAACATAGATTCAAAGCATCCAAACAGTACCATTCGCCAATTTTTTGTTCTTCAAGATTAAGTGAACTACGAGCCCCATTGTTAATCCTTTAAAGGAAATTATTTGTAAATTTCGACAAGTAGAACAATGAATGGAACAGGTAGACTGTTGAATTCATTGTATATATTGCTGCTATATAGTCTAAGAAACATATATGAATAGCGTCCAAACAGTACAATTCGCCAATTTTTTGCTCTTCAAGTTTAAGTGAACTACGAGCCCCATTGTTAATCCTTTAAAGGAAATTATTTGTAAATTTCGGCAAGTAGAACAATGAATGGAATAGGTAGACGGTTGAAATCATTGTATATATTGATTCTATATAGTCTAAGAAACGTATATGCAAAGCATCCAAACAGTACAATTCGCCAATTTTTTGTTCTTCAAGTTTAAGTGAACAATGAGCCCCAATGGTTAATCCTTTATCGGAAATTATTTGTAACTTTCGACAAGTAGCACAATGAATGGAACAGGTAGACGGTTGAAATATTTGTATATATTGCTTCCGTATAGTCTAAGAAACATATATGCAAATCATCCAAACAGTACCATTCGCCAATTTTTTGTTCTTCAAGTTTAAGTGAACTACGAGCCCCATTGTTAATCCTTTAAAGGAAATTATTTGTAAATTTCGACAAGTAGAACAATGAATGGAACAGGTAGACTGTTGAAATCTTTGTATATGTTGCTGCTATATAGTCTAAGAAACATATATGCATAGCGTCCAAACAGTACAATTCGCCAATTATTTGTGCTTCAAGTTTAAGTGAACAACGAGCCCCATTGATAATCATGAAACGGAAATTATTTGTAACTTTCGACATGTACAACAATGAATGGAACAGGTAAACGGTTGAAATATTTGTATATATTGCTTGCATATAGTCTAAGAAATATATATGCAAAGCATCCAAACAGTACCATTCGCCAATTTTTTGTTCTTCAAGTTTAAGTGAACTACGAGCCCCATTGTTAATCCTTTGAAGGAAATTATTTGTAAATTTCGACAAGTAGAACAATGAATGGAACAGGTAGACGGTTGAAATCATTGTATATATTGCTTCTATATAGTCTAAGAAACATATCTGCAAATCATCCAAACAGTACAATTCGCCAATTATTTGATCTTCAAGTTTAAGTGAACTACGGGCCCCATTGTCAATACTTTAACGGAAATTATTTGTAACTTGCGACAAGTAGAACAATGAATGGAACAGGTAGACGGTTGCAATCTTTGTATATATTGCTTCTATATAGTCTAAGAAACATATGTGCAAAGCATCCAAACAGTACCATTCGCCAATTTTTTGTTCTTCAAGTTTAAGTGAACAACGAGCCCCATTGATAATCATGAAACGGAAATTATTTGTAACTTTCGACATGTAGAACAATGAATGGAACAGGTAAACAGTTGAAATATTTGTATATATTGCTTGCATATAGTCTAAGAAATATATATGCAAAGCATCCAAACAGTACCATTCGCCAATTTTTTGTTCTTCAAGTTTAAGTGAACAATGAGCCCCATTGTTAATCCTTTAACGGAAATTAATTGTAACTTTCTACAAGTAGAACAATGATTGGAACAAGTAGACGGTTGAAATCATTGTATATATTGCTTCGATATAGTCTGAGAAACACATATGCAAAGCATCCAAACAGTACAATTCGCCAATTTAATGTTCTTCAAGTTTAAGTGAACAACGAGCCCCATTGTTAATGCTTTAAAGGAAATTATTTGTAAACTTCGACAAGTAGAACAATGATTGGAACAGGTAGACGGTTAAAATCTTTGTATATATTGCTTCTATATAGTCTAAGAAACATATCTGCAAATCATCCAAACAGTACAATTCGCCAATTATTTGATCTTCAAGTTTAAGTGAACTACGAGCCCCATTGTTAATCCTTTAACGGAAATTAATTGTAAATTTCTACAAGTAGAACAATGATTGGATCACGTAGACGGTTGAAATCTTTGTATATATTGCTTCCATATAGTCTAAGAAACATATATGCAAATCATCCAAACAGTACCATTCGCCAATTTTTTGTTCTTCAAGTTTAAGTGAACAATGAGCCCCATTGTTCATCCTTTAACGGAAATTAATTGTAACTTTCTACAAGTAGAGCAATGAATGGAACAGGTAGACGGTTGAAATCTTTGTATATGTTGCTTCTATATAGTCTAATAAACCTATATGCAAGGCAACAAAACAGTGACTTTCGCCAATTTTTTATTCTTCAAGTTTAAGTGTACAATGAGCCCCATTGTTAATCCTTTATCGGAAATTATTTGTAACATTCGACAAGTAGCACAATGAATGGAACAGGTAGACGGTTGAAATCTTTGTATATATTGCTTCTATATATTCTAAGAAACATAGATTCAAAGCATCCAAACAGTACCATTCGCCAATTTTTTGTTCTTCAAGATTAAGTGAACTACGAGCCCCATTGTTAATCCTTTAAAGGAAATTATTTGTAAATTTCGACAAGTAGAACAATGAATGGAACAGGTAGACTGTTGAATTCATTGTATATATTGCTGCTATATAGTCTAAGAAACATATATGCATAGCGTCCAAACAGTACAATTCGCCAATTTTTTGCTCTTCAAGTTTAAGTGAACTACGAGCCCCATTGTTAATCCTTTAAAGGAAATTATTTGTAAATTTCGGCAAGTAGAACAATGAATGGAATAGGTAGACGGTTGAAATCATTGTATATATTGATTCTATATAGTCTAAGAAACGTATATGCAAAGCATCCAAACAGTACAATTCGCCAATTTTTTGTTCTTCAAGTTTAAGTGAACAATGAGCCCCAATGGTTAATCCTTTATCGGAAATTATTTGTAACTTTCGACAAGTAGCACAATGAATGGAACAGGTAGACGGTTGAAATATTTGTATATATTGCTTCCGTATAGTCTAAGAAACATATATGCAAATCATCCAAACAGTACCATTCGCCAATTTTTTGTTCTTCAAGTTTAAGTGAACTACGAGCCCCATTGTTAATCCTTTAAAGGAAATTATTTGTAAATTTCGACAAGTAGAACAATGAATGGAACAGGTAGACTGTTGAATTCATTGTATATGTTGCTGCTATATAGTCTAAGAAACATATATGCATAGCGTCCAAACAGTACAATTCGCCAATTATTTGTGCTTCAAGTTTAAGTGAACAATGAGCCCCAATGGTTAATCCTTTATCGGAAATTATTTGTAACTTTCGACAAGTAGCACAATGAATGGAACAGGTAGACGGTTGAAATCTTTGTATATATTGCTTCTATATATTCTAAGAAACATAGATTCAAAGCATCCAAACAGTACCATTCGCCAATTTTTGGTTCTTCAAGTTTAAGTGAACTACGAGCCCCATTGTTAATCCTTTAAAGGAAATTATTTGTAAATTTCGACAAGTAGAACAATGAATGGAACAGGTAGACTGTTGAATTCATTGTATATATTGCTGCTATATAGTCTAAGAAACATATATGCATAGCGTCCAAACAGTACAATTCGCCAATTTTTTGCTCTTCAAGTTTAAGTGAACTACGAGCCCCATTGTTAATCCTTTAAAGGAAATTATTTGTAAATTTCGGCAAGTAGAACAATGAATGGAACAGGTAGACGGTTGAAATCATTGTATATATTGCTTTAATATAGTCTAATAAACATATATGCAAAGCATCCAAACAGTACAATTCGCCAATTTTTTGCTCTTCAAGTTTAAGTGAACAATGAGCCCCAATGGTTAATCCTTTATCGGAAATTATTTGTAACTTTCGACAAGTAGCACAATGAATGGAACAGGTAGACGGTTGAAATATTTGTATATATTGCTTCCGTATAGTCTAAGAAACATATATGCAAATCATCCAAACAGTACCATTCGCCAATTTTTTGTTCTTCAAGTTTACGTGAACAATGAGCTCCAATGGTTAATCCTTTATCGGAAATTATTTGTTACTTTCGACAAATAGAACAATGAAAGGAACAGGTAGACGGTTGAAATATTTGTATATATTGCTTCCGTATAGTCTAAGAAACATATATGCAAAGCATCCAAACAGTACCATTCGCCAATTTTTTGTTCTTCAAGTTTAAGTGAACAATGAGCCCCATTTTTAATCCTTTAACGGAAATTAATTGTAACTTTCTACAAGTAGAACAATGATTGGAACAAGTAGACGGTTGAAATCATTGTATATATTGCTTCTATATAGTCTGAGAAACACATATGCAAAGCATCCAAACAGTACAATTCGCCAATTTTTTGTTCTTCAAGTTTAAGTGAACAACGAGCCCCATTGATAATCATGAAACGGAAAGTAATTGTAACTTTCTACAAGTAGAACAATGATTGGAACAAGTAGACGGTTGAAATCATTGTATATATTGCTTCTATATAGTCTGAGAAACACATATGCAAAGCATACAAACAGTACAATTCGCCAATTTAATGTTCTTCAAGTTTAAGTGAACAACGAGCCCCATTGTTAATGCTTTAAAGGAAATTATTTGTAAACTTCGACAAGTAGAACAATGATTGGAACACGTAGACGGTTGAAATCTTTGTATATATTACTTCTATATAGTCTGAGAAACACATATGCAAAGCATCCAAACAGTACAATTCGCCAATTTTTTGTTCTTCAAGTTTAAGTGAACAACGAGCCCCATTGATAATCCTTTAACGGAAATTATTTGTAACTTTCGACAAGAAGAACAATGAATGGAACAGGTAGACGGTTAAAATCTTTGTATATATTGCTTCTATATAGTCTAAGAAACATATATGCAAAACATCCAAACAGTACCAATCGCCAATTTTTTGTTCTTCAAGTTTAAGTGAACAACGAGCCCCATTGATAATCATAAAACGGACATTATTTGTAACTTTCTACAAGTAGAACAATGAATAGAACAGGTAGACGGGTAAAATCTTTCTATACATTGCTTCTATATAGTCTAACAAACATATATGCAAAGCATCCAAACAGTACCATTCGCCAATTTTTTGTTCTTCAAGTTTAAGTGAACTACGAGCCCCATTGTTAGTACTTTAACGGAAATTGTTTGTAACTTCCGACAAGTAGAACAATGAATGGAACATGTAGACGGTTGAAATCATTGTATATATTGCTTCTATATAGTTTGAGAAACACATATGCAAAGCATCCAAACAGTACAATTCGCCAATTTAATGTTCTTCAAGTTTAAGTGAACAACGAGCCCCATTGTTAATGCTTTAAAGGAAATTATTTGTAAATTTCGACAAGTAGAACGATGATTGGAACACGTAGAAGGTTGAAATCTTTGTATATATTACTTCTATATAGTCTAAGAAACATTGTGCAAAGCATCCAAATAGTACCATTCGCCAATTTTTTGTTCTTCAAGTTTAAGTGAACAATGAGCCCCATTGTTAATCCTTTAACGGAAATTAATTGTAACTTTCTACAAGTAGAACAATGATTGGAACACGTATACGGTTGAAATCTTTGTATATATTGCTTCTATATAGTCTAAGAAACATATATGCAAAGCATCCAAACAGTACCATTCGCGAATTTATTGTTCTTCAAGTTTAAGTGAACAACGAGCCCCATTGATAATCATGAAAGGGAAATTATTTGTAACTTTCTACAAGTAGAACAATGAATAGAACAGGTAGGCGGTTGAAATCTTTGTACATGTTGCTTCTATATAGTCTAAGAAACGTGTATGCAAAGCATCTAAACAGTAACATTCGCCAATTTTTTAATCTTCAAGTTTAAGTGAACAGCGAGCTCCATTGATAATCATGAAATGGAAATTAATTGGAACTTTCTACAAGTAGAACAATGAATAGTACAGGTAGACGGTTGAAATCATTGTATATATTGCTTCTATATAGTTTGAGAAACACATATGCAAAGCATCCAAACAGTACAAATCGCCAATTTAATGTTCTTCAAGTTTAAGTGAACAACGAGCCCCATTGTTAATGCTTTAAAGGAAATTATTTGTAAACTTCGACAAGTAGAACAATTATTGGAACACGTAGACGGTTGAAATCTTTGTATATATTACTTCTATATAGTCTGAGAAACACATATGCAAAGCATCCAAACAGTACAATTCGCCAATTTTTTGTTCTTCAAGTTTAAGTGAACAACGAGCCCCATTGATAATCATGAAACGGAAAGTAATTGTAACTTTCTACAAGTAGAACAATGATTGGAACACGTAGACGGTTGAAATCTTTGTATATATTGCTTCTATATAGTCTAAGAAACATATGTGCAAAGCATCCAAACAGAACCATTCGCCAATTTTTTGTTCTTCAAGTTTAAGTGAACAACGAGCCCCATTGATAATCATGAAACGGAAATTATTTGTAACTTTCGACATGTACAACAATGAATGGAACAGGTAAACGGTTGAAATATTTGTATATATTGCTTGCATATAGTCTAAGAAATATATATGCAAAGCATCCAAACAGTACCATTCGCCAATTTTTTGTTCTTCAAGTTTAAGTGAACAATGAGCCCCATTGTTAATCCTTTAAAGGAAATTATTTGTAAATTTCGACAAGTAGAACAATGAATGGAACAGGTAGACGGTTGAAATCATTGTATATATTGCTTCTCTATAGTCTAAGAAACATATCTGCAAATCATCCAAACAGTACAATTCGCCAATTATTTGATCTTCAAGTTTAAGTGAACTACGGGCCCCATTGTCAATACTTTAACGGAAATTATTTGTAACTTGCGACAAGTAGAACAATGAATGGAACAGGTAGACGGTTGCAATCTTTGTATATATTGCTTCTATATAGTCTAAGAAACATATGTGCAAAGCATCCAAACAGTACCATTCGCCAATTTTTTGTTCTTCAAGTTTAAGTGAACAACGAGCCCCATTGATAATCATGAAACGGAAATTATTTGTAACTTTCGACATGTAGAACAATGAATGGAACAGGTAAACAGTTGAAATATTTGTATATATTGCTTGCATATAGTCTAAGAAATATATATGCAAAGCATCCAAACAGTACCATTCGCCAATTTTTTGTTCTTCAAGTTTAAGTGAACAATGAGCCCCATTGTTAATCCTTTAACGGAAATTAATTGTAACTTTCTACAAGTAGAACAATGATTGGAACAAGTAGACGGTTAAAATCTTTGTATATATTGCTTCTATATAGTCTAAGAAACATATCTGCAAATCATCCAAACAGTACAATTCGCCAATTATTTGATCTTCAAGTTTAAGTGAACTACGAGCCCCATTGTTAATCCTTTAACGGAAATTAATTGTAAATTTCTACAAGTAGAACAATGATTGGATCACGTAGACGGTTGAAATCTTTGTATATATTGCTTCCATATAGTCTAAGAAACATATATGCAAATCATCCAAACAGTACCATTCGCCAATTTTTTGTTCTTCAAGTTTAAGTGAACAATGAGCCCCATTGTTAATCCTTTAACGGAAATTAATTGTAAATTTCTACAAGTAGAATAGTGACTGGAACAGGTAGACGGTTGAAATCATTGTATATATTGCTTCTATATAGTCTAAGAAACATATATGCAAAGCATCCAAACAGTACCATTGGACATTTTTTTTGTTCTTCAAGTTTAAGTGAACTACGAGCATCATTGGTAATCATGAAACGGAAATTATTTGTAATTTTCTACAAGTAGAACAATGAATGGAACAGGTTGACGATGGATATCATAGTATATATTGCTTCTATATAGTCTAAGAAACATATGTGCAAAGCATCCAAACAGTACAATTCGCCAATTTATTGTTCTTCAAGTTTAAGTGAACTACGATCCCCATTGTTATTCCTTTAACGGAAATTATTTGTAACTTTCGACAAGTAAAACAATGAATGGAACAGGTAGACGTTTGAAATCTTTGTATATATATTGCTTCTATATAGTCTAAGAAACATATATGCAAAGTATCCAAACAGTACAATTCGCCAATTTTTTGTTCTTCAAGTTTAAGTGGACTACGAGCCCCATTGTTAATCCTTTAAAGGAAATTATTTGTAAATTTCGACAAGTAGAACAATGAATGGAACAGGTAGAGGGATGAAATCTTTGTATATATTGCATCTATATAGTCTAAGAAACATATATGCAAAGCATCCAAACAGTACAAGTCGCCAATTCATTGTTCTTCAAGTTTAAGTGAACAACGAGCCCCATTGTTAATCCTTTAAAGGAAATTATTTGTAACTTTCGACAAGTAGAACAAGGAATGGAACAGGTAGACGGTTGAAATCATTGTATATATTGCTTCGATATAGTCTAAGAAACATATGTGCAAAGCAACCAAACAGTACAATTCGCCAATTTATTGTTCTTCAAGTTTAAGTGAACTACGAGCCCCATTGTTAATCCTTTAACGGAAATTAATTGTAATTTTCTACAAGTAGAACAATGAATGGAACAGGTTGACGATGGATATCATTGTATATATTGCTTCTATATAGTCTAAGAAACATATATGCAAAGCATCCAAATAGTACCATTCGCTAATTTTTTGTTCTTCAAGTTTAAGTGAACTACGAGCCCCATTGTTAATCCTTTAAAGGAAATTATTTGTAAATTTCGACAAGTAGAACAATGAATGGAACAGGTAGACTGTTGAATTCATTGTATATATTGCTGCTATATAGTCTAAGAAACATATATGCATAGCGTCCAAACAGTACAATTCGCCAATTTTTTGCTCTTCAAGTTTAAGTGAACTACGAGCCCCATTGTTAATCCTTTAAAGGAAATTATTTGTAAATTTCGGCAAGTAGAACAATGAATGGAACAGGTAGACGGTTGAAATCATTGTATATATTGCTTTAATATAGTCTAAGAAACATATATGCAAAGCATCCAAACAGTACAATTCGCCAATTTTTTGCTCTTCAAGTTTAAGTGAACAATGAGCCCCAATGGTTAATCCTTTATCGGAAATTATTTGTAACTTTCGACAAGTAGCACAATGAATGGAACAGGTAGACGGTTGAAATATTTGTATATATTGCTTCCGTATAGTCTAAGAAACATATATGCAAATCATCCAAACAGTACCATTCGCCAATTTTTTGTTCTTCAAGTTTAAGTGAACAATGAGCTCCAATGGTTAATCCTTTATCGGAAATTATTTGTTACTTTCGACAAATAGAACAATGAAAGGAACAGGTAGACGGTTGAAATATTTGTATATATTGCTTCCGTATAGTCTAAGAAACATATATGCAAATCATCCAAACAGTACCATTCGCCAATTTTTTGTTCTTCAAGTTTAAGTGAACAATGAGCCCCAATGGTTAATCCTTTATCGGAAATTATTTGTAACTTTCGACAAGTAGCACAATGAAGGGAACAGGTAGACGGTTGAAATCTTTGTATATATTGCTTCTATATATTCTAAGAAACATAGATTCAAAGCATCCAAACAGTACCATTCGCCAATTTTTTGTTCTTCAAGTTTAAGTGAACTACGAGCCCCATTGTTAATCCTTTAAAGGAAATTATTTGTAAATTTCGACAAGTAGAACAATGAATGGAACAGGTAGACGGTTGAAATCATTGTATATATTGCTTCTATAAAGTCTAAGAAACATATCTGCAAATCATCCAAACAGTACGCTTCGCCAATTATTTGATCTTCAAGTTTAAGTGAACTACGGGCCCCATTGTCAATACTTTAACGGAAATTATTTGTAACTTGCGACAAGTAGAACAATGAATGGAAAAGGTAGACGGTTGAAATCAATGTATATATTGCTTCTATATAATCTAAGAAACATATATGCAAACCATCAAAACAGTAAAATTCGCCTATTTTTTGTTCTTCAAGTTTAAGTGAACAACGAGCCCCATTGATAATCATGAAACGGAAATTATTTGTAACTTTCTACTAGTAGAACAATGAATAGAACAGGTAGACTGTTAAAATCTTTGTATATGATGCTTCTATATAGTCTAGGAATCCTATATGCAAAGCATCCAAACAGTACAATTCGCCAATTTTTTGTTCTTCAAGTTTAAGTGAACAACGAGCCCCATTGATAATCATGAAACGGAAAGTAATTGTAAATTTCTACAAGTAGAACAATGATTGGAACACGTAGCCGGTTGAAATCTTTGTATATATTGCTTCTATATAGTCTAAGAAATATATATGCAAAGCATCCAAACAGTACCATTCGCCAATTTTTTGTTCTTCAAGTTTAAGTGAACAATGAGCCCCATTGTTAATCCTTTAACGGAAATTAATTGTAACTTTCTACAAGTAGAACAATGATTGGAACAAGTAGACGGTTGAAATCATTGTATATATTGCTTCTATATAGTCTGAGAAACACATATGCAAAGCATACAAACAGTACAATTCGCCAATTTTTTGTTCTTCAAGTTTAAGTGAACTATGAGCCCCATTGTTAATCCTTTAAAGGAAATTATTTGTAAATTTCGACAAGTAGAACAATGAATGGAACAGGTAGACTGTTGAAATCATTGTATATATTGCTTCTATATAGTCTAAGAAACATATATGCAAAGCATCGAAACAGTACAATTCGCCAATTTTTTGTTCTTCAAGTTTAAGAGAACAATGAGCCCCAATGGTTAATCCTTTATCGGAAATTATTTGTAACTTTCGACAAGTAGAACAATGAATGGAACAGGTAGGCGGGTGAAATCTTTGTATATATTACTTCTATATAGTCTAAGAAACATATATGCAAAGCATCCAAACAGTACCATTCGCCAATTTTTTGTTCTTCAAGTTTAAGTGAACAATGAGCCCCAATGGTTAATCCTTTATCGGAAATTATTTGTAATTTTCGACAAGTAGAACAATGAATGGAACAGGTAGACGGTTGAAATCATTGTATATATTGCTTCTATATAGTCTAAGAAACATATATGCAAAGCATCCAAACAGTACCATTCGCCAATTTTTTGTTCTTCAAGTTTAAGTGAACTACGAGCCCCATTGTTAATCCTTTAAAGGAAATTATTTGTAAATTTCGACAAGTAGAACAATGAATGGAACAGGTAGACTGTTGAAATCATTGTATATATTGCTTCTATATAGTCTAAGAAACATATATGCAAAGCATCCAAACAGTACAATTCGACAATTTTTTGTTCTTCAAGTTTAGTGAAGAATGAGCCCCAATGGTTAATCCTTTATCGGAAATTATTTGTAATTTTCGACAAGTAGAACAATGAATGGAACAGGTAGACGGTTGAAATCATTGTATATATTGCTTCTATATAGTCTAAGAAACATATATGCAAAGCATCCAAACAGTACAATTCGACAATTTTTTGTTCTTCAAGTTTAAGTGAACAATGAGCCCCAATGGTTAATCCGTTATCGGAAACGATTTGTAACTTTCGACAAGTAGAACAATGAATGGAACAGGTAGACGGTTGAAATCTTTGTATATATTGCTTCTATATAGTCTAAGAAACATATATGCAAAGCATCCAAACAGTACCATTCGCCAATTTTTTGTTCTTCAAGTTTAAGTGAACTACGAGCCCCATTGTTAATCCTTTAAAGGAAATTATTTGTAAATTTCGACAAGTAGAACAATGAATGGAACAGGTAGACTGTTGAAATCATTGTATATATTGCTTCTATATAGTCTAAGAAACATATATGCAAAGCAACCAAACAGTACAATTCGCCAATTTTATGTTCTTCAAGTTTAAGTAAACTACGATCCCCATTGTTAATCCCTTAACGGAAATTATTTGTAACTTTCGACAAGTAGAACAATGAATGGAACAGGTAGACGGTTGAAATCATTGTATATATTGCTTCTATATAGTCTAAGAAACATATATGCAAAGCATGCAAACAGTACCATTCGCCAATCTTTTGTTCTTCAAGTTTAAGTAAACTACGATCCCCATTGTTAATCCCTTAACGGAAATTATTTGTAACTTTCGACAAGTAGAACAATGAATGGAACAGGTAGACGGTTGAAAACATTGTATATATTGCTTCTATATAGTCTAAGAAACATATATGCAAAGCATCCAAATAGTACAATTCGACAATTTATTGTTCTTCAAGTTTAAGTGAACAATGAGCCCCAATGGTTAATCCTTTATCGGAAATTATTTGTAATTTTCGACAAGTAGAACAATGAATGGAACAAGTAGACGGTTGAAATCTTTGTATATATTGCTTCTATATAATCTAAGAAACATATATGCAAAGCATCCAAACAGTACAATTCGCCAATTATTTCATCTTCATGTTTAAGTGAACAACGAGCCCCATTGTTAATACTTTAACGGAAATTATTTGTAACTTCCGACAAGTAGAACAATGAATGGAACAGGTAGACGGTTCAAATCAATGTATATATTGCTTCTATATAGTCTAAGAAACATATATGCAAAGCATGCAAACAGTACCATTCGCCAATTCTTTGTTCTTCAAGTTTAAGTGAACAATGAGCCCCATTGTTAATGCTTTATCGGAAATTATTTGTAACTTTCGACAAGTAGAACAATGAATGGATCAGGTAGACGGTTGAAATCATTGTATATATTGCTTCTATATAATCTACGAAACATATATGCAAAGCATCCAAACAGTACAATTCGCCAATTTTTTGTTCTTCAAGTTTAAGTGAACAATGAGCCCCAATGCTTAATCCGTTATCGGATATTATTTGTAACTTTCGACAAGTAGAACAATGAATGGAACAGGTAGACGGTTGAAATCTTTGTATATATTGCTTCTATATAGTCTAAGAAACATATATGCAAAGCATCCAAACAGTACCATTCGCCAATTTGTTGTTCTTCAAGTTTAAGTGAACTACGAGCCCCATTGTTAATCCTTTAAAGGAAATTATTTGTAAATTTCGACAAGTAGAACAATGAATGGAACAGGTAGACGGTTGAAATCTTTGTATATATTGCTTCTATATAGTCTAAGAAACATATATGCAAAGCATCCAAACAGTACAATTCGCCAATTTTTTGTTCTTCAAGTTTAAGTGAACTACGAGCCCCATTGTTAATCCTTTAACGGAAATGAATTGTAATTTTCTACAAGTAGAACAATGATTGGAACACGCAGACGGTTGAAATCTTTGTATATATTGCTTCCATACAGTCTAAGAAACATATATGCAAAGCATCCAAACAGTACCATTCGCCAATTTTTTGTTCTTCAAGTTTAAGTGAACAATGGGCCCCAATGGTTAATCCTTTATCTGAAATTACTTATAATTTTCGACAAGTAGAACAATGAATGGAACAGGTAGACGGTTGAAATCTTTCTATATATTGCTTCTAAATAGTCTAAGAAACATATATGCAAAGCATCCAAACAGTACCAGTCGCCAATTTTTTGTTCTTCAAGTTCAAGTGAACAACGAGGCCCATTGATAATCATGAAACGG
Organism: Cerceris ruficornis; assembly: GCA_963989415.1. NCBI lineage: Eukaryota > Metazoa > Arthropoda > Insecta > Hymenoptera > Crabronidae > Cerceris > Cerceris ruficornis. The sequence continues at coordinate 86,860 of CAXDIW010000142.1, read as the reverse complement.
AAATTATTTCTAACTTTCGACAAGAAGAACAATGAATAGAACAGGTAGACGGTTGAAATCTTTGTATATGTTGCTTCTATATAGTCTAAGAAACCTATATGAAAAGCATCTAAACAGTAACAATCGCCAATTTTTTGATCTTCAAGTTTAAGTGAACAGCGAGCCCCATTGATAATCCTTTAAAGGAAATTATTTGTAAATTTCGACAAGTAGAACAATGAATGGAACAGATAGACTGTTGAAATCATTGTATATATTGATTCTATATAGTCTAAGAAACATATATGCATAGCGTCCAAACAGTACAATTCGACAATTTTTTGTTCTTCAAGTTTAGTGAACAATGAGCCCCAATGGTTAATCCTTTATCGAAAATTATTTGTAATTTTCGACATGTAGAACAATGAATGGAACAGGTAGACGGTTGAAATCTTTGTATATATTGCTTCTATATAATCTAAGAAACATATATGCAAAGCATCCAAACAGAACAATTCGCCAATTATTTCATCTTCATGTTTAAGTGAACTACGAGCCCCATTGTTAATACTTTAACGGAAATTATTTGTAACTTCCGACAAGTAGAACAATGAATGGAACAGGTAGACGGTTGAAATCAATGTATATATTGCTTCTATATAGTCTAAGAAACATATATGCAAAGCATCCAAACAGTAACATTCGCCAATTTCTTGTTCTTCAAGTTTAAGTGAACAATGAGCCCCATTGATAATCATGAAACGGAAATTATTTGTAACTTTCGACAAGTAGAACAATGAATAGAACTAGTAGACGGTTGAAATCTTTGTATATGTTGCTTCTATATAGTCTAAGAAACATATATGCAAAGCATCCAAACAGTACAAATCGCCAATTTATTGTTCTTCAAGTTTAAGTGAACAACGAGCCCCATTGTTAATCCTTTAAAGGAAATTATTTGTAAATTTCGACAAGTAGAACAATGAATGGAACAGGTAGACGGTTGAAATCTTTGTATATATTGCTTCTATATAGTCTAAGAAACATATATGCAAAGCATCCAAACAGTACCATTCGCCAATTTTTTGTTCTTCAAGTTTAAGTGAACTGCGAGCTCCATTGTTAATCCTTTAAAGGAAATTATTTGTAACTTTCGACAAGTTGAACAATGAATGGAACAGGTAGACGGTTGAAATCTTTGTATATATTGCTTCTATATAGTCTAAGAAACATATATGCAAAGCATCCAAACAGTACCATTCGCCAATTTTTTGTTCTTCAAGTTTAAGTGAACTACGAGCCCCATTGTTAATCCTTTAAAGGAAATTATTTGTAAATTTCGACAAGTAGAACAATGAATGGAACAGGTAGACTGTTGAAATCATTGTATATATTGCTTCTATATAGTCTAAGAAACATATATGCAAAGCATCCAAACAGTACAATTCGACAATTTTTTGTTCTTCAAGTTTAGTGAAGAATGAGCCCCAATGGTTAATCCTTTATCGGAAATTATTTGTAATTTTCGACAAGTAGAACAATGAATGGAACAGGTAGACGGTTGAAATCATTGTATATATTGCTTCTATATAGTCTAAGAAACATATATGCAAAGCATCCAAACAGTACAATTCGACAATTTTTTGTTCTTCAAGTTTAAGTGAACAATGAGCCCCAATGGTTAATCCGTTATCGGAAACGATTTGTAACTTTCGACAAGTAGAACAATGAATGGAACAGGTAGACGGTTGAAATCTTTGTATATATTGCTTCTATATAGTCTAAGAAACATATATGCAAAGCATCCAAACAGTACCATTCGCCAATTTTTTGTTCTTCAAGTTTAAGTGAACTACGAGCCCCATTGTTAATCCTTTAAAGGGAATTATTTGTAAATTTCGACAAGTAGAACAATGAATGGAACAGGTAGACTGTTGAAATCATTGTATATATTGCTTCTATATAGTCTAAGAAACATATATGCAAAGCAACCAAACAGTACAATTCGCCAATTTTATGTTCTTCAAGTTTAAGTAAACTACGATCCCCATTGTTAATCCCTTAACGGAAATTATTTGTAACTTTCGACAAGTAGAACAATGAATGGAACAGGTAGACGGTTGAAATCATTGTATATATTGCTTCTATATAGTCTAAGAAACATATATGCAAAGCATGCAAACAGTACCATTCGCCAATCTTTTGTTCTTCAAGTTTAAGTAAACTACGATCCCCATTGTTAATCCCTTAACGGAAATTATTTGTAACTTTCGACAAGTAGAACAATGAATGGAACAGGTAGACGGTTGAAAACATTGTATATATTGCTTCTATATAGTCTAAGAAACATATATGCAAAGCATCCAAATAGTACAATTCGACAATTTATTGTTCTTCAAGTTTAAGTGAACAATGAGCCCCAATGGTTAATCCTTTATCGGAAATTATTTGTAATTTTCGACAAGTAGAACAATGAATGGAACAAGTAGACGGTTGAAATCTTTGTATATATTGCTTCTATATAATCTAAGAAACATATATGCAAAGCATCCAAACAGTACAATTCGCCAATTATTTCATCTTCATGTTTAAGTGAACAACGAGCCCCATTGTTAATACTTTAACGGAAATTATTTGTAACTTCCGACAAGTAGAACAATGAATGGAACAGGTAGACGGTTCAAATCAATGTATATATTGCTTCTATATAGTCTAAGAAACATATATGCAAAGCATGCAAACAGTACCATTCGCCAATTCTTTGTTCTTCAAGTTTAAGTGAACAATGAGCCCCATTGTTAATGCTTTATCGGAAATTATTTGTAACTTTCGACAAGTAGAACAATGAATGGATCAGGTAGACGGTTGAAATCATTGTATATATTGCTTCTATATAATCTACGAAACATATATGCAAAGCATCCAAACAGTACAATTCGCCAATTTTTTGTTCTTCAAGTTTAAGTGAACAATGAGCCCCAATGCTTAATCCGTTATCGGATATTATTTGTAACTTTCGACAAGTAGAACAATGAATGGAACAGGTAGACGGTTGAAATCTTTGTATATATTGCTTCTATATAGTCTAAGAAACATATATGCAAAGCATCCAAACAGTACCATTCGCCAATTTGTTGTTCTTCAAGTTTAAGTGAACTACGAGCCCCATTGTTAATCCTTTAAAGGAAATTATTTGTAAATTTCGACAAGTAGAACAATGAATGGAACAGGTAGACGGTTGAAATCTTTGTATATATTGCTTCTATATAGTCTAAGAAACATATATGCAAAGCATCCAAACAGTACAATTCGCCAATTTTTTGTTCTTCAAGTTTAAGTGAACTACGAGCCCCATTGTTAATCCTTTAACGGAAATGAATTGTAATTTTCTACAAGTAGAACAATGATTGGAACACGCAGACGGTTGAAATCTTTGTATATATTGCTTCCATATAGTCTAAGAAACATATATGCAAAGCATCCAAACAGTACCATTCGCCAATTTTTTGTTCTTCAAGTTTAAGTGAACAATGGGCCCCAATGGTTAATCCTTTATCTGAAATTACTTATAATTTTCGACAAGTAGAACAATGAATGGAACAGGTAGACGGTTGAAATCTTTCTATATATTGCTTCTAAATAGTCTAAGAAACATATATGCAAAGCATCCAAACAGTACCAGTCGCCAATTTTTTGTTCTTCAAGTTCAAGTGAACAACGAGGCCCATTGATAATCATGAAACGGAAATTATTTCTAACTTTCGACAAGAAGAACAATGAATAGAACAGGTAGACGGTTGAAATCTTTGTATATGTTGCTTCTATATAGTCTAAGAAACCTATATGAAAAGCATCTAAACAGTAACAATCGCCAATTTTTTGATCTTCAAGTTTAAGTGAACAGCGAGCCCCATTGATAATCCTTTAAAGGAAATTATTTGTAAATTTCGACAAGTAGAACAATGAATGGAACAGATAGACTGTTGAAATCATTGTATATATTGATTCTATATAGTCTAAGAAACATATATGCATAGCGTCCAAACAGTACAATTCGACAATTTTTTGTTCTTCAAGTTTAGTGAACAATGAGCCCCAATGGTTAATCCTTTATCGAAAATTATTTGTAATTTTCGACATGTAGAACAATGAATGGAACAGGTAGACGGTTGAAATCTTTGTATATATTGCTTCTATATAATCTAAGAAACATATATGCAAAGCATCCAAACAGAACAATTCGCCAATTATTTCATCTTCATGTTTAAGTGAACTACGAGCCCCATTGTTAATACTTTAACGGAAATTATTTGTAACTTCCGACAAGTAGAACAATGAATGGAACAGGTAGACGGTTGAAATCAATGTATATATTGCTTCTATATAGTCTAAGAAACATATATGCAAAGCATCCAAACAGTAACATTCGCCAATTTCTTGTTCTTCAAGTTTAAGTGAACAATGAGCCCCATTGATAATCATGAAACGGAAATTATTTGTAACTTTCGACAAGTAGAACAATGAATAGAACTAGTAGACGGTTGAAATCTTTGTATATGTTGCTTCTATATAGTCTAAGAAACATATATGCAAAGCATCCAAACAGTACAAATCGCCAATTTATTGTTCTTCAAGTTTAAGTGAACAACGAGCCCCATTGTTAATCCTTTAAAGGAAATTATTTGTAAATTTCGACAAGTAGAACAATGAATGGAACAGGTAGACGGTTGAAATCTTTGTATATATTGCTTCTATATAGTCTAAGAAACATATATGCAAAGCATCCAAACAGTACCATTCGCCAATTTTTTGTTCTTCAAGTTTAAGTGAACTGCGAGCTCCATTGTTAATCCTTTAAAGGAAATTATTTGTAACTTTCGACAAGTTGAACAATGAATGGAACAGGTAGACTGTTGAAAACATTATATATATTGCTTCTATATAGTCTAAGAAACATTTATGCAAAGCATCCAAACAGTACAATTCGCCAATTTTTTGTTCTTCAAGTTTAAGTAAACTACGATCCCCATTGTTAATCCCTTAACGGAAATTATTTGTAACTTTCGACAAGTAGAACAGTGAATGGAACAGGTAGACGGTTGAAATCTTTGTATATATTGCTTCTATATAGTATAAGAAACATATATGCAAATCATCCACACAGTACAATTCGCCAATTTTTTGTCCTTCAAGTTTAAGTGAACAATGAGCCCCATTGATAATCATGAAACGGAAATTATTTCTAACTTTCGACAAGAAGAACAATGAATAGAACAGGTAGACGGTTGAAATCTTTGTATATGTTGCTTCTATATAGTCTAAGAAACCTATATGAAAAGCATCTAAACAGTAACAATCGCCAATTTTTTGATCTTCAAGTTTAAGTGAACAGCGAGCCCCATTCATAATCCTTTAAAGGAAATTATTTGTAAATTTCGACAAGTAGAACAATGAATGGAACAGATAGACTGTTGAAATCATTGTATATATTGATTCTATATAGTCTAAGAAACATATATGCATAGCGTCCAAACAGTACAATTCGACAATTTTTTGTTCTTCAAGTTTAGTGAACAATGAGCCCCAATGGTTAATCCTTTATCGAAAATTATTTGTAATTTTCGACATGTAGAACAATGAATGGAACAGATAGACTGTTGAAATCATTGTATATATTGCTTCTATATAGTCTAAGAAACATATATGCAAAGCATCCAAACAGTACAATTCGCCAATTATTTCATCTTCAAGTTTAAGTGAACTACGAGCCCCATTGTTAACACTTTAACGGAAATTATTTGTAACTTGCGACAAGTAGAACAATGAGTGGAACAGGTAGACGGTTGAAATCAATGTATATATTGCTTCTATATAGTCTAAGAAACATATATGCAAAGCATCCAAACAGTACAATTCGCCAATTTATTGTTCTTCAAGTTTAAGTTAACAACGAGCCCCATTGTTAATCCTTTAAATGAAATTATTTGTAATTTTCGACAAGTAGAACAATGAATGGAACTGGTAGACGGTTGAAATCATTGTATATATTGCTTCTATATAGTCTAAGAAACATATATGCAAAGCATCCAAACAGTACCATTCGACAATTTTTTGTTCTTCAAGTTTAAGTGAACTACGAGCCTCATTGTTAATCCTTTAAAGGAAATTATTTGTAACTTTCGCCAAGTAGAACAATGAATGGAACAGGTAGACTGTTGAAATCATTGTATATATTGCTTCTATATAGTCTAAGAAACATATATGCAAAGCATCCAAACAGTACAATTCGCCAATTATTTCATCTTCAAGTTTAAGTGAACTACGAGCCCCATTGTTAACACTTTAACGGAAATTATTTGTAACTTGCGACAAGTAGAACAATGAGTGGAACAGGTAGACGGTTGAAATCAATGTATATATTGCTTCTATATAGTCTAAGAAACATATATGCAAAGCATCTAAACAGTAACAATCGCCAATTTTTTGATCTTCAAGTTTAAGTGAAAAGCGATCCCCATTGATAATCATGAAATGGAAATTATTTGTAACTTTCTACAAGTAGAACAATGAATAGTACAGGTAGACGGGTGAAATCTTTCTATATATTGCTTCTAAATAGTCTAACAAACATCTATGCAAAGCATCCAAACAGTACAATTCGCCAATTTTTTGTTCTTCAAGTTTAAGTAAACTACGATCCCCATTGTTAATCCCTTAACGGAAATTATTTGTAACTTTCGACAAGTCGAACAATGAATGGAACAGGTAGACGGTTGAAATCATTGTATATATTGCTTCTATATAGTCTAAGAAACATATATGCAAAGCATCCAAACAGTACAATTCGCAAATTTTTGGTTCTTCAAGTTTAAGTAAACTACGATCCCCATTGTTAATCCCTTAACGGAAATTATTTGTAACTTTCGACAAGTAGAACAATGAATGGAACTGGTAGACGGTTGAAATCATTGTATATATTGCTTCTATATAGTCTAAGAAACATATATGCAAAGCATCCAAACAGTACAATTCGACAATTTTTTGCTCTTCAAGTTTAAGTGAACTACGAGCCCCATTGTTAATCCTTTAAAGGAAATTATTTGTAAATTTCGGCAAGTAGAACAATGAATGGAATAGGTAGACGGTTGAAATCATTGTATATATTGCTTCTATATAGTCTAAGAAACATATATGCAAAGCATCAAAACAGTACAATTCGCCAATTTTTTGTTCTTCAAGTTTAAGTAAACTACGATCCCCATTGTTAATCCCTTAACGGAAATTATTTGTAACATTCGACAAGTAGAACAATGAATGGAACAGGTAGACGGTTGAAAACATTGTATATATTGCTTCTATATAGTCTAAGAAACATATATGCAAAGCATCCAAATAGTACAATTCGACAATTTATTGTTCTTCAAGTTTAAGTGAACAATGAGCCCCATTGTTAATCCTTTAAAGGAAATTATTTGTAATTTTCGACAAGTAGAACAATGAATGGAACAGGTAGACGGTTGAAATCTTTGTATATATTGCTTCTATATAATCTAAGAAACATATATGCAAAGCATCCAAACAGTACAATTCGCCAATTATTTCATCTTCATGTTTAAGTGAACAACGAGCCCCATTGTTAATACTTTAACGGAAATTATTTGTAACTTCCGACAAGTAGAACAATGAATGGAACAGGGAGACGGTTCAAATCAATGTATATATTGCTTCTATATAGTCTAAGAAACATATATGCAAAGCATGCAAACAGTACCATTCGCCAATTCTTTGTTCTTCAAGTTTAAGTGAACAATGAGCCCCATTGTTAATGCTTTATCGGAAATTATTTGTAACTTTCGACAAGTAGAACAATGAATGGATCAGGTAGACGGTTGAAATCATTGTATATATTGCTTCTATATAATCTACGAAACATATATGCAAAGCATCCAAACAGTACAATTCGCCAATTTTTTGTTCTTCAAGTTTAAGTGAACAATGAGCCCCAATGCTTAATCCGTTATCGGATATTATTTGTAACTTTCGACAAGTAGAACAATGAATGGAACAGGTAGACGGTTGAAATCTTTGTATATATTGCTTCTATATAGTCTAAGAAACATATATGCAAAGCATCCAAACAGTACCATTCGCCAATTTGTTGTTCTTCAAGTTTAAGTGAACTACGAGCCCCATTGTTAATCCTTTAAAGGAAATTATTTGTAAATTTCGACAAGTAGAACAATGAATGGAACAGGTAGACGGTTGAAATCTTTGTATATATTGCTTCTATATAGTCTAAGAAACATATATGCAAAGCATCCAAACAGTACAATTCGCCAATTTTTTGTTCTTCAAGTTTAAGTGAACTACGAGCCCCATTGTTAATCCTTTAACGGAAATGAATTGTAATTTTCTACAAGTTGAACAATGATTGGAACACGCAGACGGTTGAAATCTTTGTATATATTGCTTCCATATAGTCTAAGAAACATATATGCAAAGCATCCAAACAGTACCATTCGCCAATTTCTTGTTCTTCAAGTTTAAGTGAACAATGGGCCCCAATGGTTAATCCTTTATCTGAAATTACTTATAATTTTCGACAAGTAGAACAATGAATGGAACAGGTAGACGGTTGAAATCTTTCTATATATTGCTTCTAAATAGTCTAAGAAACATATATGCAAAGCATCCAAACAGTACCAGTCGCCAATTTTTTGTTCTTCAAGTTCAAGTGAACAACGAGGCCCATTGATAATCATGAAACGGAAATTATTTCTAACTTTCGACAAGAAGAACAATGAATAGAACAGGTAGACGGTTGAAATCTTTGTATATGTTGCTTCTATATAGTCTAAGAAACCTATATGAAAAGCATCTAAACAGTAACAATCGCCAATTTTTTGATCTTCAAGTTTAAGTGAACAGCGAGCCCCATTGATAATCCTTTAAAGGAAATTATTTGTAAATTTCGACATGTAGAACAATGAATGGAACAGGTAGACGGTTGAAATCTTTGTATATATTGCTTCTATATAATCTAAGAAACATATATGCAAAGCATCCAAACAGAACAATTCGCCAATTATTTCATCTTCATGTTTAAGTGAACTACGAGCCCCAATGTTAATACTTTAACGGAAATTATTTGTAACTTCCGACAAGTAGAACAATGAATGGAACAGGTAGACGGTTGAAATCAATGTATATATTGCTTCTATATAGTCTAAGAAACATATATGCAAAGCATCCAAACAGTAACATTCGCCAATTTCTTGTTCTTCAAGTTTAAGTGAACAATGAGCCCCATTGATAATCATGAAACGGAAATTATTTGTAACTTTCGACAAGTAGAACAATGAATAGAACTAGTAGACGGTTGAAATCTTTGTATATGTTGCTTCTATATAGTCTAAGAAACATATATGCAAAGCATCCAAACAGTACAAATCGCCAATTTATTGTTCTTCAAGTTTAAGTGAACAACGAGCCCCATTGTTAATCCTTTAAAGGAAATTATTTGTAAATTTCGACAAGTAGAACAATGAATGGAACTGGTAGACGGTTGAAATCATTGTATATATTGCTTCTATATAGTCTAAGAAACATATATGCAAAGCATCCAAACAGTACAATTCGCCAATTTATTGTTCTTCAAGTTTAAGTTAACAACGAGCCCCATTGTTAATCCTTTAAATGAAATTATTTGTAATTTTCGACAAGTAGAACAATGAATGGAACTGGTAGACGGTTGAAATCATTGTATATATTGCTTCTATATAGTCTAAGAAACATATATGCAAAGCATCCAAACAGTACCATTCGACAATTTTTTGTTCTTCAAGTTTAAGTGAACTACGAGCCTCATTGTTAATCCTTTAAAGGAAATTATTTGTAACTTTCGCCAAGTAGAACAATGAATGGAACAGGTAGACTGTTGAAATCATTGTATATATTGCTTCTATATAGTCTAAGAAACATATATGCAAAGCATCCAAACAGTACAATTCGCCAATTATTTCATCTTCAAGTTTAAGTGAACTACGAGCCCCATTGTTAACACTTTAACGGAAATTATTTGTAACTTGCGACAAGTAGAACAATGAGTGGAACAGGTAGACGGTTGAAATCAATGTATATATTGCTTCTATATAGTCTAAGAAACATATATGCAAAGCATCTAAACAGTAACAATCGCCAATTTTTTGATCTTCAAGTTTAAGTGAAAAGCGATCCCCATTGATAATCATGAAATGGAAATTATTTGTAACTTTCTACAAGTAGAACAATGAATAGTACAGGTAGACGGGTGAAATCTTTCTATATATTGCTTCTAAATAGTCTAACAAACATCTATGCAAAGCATCCAAACAGTACAATTCGCCAATTTTTTGTTCTTCAAGTTTAAGTAAACTACGATCCCCATTGTTAATCCCTTAACGGAAATTATTTGTAACTTTCGACAAGTCGAACAATGAATGGAACAGGTAGACGGTTGAAATCATTGTATATATTGCTTCTATATAGTCTAAGAAACATATATGCAAAGCATCCAAACAGTACAATTCGCAAATTTTTGGTTCTTCAAGTTTAAGTAAACTACGATCCCCATTGTTAATCCCTTAACGGAAATTATTTGTAACTTCCGCCAAGTAGAACAATGAATGGAACAGGTAGACTGTTGAAATCATTGTATATATTGCTTCTATATAGTCTAAGAAACATATATGCAAAGCATCCAAACAGTACAATTCGCCAATTATTTCATCTTCAAGTTTAAGTGAACTACGAGCCCCATTGTTAACACTTTAACGGAAATTATTTGTAACTTGCGACAAGTAGAACAATGAGTGGAACAGGTAGACGGTTGAAATCAATGTATATATTGCTTCTATATAGTCTAAGAAACATATATGCAAAGCATCCAAACAGTACAATTCGCCAATTTATTGTTCTTCAAGTTTAAGTTAACAACGAGCCCCATTGTTAATCCTTTAAATGAAATTATTTGTAATTTTCGACAAGTAGAACAATGAATGGAACTGGTAGACGGTTGAAATCATTGTATATATTGCTTCTATATAGTCTAAGAAACATATATGCAAAGCATCCAAACAGTACCATTCGACAATTTTTTGTTCTTCAAGTTTAAGTGAACTACGAGCCTCATTGTTAATCCTTTAAAGGAAATTATTTGTAACTTTCGCCAAGTAGAACAATGAATGGAACAGGTAGACTGTTGAAATCATTGTATATATTGCTTCTATATAGTCTAAGAAACATATATGCAAAGCATCCAAACAGTACAATTCGCCAATTATTTCATCTTCAAGTTTAAGTGAACTACGAGCCCCATTGTTAACACTTTAACGGAAATTATTTGTAACTTGCGACAAGTAGAACAATGAGTGGAACAGGTAGACGGTTGAAATCAATGTATATATTGCTTCTATATAGTCTAAGAAACATATATGCAAAGCATCCAAACAGTACAATTCGCCAATTTTTTGTTCTTCAAGTTTAAGTGAACAATGAGCCCCATCGTTAATCCTTTAAAGGAAATTATTTGTAACTTTCGACAAGTAGAACAATGAATGGAACAGGTAGACGGCTGAAATCTTTGTATATATTGCTTCTATATAGTCTAAGAAACATATATGCAAAGCATCCAAACAGTACCATTCGCCAATTTTTTGTTCTTCAAGTTTAAGTGAACAATGAGCCCCATTGTTAATCCTTTATCGGAAATTATTTGTAACTTTCGACAAGTAGAACAATGAATGGAACAGGTAGGCGGTTGAAATCTTTGTATATATTGCTTCTATATAGTCTAAGAAACATATATGCAAAGCATCCAAACAGTACAATTCGCCAATTTTTTGTTCTTCAAGATTAAGTAAACTACGTTCTCCATTGTTAATCCCTTAACGGAAATTATTTGCAACATTCGACAAGTAGAACAATGAATGGAACAGGTAGACGGTTGAAATCATTGTATATATTGCTTCTATATAGTCTAAGAAACATATATGCAAAGCATCCAAACAGTACAATTCGCCAATTTTTTGTTCTTCAAGTTTAAGTGATCTACGAGCCCCATTGTTAGTACTTTAACGGAAATTATTTGTAACTTGCGACAAGTAGAACAATGAATGGAACAGTTAGCCGGTTGAAATCTTTGTATATATTGCTTCTATATAGTCTAAGAAACATATATGCAAAGCATCCAAACAGTACAATTCGCCAATTTTTTGTTCTTCAAGTTTAAGTGAACAATGAGCCCCAATGGTTAATCCTTTATCGGTAATTATTTGCAACTTTCGACAAGTAGAACAATGAATGGAACAGGTAGACCGTTGAAATCCTTGTATATATTGCGTCTATATAATCTAAGAAACATATATGCAAATCATCCAAACAGTACTATTCGCCAATTTTTTGTTCTTCAAGTTTAAGTGAACAATGAGACCCAATGGTTAATCCTTTATCAGAAATTATTTTTAATTTTCGACAAGTAGAACAATGAATGGAACAGGTAGCCGGTTGAAATCTTTGTATATATTGCGTCTATATAATCTAAGAAACATATATGCAAATCATCCAAACAGTACTATTCGCCATTTTTTTGTTCTTCAAGTTTAAGTGAACAATGAGCCCCAATGGTTAATCCTTTATCGGAAATTATTTGTAAATTTCGACAAGTGGAACAATGAATGGAACTGGTAGCCGGTTGAAATCTTTGTATATATTGCTTCTATATAGTCTAAGAAACATATATGCAAAGCATGCAAACAGTACCATTCGCCAATTATTTGTTCTTCAAGTTTAAGTGAACAACGAGACCAATTGATAATCATGAAACGGAAATTATTTGTAACTTTCGGCAAGTAGAACAATGATTGGAACAGGTAGACGGTTGAAATCATTGTATATATTGCTTCTATATAGTATAAGAAACATATATGCAAAGCGTCCAAACAGTACAATTCGCCAATTATTTGATCTTCAAGTTTAAGTGAACTACGAGTCCCATTGTTAGTACTTTAACGGAAATTATTTGTAACTTGCGACAAGTAGAACAATGAATGGAAAAGGTAGCCGGTTGAAATCTTTGTATATATTGCTTCTATATAGTCTAAGAAACATATATGCAAAGCATCCAAACAGTACAATTCGCCAATTTTTTGTTCTTCAAGTTTAAGTGAACAATGAGCCCCAATGGTTAATCCGTTATCGGAAATTATTTGTAACTTTCGACAAGTAGAACAATGAATGGAACTGGTAGACGGTTGAAATCCTTGTATATGTTGCGTCTATATAGTCTAAGAAACATATATGCAAAACATCCAAACAGTAAAATTCGCCAATTTTTTGTTCTTCAAGTTTTAGTAAACTACGATCCCCATTGTTAATCCCTTATCGGAAATTATTTGTAACTTTCGACAAGTAGAACAATGAATGGAACTGGCAGACGGTTGAAATCTTTTTATATATTGCTTCTATATAGTCTAATAAACATATATGCAAAGCATCCAAACAGTACCAGTCGCCAATTTTTTGTTCTTCAAGTTTAAGTGAACAACGAGGCCCATTGATAATCATGAAACGGAAATTATTTGTAACTTTCGACAAGATGAACAATGAATAGAACAGGTAGACGGTTGAAATATTTGTATATGTTGCTTCTATATAGTCTAAGAAACCTATATGCGAAGCATCTAAACAGTAACATTCGCCAATTTTTTGATCTTCAAGTTTAAGTGAACAGCGAGCCCCATTGATAATCATGAAATGGAAATTATTTGTAACTTTCTACAAGTAGAACAATGAATAGTACAGGTAGACAGGTGAAATCTTTCTATATATTGCTTCTAAATAGTCTAAGAAACATATATGCAAAGCATCCAAACAGTACCATTCGCCAATTTTTTGTTCTTCAAGTTTAGGTGAACAATGAGCCCCATTGTTAATCCTTTAAAGGAAATTATTTGTAATTTTCGACAAGTAGAACAATGAATGGAACAGGTAGACGGTTGAAATCTTTGTATATATTGCTTCTATATAGTCTAAGAAACATATATGCAAAGCATCCAAACAGTACAATTCGCCAATTTTTTGTTCTTCAAGTTTAAGTGAACAATGAGCCCCAATGGTTAATCCTTTATCGGTAATTATTTGTAACTTTCGACAAGTAGAACAATGAATAGAACAGGTAGACGGTTGAAATCTTTGTATATATTGCTTCTATATAGTCTAAGAAACATATAAGCAAAGCATCCAAAAAGTACAATTTGCCAATTTTTTGTTCTTCATGTTTAAGTGAACTACGAGCCCCATTGTTAATCATTTAAAGGAAATTATTTGTAAATTTCGACAAGTAGAACAGTGAATGGAACAGGTAGACGGTTGAAATCATTGTATATATTGCTTCTATATAGTCTAAGATACATATATGCAAAGCATCCAAACAGTACAATTCGCCAATTTATTTTTCTTCAAGTTTAAGTGAACTACGATCCCCATTGTTAATCCTTTAACGGAAATTATTTGTAACTTTTGACAAGTAGAACAATGAATGGAACAGGTAGACGGTTGTAATCTTTGTATATATTGCTTCTATATAGTCTAAGAAACGTATATGCAAAGCATCCAGACAGTATAATTCGCCAATTTTTTGTTCTTCAAGTTTAAGTAAACTACGATCCCCATTGTTAATCCCTTAACGGAAATTATTTGTAACTTTCGACAAGAAGAACAATGAATGGAACTGGTACACGGTTGAAATCTTTTTATATATTGCTTCTATATAGTCTAAGAAACATATATGCAAAGCATCCAAACAGTACCATTCGCCAATTTTTTGTTCTTCAAGTTTAAGTGAACAATGAGCCCCATTGTTAATCCTTTATTTGAAATTATTTGCAAATTTCGACAAGTAGAACAATGAATGGAACAGGTAGACTGTTGAAATCATTGTATATATTGCTTCTATATAGTCTAAGAAACGTATATGCAAAGCATCCAGACAGTATAATTCGCCAATTTTTTGTTCTTCAAGTTTAAGTAAACTACGATCCCCATTGTTAATCCCTTAACGGAAATTATTTGTAACTTCCGACAAGTAGAACAGTGAATGGAACAGGTAGACGGTTGAAATCTTTGTGTATATTGCTTCTGTATAGTATAAGAAACATATATGCAAAGCATCCAAACTGTACCATTCGCCAATTTTTTGTTCTTCAAGTTTAAGTGAACAATGAGCCCCAATGGTTAATCCGTTATCGGAAATTATTTGTAGCTTTCGACAAGTAGAACAATGAATGGAACAGGTAGACGGTTGAAATCTTTGTGTATATTGCTTCTGTATAGTATAAGAAACATATATGCAAAGCATCCAAACAGTACAATTCGCCAATTTTTTGTTCTTCAAGTTTAAGTGAACAATGAGCCCCAATGGTTAATCCGTTATCGGAAATTATTTGTAACTTTCGACAAGTAGAACAATGAATGGAACAGGTAGACGGTTGAAATCTTTGTGTATATTGCTTCTGTATAGTATAAGAAACATATATGCAAAGCATCCAAACAGTACAATTCGCCAATTTTTTGTTCTTCAAGTTTAAGTGAACAATGAGCCCCAATGGTTAATCCGTTATCGGAAATTATTTGTAACTTTCGACAAGTAGAACAATGAATGGAACAGGTAGACGGTTGAAATCTTTGTATATATTGCTTCTATATAGTATAAGAAACATATATGCAAAGCATCCAAACAGTACCATTCGCCAATTTTTTGTTCTTCAAGTTTAAGTAAACTACGATCCCCATTGTTAATCCCTTAACGGAAATTATTTGTAACTTTCGACAAGTAGAACAGTGAATGGAACAGGTAGACGGTTGAAATCTTTGTATATATTGCTTCTATATAGTATCGGAAACATATATGCAAAGCATCCAAACAGTACAATTCGCCAATTTTTTGTTCTTCAAGTTTAAGTGAACTACGAGCCCCATTGTTAACACTTTAACGGAAATTATTTGTAACTTGCGACAAGTAGAACAATGAGTGGAACAGGTAGATGGTTGAAATCTTTGTATATATTGCTTCTATATAGTCTAAGAAACATATATGCAAAGCATCCAAACAGTACAATTCGACAATTTTTTGTTCTTCAAGTTTAGTGAACAATGAGCCCCAATGGTTAATCCGTTATCGGAAATTATTTGTAACTTTCGACAAGTAGAACAATGAATGGAACAGGTAGATGGTTGAAATCTTTGTATATATTGCTTCTATATAGTCTAAGAAACATATATGCAAAGCATCCAAACAGTACCATTCGCCAATTTTTTGTTCTTCAAGTTTAAGTGAACTACGAGCCCCATTGTTAATCCTTTAAAGGAAATTATTTGTAAATTTCCACAAGTAGAACAATGAATGGAACAGGTAGACTGTTGAAATTATTGTATATGTTGCTTCTATATAGTCTAAGAATCATATATGCAAAGCATCCAAACAGTACAATTCGCCAATTTTTTGTTCTTCAAGTTTAAGTGATCAATGAGCCCCATTGTTAATCCATTAAAGGAAATTATTTGTAACTTTCGACAAGTAGAACAATGAATGGAACAGGTAGACGGTTGAAATCTTTGTATATATTGCTTCTATATAGTCTAAGAAACATATATGCAAAGCATCCAAACAGTAAAATTCGCCTATTTCTTGTTCTTCAAGTTTATGTAAACTACGATCCCCATTGTTAATGCCTTAACGGAAATTATTTGTAACTTTCGACAAGTAGAACAATGAATGGAACAGGTAGACGATGGAAATCTTTGTATATATTGCTTCTATATAGTCTAAGAAACATATATGCAAATCATCCAAACAGTACAATTCGCCAAGTATTTGATCTTCAAGTTTAAGTGAACTACGAGCCCCATTGTTAATACTTTAACGGAAATTATTTGTAACTTGCGACAAGTAGAACAATGAATGGAACAGGTAGACGGTTGAAATCAATGTATATATTGCTTCTTTATAGTCTAAGAAACATATATGCAAAGCATCCAAACAGTACCATTCGCCACTTTTTTGTTCTTCAAGTTTAAGTAAACAACGAGCCCCAATGGTTAATCCTTTATCGGAAATTATTTGTAACTTTCGACACGTAGAACAATGAATGGAAAAGGTAGACCGTTGAAATCTTTGTATATATTGCTTCTATATAGTATAAGAAACATATATCCAAAGCATCCAAACAGTACAATTCGCCAATTTTTTGTTCTTCAAGTTTAAGTGAACAATGAGCCCCAATGGTTAATCCGTTATCGGAAATTATTTGTAAATTTCGACAAGTAGAACAATGAATGGAACAGTTAGACGGTTGAAATATTTGTATATATTGCTTCTATATAGTCTACGAAACATATATGCAAAGCATCCAAACAGTACAATTCGCCAATTTTTTGTTCTTCAAGTTTAAGTGAACAATGAGCCCCAATGGTTAATCCGTTATCGGAAATTATTTGTAACTTTTGACAAGTAGAACAATGAATGGAAAAGGTAGACGGTTGAAGTCTTTGTATATATTGCTTCTATATAGTCTAAGAAACATATATGCAAAGCATCCAAACAGTACCATTCGCCAATTTTTTGTTCTTCAAGTTTAAGTGAACAATGAGCACCAATGGTTAATACTTTATCGGAAATTATTTGTAATTTTCGACAAGTAGAACAATGAATGGAACAGTTAGACGTTTGAAATATTTGTATATATTGCTTCTATATAGTCTACGAAAAATACATGCAAAGCATCCAAACAGTACAATTCGCCAATTTTTTGTTCTTCAAGTTTAAGTGAACAATGAGCCCCATTGTTAATCCATTATCGGAAATTATTTGTAATTTTCGACAAGTAGAACAGTGAATGGAACAGGTAGACGATTGAAATCTTTGTATATATTGCTTCTATATAGTATAAGAAACATATATGCAAAGCATCCAAACAGTACAATTCGCCAATTTTTTGTTCTTCAAGTTTAAGTAAACTACGATCCCCATTGTTAATCCCTTAACGGAAATTATTTGTAACTTTCGACAAGTAGAACAATGAATGGAACAGGTAGACGGTTGAAATCTTTGTATATGTTGCTTCTATATAGTCTAAGAAACCTATATGCAAAGCATCTAAACAGTAACAATCGCCAATTTTTTGATCTTCAAGTTTAAGTGAACAGCGGGCCCCATTGATAATCATGAAATGGAAATTATTTGTAACTTTCTACAAGTAGAACAATGAATAGTACAGGTAGACGGGTGAAATCTTTCTATATATTGCTTCTAAATAGTCTAAGAAACATATATGCAAAGCATCCAAACAGTACAATTCCCCAATTTTTTGTTCTTCAAGTTTAAGTGAACTACGAGCCCCATTGTTAATCCTTTAAAGGAAATTATTTGTAAATTTCGACAAGTAGAACAATGAATGGAACAGGTAGACGGTTGAAATCTTTGTATATATTGCTTCTATATAATCTAAGAAACATATATGCAATGCATCCAAACAGTACAATTCGCCAATTTCTTGTTCTTCAAGTTTAAGTAAACTACGATCCCCATTGTTAATCCCTTAACGGAAATTATTTGTAACTTTCGACAAGTAGAACAATGAATGGAACAGGTAGACGGGTGAAATCTTTCTATATATTGCTTCTAAATAGTCTAAGAAACATATATGCAAAGCATCCAAACAGTACAATTCCCCAATTTTTTGTTCTTCAAGTTTAAGTGAACTACGAGCCCCATTGTTAATCCTTTAACGGAAATTAATTGTAACTTTCTACAAGTAGGACAATGATTGGAACACGTAGACGGTTGAAATCTTTGTATATATTGCTTCTATATAGTCTAAGAAACATATACGCAAAGCATCCAAACAGTACAATTCGCCAATTATTTGATCTTCAAGTTTAAGTGAACTACGAGCCCCATTGTTAATACTTTAACGGGAATTAATTGTAACTTTCTGCAAGTAGAACAATGAATGGAACAGTTAGACGGTTGAAATATTTGTATATATTGCTTCTATATAGTCTACGAAACATATATGCAAAGCATCCAAACAGTACAATTCGCCAATTTTTTGTTCTTCAAGTTTAAGTGAACAACGAGCCCCATTGATAATCATGAAACGGAAATTATTTGTAACTTTCGACATGTACAACAATGAATGGAACAGGTAAACGGTTGAAATATTTGTATATATTGCTTGCATATAGTCTAAGAAATATATATGCAAAGCATCCAAACAGTACCATTCGCCAATTTTTTGTTCTTCAAGTTTAAGTGAACAATGAGCACCAATGGTTAATACTTTATCGGAAATTATTTGTAATTTTCGACAAGTAGAACAATGAATGGAACAGTTAGACGGTTGAAATATTTGTATATTTTGCTTCTATATAGTCTACGAAACATATATGCAAAGCATCAAAACAGTACAATTCGCCAATTTTTTGTTCTTCAAGTTTAAGTGAACTACGATCCCCATTGTTAATCCCTTAACGGAAAGTATTTGTAACTTTCGACAAGTAGAACAGTGAATGGAACAGGTAGACGATTGAAATCTTTGTATATATTGCTTCTATATAGTATAAGAAACATATATCCAAAGCATCCAAACAGTACAATTCGCCAATTTTTTGTTCTTCAAGTTTAAGTGAACAATGAGCCCCAATGGTTAATCCGTTATCGGAAATTATTTGTAAATTTCGACAAGTAGAACAATGAATGGAACAGTTAGACGGTTGAAATATTTGTATATATTGCTTCTATATAGTCTACGAAACATATATGCAAAGCATCCAAACAGTACAATTCGCCAATTTTTTGTTCTTCAAGTTTAAGTGAACAATGAGCCCCAATGGTTAATCCGTTATCGGAAATTATTTGTAACTTTTGACAAGTAGAACAATGAATGGAAAAGATAGACGGTTGAAGTCTTTGTATATATTGCTTCTATATAGTCTAAGAAACATATATGCAAAGCATCCAAACAGTACCATTCGCCAATTTTTTGTTCTTCAAGTTTAAGTGAACAATGAGCACCAATGGTTAATACTTTATCGGAAATTATTTGTAATTTTCGACAAGTAGAACAATGAATGGAACAGTTAGACGTTTGAAATATTTGTATATATTGCTTCTATATAGTCTACGAAAAATACATGCAAAGCATCCAAACAGTACAATTCGCCAATTTTTTGTTCTTCAAGTTTAAGTGAACAATGAGCCCCATTGTTAATCCATTATCGGAAATTATTTGTAATTTTCGACAAGTAGAACAGTGAATGGAACAGGTAGACGATTGAAATCTTTGTATATATTGCTTCTATATAGTATAAGAAACATATATGCAAAGCATCCAAACAGTACAATTCGCCAATTTTTTGTTCTTCAAGTTTAAGTAAACTACGATCCCCATTGTTAATCCCTTAACGGAAATTATTTGTAACTTTCGACAAGTAGAACAATGAATGGAACAGGTAGACGGTTGAAATCTTTGTATATGTTGCTTCTATATAGTCTAAGAAACCTATATGCAAAGCATCTAAACAGTAACAATCGCCAATTTTTTGATCTTCAAGTTTAAGTGAACAGCGGGCCCCATTGATAATCATGAAATGGAAATTATTTGTAACTTTCTACAAGTAGAACAATGAATAGTACAGGTAGACGGGTGAAATCTTTCTATATATTGCTTCTAAATAGTCTAAGAAACATATATGCAAAGCATCCAAACAGTACAATTCCCCAATTTTTTGTTCTTCAAGTTTAAGTGAACTACGAGCCCCATTGTTAATCCTTTAAAGGAAATTATTTGTAAATTTCGACAAGTAGAACAATGAATGGAACAGGTAGACGGTTGAAATCTTTGTATATATTGCTTCTATATAATCTAAGAAACATATATGCAATGCATCCAAACAGTACAATTCGCCAATTTCTTGTTCTTCAAGTTTAAGTAAACTACGATCCCCATTGTTAATCCCTTAACGGAAATTATTTGTAACTTTCGACAAGTAGAACAATGAATGGAACAGGTAGACGGTTGAAATCTTTGTATATATTGCTTCTATATAATCTAAGAATCATATATGCAAAGCATCCAAACAGTACCATTCGCCAATTTTCTGTTCTTCAAGTTTAAGTGAAATACGAGCCCCATTGTTAATCCTTTAAAGGAAATTATTTGTAAATTTCGACAAGTAGAACAATGAATGGATCATGTAGACGGTTGAAATCATTGTATATATTGCTTCTATATAGTCTGCGAAACATATATGCAAAGCATCCAAACAGTACAATTCGCCAATTTTTTGTTCCTCAAGTTTAAGTGAACTACGAGCCCCATTGTAAATCCTTTAACGGAAATTAATTGTAACTTTCTACAAGTAGGACAATGATTGGAACACGTAGACGGTTGAAATCTTTGTATATATTGCTTCTATATAGTCTAAGAAACATATACGCAAAGCATCCAAACAGTACAATCCGCCAATTATTTGATCTTCAAGTTTAAGTGAACTACGAGCCCCATTGTTAATCCCTTAACGGAAATTATTTGTAACTTTCGACAAGTAGAACAATGAATGGAACTGGTACACGGTTGAAATCTTTGTATATATTGCTTCTATATAGTATAAGAAACATATATGCAAAGCATCCAAACAGTACAATTCGCCAATTTTTTGTTCTTCAAGTTTAAGTGAACAATGAGCCCCAATGGTTAATCCTTTATCGGAAATTATTTGTAAATTTCGACAAGTAGAACAATGAATGGAACTGTTAGACGGTTGAAATATTTGTATATATTGCTTCTATATAGTCTACGAAACATATATGCAAAGCATCCAAACAGTACAATTCGCCAATTTTTTGTTCCTCAAGTTTAAGTGAACAATGAGCCCCAATGGTTAATCCGTTATCGGAAATTGTTTGTAACTTTTGACAAGTAGAACAATGAATGGAACAGTTAGACGGTTGAAATATTTGTATATATTGCTTCTATATAGTCTACGAAAAATATATGCAAAGCATCCAAACAGTACAATTCGCCAATTTTTTGTTCTTCAAGTTTAAGTGAACAATGAGCCACAATGGTTAATCCTTTATCGGAAATTATTTGTAATTTTCGACAAGTAGAACAATGAATGGAACAAGTAGACGGTTGAAATCAATGTATATATTGCCTCTATATAGTCTAAGAAACATATATGCAAAGCATCCAAACAGTACCATTCGCCAATTTTTTGTTCTTCAAGTTTAAGTGAACGACGAGCCCCATTGTTAATCATTTAACGGAAATTAATTGTAACTTTCGACAAGTAGAACAATGAATGGAACAGGTAGACGGTTTAAATCTTTGTATATATTGCTTCTATATAGTCTAAGAAACATATATGCAAATCATCCAAACAGTACAATTCGCCAATTATTTGATCTTCAAGTTTAAGTGAACTACGAGCCCCATTGTTAATACTTTAACGGAAATTATTTGTAACTTGCGACAAGTAGAACAATGAATGGAACAGGTAGACGGTTGAAATCAATGTATATATTGCTTCTTTATAGTCTAAGAAACATATATGCAAAGCATCCAAACAGTACCAGTCGCCACTTTTTTGTTCTTCAAGTTTAAGTGAACAACGATCCCCATTGTTAATCCTTTAAAGGAAATTATTTGTAACTTTCGACAAGTAGAACAGTGAATGGAACAGGTAGACGGTTGAAATCTTTGTATATATTGCTTCTATATAGTATAAGAAACATATATGCAAAGCATCCAAACAGTACAATTCGCCAATTTTTTGTTCTTCAAGTTTAAGTGAACAATGAGCCCCAATGGTTAATCCGTTATCGGAAATTAATTGTAACTTTCGACAAGTAGAACAATGAATGGAACAGGTAGACGGTTGAAATCTTTGTATATATTGCTTCTATATAGTCTAAGAAACATATATGCAAATCATCCAAACAGTACAATTCGCCAATTATTTGATCTTCAAGTTTAAGTGAACTACGAGTCCCATTGTTAATACTTTAACGGAAATTATTTGTAACTTGCGACAAGTAGAACAATGAATGGAACAGGTAGACGGTTGAAATCAATGTATATATTGCTTCTTTATAGTCTAAGAAACATATATGCAAAGCATCCAAACAGTACCATTCGCCACTTTTTTGTTCTTCAAGTTTAAGTGAACAACGAGCCCCATTGTTAATCCTTTAAAGGAAATTATTTGTAACTTTCGACAAGTAGAACAGTGAATGGAACAGGTAGACGGTTGAAATCTTTGTATACATTGCTTCTATATAGTATAAGAAAACATATATGCAAAGCATCCAAACAGTACAATTCGCCAATTTTTTGTTCTTCAAGTTTAAGTGAACTACGAGCCCCATTGTTAATACTTTAACGGAAATTATTTGTAACTTGCGACAAGTAGAACAATGAATGGAACAGGTAGACGGTTGAAATCAATGTATATATTGCTTCTTTATAGTCTAAGAAACATATATGCAAAGCATCCAAACAGTACCAGTCGCCACTTTTTTGTTCTTCAAGTTTAAGTGAACAACGATCCCCATTGTTAATCCTTTAAAGGAAATTATTTGTAACTTTCGACAAGTAGAACAGTGAATGGAACAGGTAGACGATTGAAATCTTTGTATATATTGCTTCTATATAGTATAAGAAACATATATGCAAAGCATCCAAACAGTACAATTCGCCAATTTTTTGTTCTTCAAGTTTAAGTGAACAATGAGCACCAATGGTTAATACTTTATCGGAAATTATTTGTAATTTTCGACAAGTAGAACAATGAATGGAAAAGGTAGACGGTTGAAATCTTTGTATATGTTGCTTCTATATAGTCTAAGAAACATATGTGCAAAGCATCCAAACAGTACCATTCGCCAATTTTTTGTTCTTCAAGATTAAGTGAACAATGAGCCCAAATGGTTAATCCGTTATCGGAAATTATTTGTAACTTTCGACACGTAGAACAATGAATGGAAAAGGTAGACGGTTGAAATCTTTGTATATATTGCTTCTATATAGTCTAAGAAACATATATGCAAAGCATCCAAACAGTACAATTCGCCAATTTTTTGTTCTTCAAGTTTAAGTGAACAATGAGCCCCAATGGTTAATCCGTTATCGGAAATTATTTGTAACTTTCGACAAGTAGAACAATGAATGGAACAGTTAGACGGTTGAAATATTTGTATATATTGCTTCTATATAGTCTACGAAACATATATGCAAAGCATCCAAACAGTACCATTCGCCAATTTTTGTTCTTCAAGTTTAAGTGAACAATGAGCACCAATGGTTAATCCATTATCGGAAATTATTTGTAATTTTCGACAAGTAGAACAATGAATGGAACAGTTAGACGGTTGAAATATTTGTATATATTGCTTCTATATAGTCTACGAAACATATATGCAAAGCATCAAAACAGTACAATTCGCCAATTTTTTGTTCTTCAAGTTTAAGTGAACTACGATCCCCATTGTTAATCCCTTAACGGAAAGTATTTGTAACTTTCGACAAGTAGAACAGTGAATGGAACAGGTAGACGATTGAAATCTTTGTATATATTGCTTCTATATAGTATAAGAAACATATATGCAAAGCATCCAAACAGTACAATTCGCCAATTTTTTGTTCTTCAAGTTTAAGTGAACAATGAGCCCCAATGGTTAATCCGTTATCGGAAATTATTTGTAACTTTCGACAAGTAGAACAATGAATGGAACAGTTAGACGGTTGAAATATTTGTATATATTGCTTCTATATAGTCTACGAAACATATATGCAAAGCATCCAAACAGTACAATTCGCCAATTTTTTGTTCTTCAAGTTTAAGTGAACAATGAGCCCCAATGGTTAATCCGTTATCGGAAATTATTTGTAACTTTCGACAAGTAGAACAATGAATGGAACAGTTAGACGGTTGAAATATTTGTATATATTGCTTCTATATAGTCTACGAAACATATATGCAAAGCATCCAAACAGTACAATTCGCCAATTTTTTGTTCTTCAAGTTTAAGTGAACAATGAGCCCCAATGGTTAATCCGTTATCGGAAATTATTTGTAACTTTTGACATTTAGAACAATGAATGGAAAAGGTAGACGGTTGAAATCTTTGTATATATTGCTTCTATATAGTCTAAGAAACATATATGCAAAGCATCCAAACAGTACCATTCGCCAATTTTTTGTTCTTCAAGTTTAAGTGAACAATGAGCACCAATGGTTAATCCCTTAACGGAAATTATTTGTAACTTTCCACAAGTAGAACAATGAATGGAACAGGTAGACGGTTGAAATCTTTGTATATATTGCTTCTATATAGTCTAAGAAACATATATGCAAATCATCCAAACAGTACCATTCGACAATTATTTGATCTTGAAGTTTAAGTGAACTACGAGCCCCATTGTTAATACTTTAACGGAAATTAATTGTAACTTTCTGCAAGTAGAACAATGAATGGAACAGGTAGACTGTTGAAATCATTGTATATATTGCTTCTATATAGTCTAAGAAACATATATGCATAGCGTCCAAACAGTACAATTCGCCAATTTTTTGTTCCTCAAGTTTAAGTGAACTACGAGCCCCATTGCAAATCCTTTAACGGAAATTAATTGTAACTTTCTACAAGTAGGACAATGATTGGAACAGTTAGACGGTTGAAATATTTGTATATATTGCTTCTATATAGTCTACGAAACATATATGCAAAGCATCCAAACGGTACAATTCCCCAATTTTTTGTTCTTCAAGTTTAAGTGAACTACGAGCCCCATTGTTAATCCTTTAAAGGAAATTATTTGTAAATTTCGACAAGTAGAACAATGAATGGAACAGGTAGACGGTTGAAATCTTTGTATATATTGCTTCTATATAATCTAAGAAACATATATGCCATGCATCCAAACAGTACAATTCGCCAATTTCTTGTTCTTCAAGTTTAAGTAAACTACGATCCCCATTGTTAATCCCTTAACGGAAATTATTTGTAACTTTCGACAAGTAGAACAATGAATGGAACAGGTAGACGGTTGAAATCTTTGTATATATTGCTTCTATATAATCTAAGAAACATATATGCAAAGCATCCAAACAGTACAATTCGCCAATTTTTTGTTCTTCAAGTTTAAGTGAACTACGATCCCCATTGTTAATCCCTTAAGGGAAATTATTTGTAACTTTCGACAAGTAGAACAGTGAATGGAACAGGTACACGATTGAAATCTTTGTATATATTGCTTCCATATAGTCTAAGAAACATATATGCAAAGCATCCAAACAGTACAATTCGCCAATTTTTTGTTCTTCAAGTTTAAGTGAACAATGAGCCCCAATGGTTAATCCTTTATCGGAAATTATTTGTAATTTTCGACAAGTAGAACAATGAATGGAACAGTTAGACGGTTGAAATATTTGTATATATTGCTTCTATATAGTCTACGAAACATATATGCAAAGCATCCAAACAGTACAATTCGCCAATTTTTTGTTCTTCAAGTTTAAGTGAACAATGAGCCCCAATGGTTAATCCGTTATCGGAAATTATTTGTAACTTTCGACAAGTAGAACAATGAATGGAACAGTTAGACGGTTGAAATATTTGTATATATTGCTTCTATATAGTCTACGAAACATATATGCAAAGCATCCAAACAGTACCATTCGCCAATTTTTGTTCTTCAAGTTTAAGTGAACAATGAGCACCAATGGTTAATCCATTATCGGAAATTATTTGTAATTTTCGACAAGTAGAACAATGAATGGAACAGTTAGACGGTTGAAATATTTGTATATATTGCTTCTATATAGTCTACGAAACATATATGCAAAGCATCAAAACAGTACAATTCGCCAATTTTTTGTTCTTCAAGTTTAAGTGAACTACGATCCCCATTGTTAATCCCTTAACGGAAAGTATTTGTAACTTTCGACAAGTAGAACAGTGAATGGAACAGGTAGACGATTGAAATCTTTGTATATATTGCTTCTATATAGTATAAGAAACATATATGCAAAGCATCCAAACAGTACAATTCGCCAATTTTTTGTTCTTCAAGTTTAAGTGAACAATGAGCCCCAATGGTTAATCCGTTATCGGAAATTATTTGTAACTTTCGACAAGTAGAACAATGAATGGAACAGTTAGACGGTTGAAATATTTGTATATATTGCTTCTATATAGTCTACGAAACATATATGCAAAGCATCCAAACAGTACAATTCGCCAATTTTTTGTTCTTCAAGTTTAAGTGAACAATGAGCCCCAATGGTTAATCCGTTATCGGAAATTATTTGTAACTTTCGACAAGTAGAACAATGAATGGAACAGTTAGACGGTTGAAATATTTGTATATATTGCTTCTATATAGTCTACGAAACATATATGCAAAGCATCCAAACAGTACAATTCGCCAATTTTTTGTTCTTCAAGTTTAAGTGAACAATGAGCCCCAATGGTTAATCCGTTATCGGAAATTATTTGTAACTTTTGACATTTAGAACAATGAATGGAAAAGGTAGACGGTTGAAATCTTTGTATATATTGCTTCTATATAGTCTAAGAAACATATATGCAAAGCATCCAAACAGTACCATTCGCCACTTTTTTGTTCTTCAAGTTTAAGTGAACTACGAGCCCCATTGTTAATCCTTTAAAGGAAATTATTTGTAAATTTCGACAAGTAGAACAATGAATGGATCATGTAGACGGTTGAAATCATTGTATATATTGCTTCTATATAGTCTGCGAAACATATATGCAAAGCATCCAAACAGTACAATTCGCCAATTTTTTGTTCCTCAAGTTTAAGTGAACTACGAGCCCCATTGTAAATCCTTTAGCGGAAATTAATTGTAACTTTCTACAAGTAGGACAATGATTGGAACACGTAGACGGTTGAAATCTCTGTATATATTGCTTCTATATAGTCTAAGAAACATATACGCAAAGCATCCAAACAGTACAATTCGCCAATTATTTGATCTTCAAGTTTAAGTGAACTACGAGCCCCATTGTTAATACTTTAACGGAAATTAATTGTAACTTTCTGCAAGTAGAACAATAAATGGAACAGGTAGACTGTTGAAATCATTGTATATATTGCTTCTATATAGTCTAAGAAACATATATGCATAGCGTCCAAACAGTACAATTCGCCAATTATTTGATCTTGAAGTTTAAGTGAACTACGAGCCCCATTGTTAATACTTTAACGGAAATTAATTGTAACTTTCTGCAAGTAGAACAATGAATGGAACAGGTAGACTGTTGAAATCATTGTATATATTGCTTCTATATAGTCTAAGAAACATATATGCATAGCGTCCAAACAGTACAATTCGCCAATTTTTTGTTCCTCAAGTTTAAGTGAACTACGAGCCCCATTGCAAATCCTTTAACGGAAATTAATTGTAACTTTCTACAAGTAGGACAATGATTGGAACAGTTAGACGGTTGAAATATTTGTATATATTGCTTCTATATAGTCTACGAAACATATATGCAAAGCATCCAAACAGTACAATTCCCCAATTTTTTGTTCTTCAAGTTTAAGTGAACTACGAGCCCCATTGTTAATCCTTTAAAGGAAATTATTTGTAAATTTCGACAAGTAGAACAATGAATGGAACAGGTAGACGGTTGAAATCTTTGTATATATTGCTTCTATATAATCTAAGAAACATATATGCCATGCATCCAAACAGTACAATTCGCCAATTTCTTGTTCTTCAAGTTTAAGTAAACTACGATCCCCATTGTTAATCCCTTAACGGAAATTATTTGTAACTTTCGACAAGTAGAACAATGAATGGAACAGGTAGACGGTTGAAATCTTTGTATATATTGCTTCTATATAATCTAAGAAACATATATGCAAAGCATCCAAACAGTACAATTCGCCAATTTTTTGTTCTTCAAGTTTAAGTGAACTACGATCCCCATTGTTAATCCCTTAAGGGAAATTATTTGTAACTTTCGACAAGTAGAACAGTGAATGGAACAGGTACACGATTGAAATCTTTGTATATATTGCTTCCATATAGTCTAAGAAACATATATGCAAAGCATCCAAACAGTACAATTCGCCAATTTTTTGTTCTTCAAGTTTAAGTGAACAATGAGCCCCAATGGTTAATCCTTTATCGGAAATTATTTGTAATTTTCGACAAGTAGAACAATGAATGGAACAGTTAGACGGTTGAAATATTTGTATATATTGCTTCTATATAGTCTACGAAACATATATGCAAAGCATCCAAACAGTACAATTCGCCAATTTTTTGTTCTTCAAGTTTAAGTGAACTACGATCCCCATTGTTAATCCCTTAAGGGAAATTATTTGTAACTTTCGACAAGTAGAACAGTGAATGGAACAGGTACACGATTGAAATCTTTGTATATATTGCTTCTATATAGTCTAAGAAACATATATGCAAATCATCCAAACAGTACAATTCGCCAATTATTTGATCTTCAAGTTTAAGTGAACTACGAGCCCCATTGTTAATACTTTAACGGAAATTATTTGTAACTTGCAACATATAGAACAATGAATGGAACAGGTAGACGGTTGAAATCAATGTATATATTGCTTCTTTATAGTATAAGACACATATATGCAAAGCATCCAAACAGTACAATTCGCCACTTTTTTGTTCTTTAAGTTTAAGTGAACAACGAGCCCCATTGTTAATCCTTTAAAGGAAATTATTTGTAAATTTCGACAAGTAGAACAATGATTGGAACACGTAGACGGTTGAAATCTTTGTATATATTGCTTCCATATAGTCTAAGAAACATGTACGCAAAGCATCCAAACAGTACAATTCGCCAATTTTTTGTTCTTCAAGTTTAAGTGAACTACGAGCCCCATTGTTAATCCTTTAAAGGAAATTATTTGTAAATTTCGACAAGTAGAACAATGAATGGAACAGGTAGACTGTTGAAATTATTGTATATATTGCTTCTATATAGTCTAAGAAACATATATGCAAAGCATCCAAACAGTACCATTCGCCAATTTTTTGTTCTTCAAGTTTAAGTGAACTACGATCCCCATTGTTAATCCCTTAACGGAAATTATTTGTAACTTTCGACAAGTAGAACAGTGAATGGAACAGGTAGACGGTTGAAATCTTTGTATATATTGCTTCTATATAGTCTAAGAAACATATATGCAAAGCATCCAAACAGTACAATTCGCCAATTTCTTGTTCTTCAAGTTTAAGTAAACTACGATCCCCATTGTTAATCCCTTAACGGAAATTATTTGTAACTTTCGACAAGTAGAACAATGAATGGAACAGGTAGACGGTTGAAATCTTTGTATATATTGCTTCTATATAGTCTAAGAAACATATATGCAAAGCATCCAAACAGCACAATTCGCCAATTTATTGTTCTTCAAGTTTAAGTGAACAACGAGCCCCATTGTTAATCCTTTAAAGGAAATTATTTGTAACTTTCGACAAGTAGAACAATGAATGGAACAGGTAGACGGTTGAAATCTTTGTATATATTGCTTCTGTATAGTCTAAGAAACATATATGCAAAGCATCCAAACAGTACCATTCGCCAATTTTTTGTTCTTCATGTTTAAGTGAACTACGAGCCCCATTGTTAATCCTTTAAAGGAAATTATTTGTAAATTTCGGCAAGTAGAACAATGAATGGAATAGGTAGACGGTTGAAATCATTGCATATATTGCTTCTATATAGTCTAAGAAACATATACGCAAATCATCCAAACAGTACAATTCGCCAATTTCTTGTTCTTCAAGTTTAAGTACACTACGATCCCCATTGTTAATCCCTTAACGGAAATTATTTGTTACTTTAGACAAGTAGAACAATGAATGGAACAGGTAGACGGTTGAAATCTTTGTATATATTGCTTCTATATAGTCTAAGAAACATATATGCAAATCATCCAAACAGTACAATTCGCCAATTATTTGATCTTCAAGTTTAAGTGAACTACGAGCCCCATTGTTAATACTTTAACGAAAATTATTTGTAACTTGCGACATATAGAACAATGAATGGAACAGGTAGACGGTTGAAATCAATGTATATATTGCTTCTTTATAGTCTAAGAAACATATATGCAAAGCATCCAAACAGTACCATACGCCACTTTTTTGTTCTTCAAGTTTAAATGAACAACGAGCCCCATTGTTAATCCTTTAAAGGAAATTATTTGTAAATTTCAACAAGTATAACAATGATTGGAACACGTAGACGGTTGAAATCTTTGTATATATTGCTTCCATATAGTCTAAGAAACATGTACGCAAAGCATCCAAACAGTACAATTCGCCAATTTTTTGTTCTTCAAGTTTAAGTGAACTACGATCCCCATTGTTAATCCCTTAACGGAAATTATTTGTAACTTTCGACAAGTAGAACAGTGAATGGAACAGGTAGACGGTTGAAATCTTTGTATATATTGCTTCTATATAGTATAAGAAACATATATGCAAAGCATCCAAACAGTACAATTCGCCAATTTTTTGTTCTTCAACTTTAAGTGAACAATGAGCCCCAATGGTTAATCCGTTATCGGAAATTATTTGTAACTTTCGACAAGTAGAACAATGAATGGAACAGGTAGATGGTTGAAATCTTTGTATATATTGCTTCTATATAGTCTAAGAAACATATATGCAAAGCATCCAAACAGTACCATTCGCCAATTTTTTGTTCTTCAAGTTTAAGTGAACTACGAGCCCCATTGTTAATCCTTTAAAGGAAATTATTTGTAAATTTCGACAAGTAGAACAATGAATGGAACAGGTAGACTGTTGAAATTATTGTATATATTGCTTCTATATAGTCTAAGAAACATATATGCAAAGCATCCAAACAGTACCATTCGCCAATTTTTTGTTCTTCAAGTTTAAGTGAACTACGATCCCCATTGTTAATCCCTTAACGGAAATTATTTGTAACTTTCGACAAGTAGAACAATGAATGGAACAGGTAGACGGTTGAAATCATTGTATATATTGCTTCTATATAGTCTAAGAAACATATATGCAAAACATCCAAACCGTACAATTCGACAATTTTTTGTTCTTCAAGTTTAGTGAACAATGAGCCCCATTATACAATGGTTAGCGTTTTTCGGGTTAAAGACGCGTTGGGAAATTTGAAAATTCCGATGTTTCGCCAGCATTTCAGCTAGCTTCATCAGGGTAAACTGATACTGAGGTCTCCTGTTGACAGCACTCCTATGTATAATGGACCATTGTATACCGAACAATGGCCGCGAAAGCCTCAAAACCTCGAATGAGCCCCATTGTTAATCCTTTATCGGAAATTATTTGTAACTTTCGACAAGAAGAACAATGAATAGAACAGGTAGACGGTTGAAATCTTTGTATGTGTTGCTTCTATATAGTCTAAGAAACCTATATGCAAAGCATCTAAACAGTAACATTCGCCAATTTTTTGATCTTCAAGTTTAAGTGAACTACGAGCCCCATTGTTAATCCTTTAAAGGAAATTATTTGTAAATTTCGACAAGTAGAACATTGAATGGAACAGGTGGACGGTTGAAATCTTTGTATATATTGCTTCAATATAGTATAAGAAACATATATGCAAAGCATCCAAACAGTACAATTCGCCAATTTTTTGTTCTTCAAGTTTAAGTGAACATTGAGCCCCAATGGTTAATCCGTTATCGGAAACTATTTGTAACTTTCGACAAGTAGAACAATGAATGGAACAGGTAGACGGTTGAAATCTTTGTATATATTGCTTCTATATAGTCTAAGAAACATATATGCAAAGCATCCAAACAGTACCATTCGCCAATTTTTTGTTCTACAAGTTTAAGTGAACTACGAGCCCCATTGTTAATCCTTTAAAGGAAATTATTTGTAAATTTTGACAAGTAGAACAATGAATGGAACAGGTAGACTGTTGAAATCATTATATATATTGCTTCTATGTAGTCTAAGAAACATATATGCAAAGCATCCAAACAGTACAATTCGCCAATTATTTCATCTTCAAGTTTAAGTGAACTACGAGCCCCATTGTTAATACTTTAACGGAAATTATTTGTAACTTGCGACAAGTAGAACAATGAGTGGAACAGGTAGACGGTTGAAATCAATGTATATATTGCTTCTATATAGTCTAAGAAACATATATGCAAAGCATCCAAACAGTACAATTCGCCAATTTTTTGTTCTTCAAGTTTAAGTAAACTACGATCCCCATTGTTAATCCCTTAACGGAAATTATTTGTAACTTTCGACAAGTAGAACAATGAATGGAACAGGTAGACGGTTGAAATCATTGTATATATTGCTTCTATATAGTCTAAGAAACATATATGCAAAACATCCAAACAGTACCAGTCGCCACTTTTTTGTTCTTCAAGTTTAAGTGAACAACGAGCCCCATTGTTAATCCATTACAGGAAATTATTTGTAACTTTCGACAAGTAGAACAGTGAATGGAACAGGTAGACTGTTGAAATCTTTGTATATATTGCTTCTATATAGTATAAGAAACATATATGCAAAGCATCCAAACAGTACAATTCGCCAATTTTTTGTTCTTCAAGTTTAAGTGAACAATGAGCCCCAATGGTTAATCCGTTATCGGAAATTAATTGTAACTTTCGACAAGTAGAACAATGAATGGAACAGGTAGACGGTTGAAATCTTTGTATATATTGCTTCTATATAGTCTAAGAAACATATATGCAAATCATCCAAACAGTACAATTCGACAATTATTTGATCTTCAAGTTTAAGTGAACTACGAGTTCCATTGTTAATACTTTAACGGAAATTATTTGTAACTTGCGACAAGTAGAACAATGAATGGAACAGGTAGACGGTTGAAATCAATGTATATATTGCTTCTTTATAGTCTAAGAAACATATATGCAAAGCATCCAAACAGTACCATTCGCCACTTTTTTGTTCTTCAAGTTTAAGTGAACAACGAGCCCCATTGTTAATCCTTTAAAGGAAATTATTTGTAACTTTCGACAAGTAGAACAATGATTGGAACACGTAGACGGTTGAAATCTTTGTATATATTGCTTCCATATAGTCTAAGAAACATGTACGCAAAGCATCCAAACAGTACCATTCGCCAATTTTTTGTTCTTCAAGTTTAAGTGAACAATGAGCCCCAATGGTTAATCCTTTATCGGAAATTATTTGTAACTTTCGACAAGTAGAACAATGAATGGAACAGTTAGACGTTTGAAATATTTGTATATATTGCTTCTATATAGTCTACGAAACATATATGTAAAGCATCCAAACAGTACAATTCGCCAATTTTTTGTTCTTCAAGTTTAAGTGAACTACGATCCCCATTGTTAATCCCTTAAGGGAAATTATTTGTAACTTTCGACAAGTAGAACAGTGAATGGAACAGGTACACGATTGAAATCTTTGTATATATTGCTTCCATATAGTCTAAGAAACATATATGCACAGCATCCAAACAGTACAATTCGCCAATTTTTTGTTCTTCAAGTTTAAGTGAACAATGAGCCCCAATGGTTAATCCTTTATCGGAAATTATTTGTAAATTTCGACAAGTAGAACAATGAATGGAACAGGTAGCCGGTAGAAATCTTTGTATATATTGCTTCTATGTAGTCTAAGAAACATATATGCAAAGCATCCAAACAGTACAATTCGCCAATTTTTTGTTCTTCAAGTTTAAGTGAACAATGAGCCCAAATGGTTAATCCGTTATCGGAAATTATTAGTAACTTTCGACAAGTAGAACAATGAATGGAAAAGGTAGACGGTTGAAATCTTTGTATATGTTGCTTCTATATAGTCTAAGAAACATATGTGCAAAGCATCCAAACAGTACCATTCGCCATTTTTTGTTCTTCAAGTTTAAGTGAACAATGAGCCCCAATGGTTAATCCGTTATCGGAAATTATTTGTAACTTTCGACAAGTAGAACAATGAATGGAACAGTTAGACGGTTGAAATATTTGTATATATTGCTTCTATATAGTCTACGAAACATATATGCAAAGCATCCAAACAGTACAATTCGCCAATTTTTTGTTCTTCAAGTTTAAGTGAACAATGAGCCCAAATGGTTAATCCGTTATCGGAAATTATTAGTAACTTTCGACAAGTAGAACAATGAATGGAACAGGTAGACGGTTGAAATCTTTGTATATATTGCTTCTATATAGTCTAAGAAACATATATGCAAATCATCCAAATAGTACAATTCGCCAATTATTTGATCTTCAAGTTTAAGTGAACTACGAGCCCCATTGTTAATACTTTAACGGAAATTATTTGTAACTTGCGACAAGTAGAACAATGAATGGAACAGGTAGACGGTTGAAATCAATGTATATATTGCTTCTTTATAGTCTAAGAAACATATATGCAAAGCATCCAAACAGTACCATTCGCCACTTTTTTGTTCTTCAAGTTTAAGTGAACAACGAGCCCCATTGTTAATCCTTTAAAGGAAATTATTTGTAAATTTCGACAAGTAGAACAATGATTGGAACACGTAGACGGTTGAAATCTTTGTATATATTGCTTCCATATAGTCTAAGAAACATGTACGCAAAGCATCCAAACAGTACAATTCGCCAATTTTTTGTTCTTCAAGTTTAAGTGAACTACGATCCCCATTGTTAATCCCTTAACGGAAATTATTTGTAACTTTCGACAAGTAGAACAGTGAATGGAACAGGTAGACGGTTGAAATCTTTGTATATATTGCTTCTATATAGTCTAAGAAACATATATGCAAAGCATCCAAACAGTTCAATTCGCCAATTTTTTGTTCTTCAAGTTTAAGTGAACAATGAGCCCCAATGGTTAATCCTTTATCGGAAATTATTTGTAAATTTCGACAAGCAGAACAATGAATGGAACAGGTAGCCGGTTGAAATCTTTGTATATATTGCTTCTATGTAGTCTAAGAAACATATATGCAAAGCATCCAAACAGTACAATTCGCCAATTATTTGATCTTCAAGTTTAAGTGAACTACGAGCCCCATTGTTAATACTTTAACGGAAATTATTTGTAACTTGCGACAAGAAGAACAATGAATGGAACAGGTAGACGGTTGAAATCAATGTATATATTGCTTCTTTATAGTCTAAGAAACATATATGCAAAGCATCCAAACAGTACCATACGCCACTTTTTTGTTCTTCAAGTTTAAGTGAACAACGAGCCCCATTGTTAATCCTTTAAAGGAAATTATTTGTAAATTTCGACAAGTAGAACAATGATTGGAACACGTAGACGGTTGAAATCTTTGTATATATTGCTTCCATATAGTCTAAGAAACATGTACGCAAAGCATCCAAACAGTACAATTCGCCAATTTTTTTTTCTTCAAGTTTAAGTGAACTACGATCCCCATTGTTAATCCCTTAACGGAAATTATTTGTAACTTTCGACAAGTAGAACAGTGAATGGAACAGGTAGACGGTTCAAATCTTTGTATATATTGCTTCTATATAGTATAAGAAACATATATGCAAAGCATCCAAACAGTACAATTCGCCAATTTTTTGTTCTTCAAGTTTAAGTGAACAATGAGCCCCAATGGTTAATCCGTTATCGGAAATTATTTGTAACTTTCGACAAGTAGAACAATGAATGGAAAAGGTAGATGGTTGAAATCTTTGTATATATTGCTTCTATATAGTCTAAGAAACATATATGCAAAGCATCCAAACAGTGCCATTCGCCAATTTTTTGTTCTTCAAGTTTAAGTGAACAATGAGCCCCATTGTTAATCCTTTATCGGAAATTATTTGTAACTTTCGACAAGTAGAACATTGAATGGAACAGGTAGACGGTTGAAATCTTTGTATATATTGCTTCCATATAGTATAAGAAACATATATGCAAAGCATCCAAACAGTACAATTCGCCAATTTTTTGTTCTTCAAGTTTAAGTGAACTACGATCCCCATTGTTAATCCCTTAACGGAAATTATTTGTAACTTTCGACAAGTAGAACAATGAATGGAACAGTTAGACGTTTGAAATATTTGTATATATTGCTTCTATATAGTCTACGAAACATATATGCAAAGCATCCAAACAGTACAATTCGCCAATTTTTTGTTCTTCAAGTTTAAGTGAACTACGATCCCCATTGTTAATCCCTTAACGGAAATTATTTGTAACTTTCGACAAGTAGAACAGTGAATGGAACAGGTAGACGATTGAAATCTTTGTATATATTGCTTCCATATAGTCTAAGAAACATATATGCAAAGCATCCAAACAGTACAATTCGCCAATTTTTTGTTCTTCAAGTTTCAGTGAACAATGAGCCCCAATGGTTAATCCTTTATCGGAAATTATTTGTAAATTTCGACAAGTAGAACAATGAATGGAACAGGTAGCCGGTAGAAATCTTTGTATATATTGCTTCTATGTAGTCTAAGAAACATATATGCAAAGCATCCAAACAGTACAATTCGCTAATTTTTTGTTCTTCAAGTTTAAGTGAACAATGAGCCCAAATGGTTAATCCGTTATCGGAAATTATTAGTAACTTTCGACAAGTAGAACAATGAATGGAAAAGGTAGACGGTTGAAATCTTTGTATATGTTGCTTCTATATAGTCTAAGAAACATATGTGCAAAGCATCCAAACAGTACCATTCGCCATTTTTTGTTCTTCAAGTTTAAGTGAACAATGAGCCCAAATGGTTAATCCGTTATCGGAAATTATTTGTAACTTTCGACACGTAGAACAATGAATGGAACAGTTAGACGGTTGAAATATTTGTATATGTTGCTTCTATATTGTCTACGAAACATATATGCAAAGCATCCAAACAGTACAATTCGCCAATTTTTTGTACTTCAAGTTTAAGTGAACTACGAGCCCCATTGTTAATCCTTTAACGGAAATTAATTGTAACTTTCGACAAGTAGAACAATGAATGGAACAGGTAGACGGTTGAAATCTTTGTATATATTGCTTCTATATAGTCTAAGAAACATATATGCAAAGCATCCAAACAGCACAATTCGCCAATTTATTGTTCTTCAAGTTTAAGTGAACAACGAGCCCCATTGTTAATCCTTTAAAGGAAATTATTTGTAACTTTCGACACGTAGAACAATGAATGGAACAGGTAGACGGTTGAAATCAATGTATATATTGCTTCTTTATAGTCTAAGAAACATATATGCAAAGCATCCAAACAGTACCATACGCCACTTTTTTGTTCTTCAAGTTTAAGTGAACAACGAGCCCCATTGTTAATCCTTTAAAGGAAATTATTTGTAAATTTCGACAAGTAGAACAATGATTGGAACACGTAGACAGTTGAAATCTTTGTATATATTGCTTCCATATAGTCTAAGAAACATGTACGCAAAGCATCCAAACAGTACAATTCGCCAATTTTTTGTTCTTTTAAGTTTAAGTGAACAATGAGCCGCATTGTTAATCCTTTATCGGAAATTATTTGTAACTTTCGACAAGTAGAACATTGAATGGAACAGGTGGACGGTTGAAATCTTTGTATATATTGCTTCAATATAGTATAAGAAACATATATGCAAAGCATCTAAACAGTAACATTCGCCAATTTTTTGATCTTCAAGTTTAAGTGAACTACGAGCCCCATTGTTAATCCTTTAAAGGAAATTATTTGTAAATTTCGACAAGTAGAACATTGAATGGAACAGGTGGACGGTTGAAATCTTTGTATATATTGCTTCAATATAGTATAAGAAACATATATGCAAAGCATCCAAACAGTACAATTCGCCAATTTTTTGTTCTTCAAGTTTAAGTGAACATTGAGCCCCAATGGTTAATCCGTTATCGGAAACTATTTGTAACTTTCGACAAGTAGAACAATGAATGGAACAGGGAGACGGTTGAAATCTTTGTATATATTGCTTCTATATAGTCTAAGAAACATATATGCAAAGCATCCAAACAGTACCATTCGCCAATTTTTTGTTCTTCAAGTTTAAGTGAACTACGAGCCCCATTGTTAATCCTTTAAAGGAAATTATTTGTAAATTTTGACAAGTAGAACAATGAATGGAACAGGTAGACTGTTGAAATCATTGTATATATTGCTTCTATGTAGTCTAAGAAACATATATGCAAAGCATCCAAACAGTACAATTCGCCAATTATTTCATCTTCAAGTTTAAGTGAACTACGAGCCCCATTGTTAATACTTTAACGGAAATTATTTGTAACTTGCGACAAGTAGAACAATGAGTGGAACAGGTAGACGGTTGAAATCAATGTATATATTGCTTCTATATAGTCTAAGAAACATATATGCAAAGCATCCAAACAGTACAATTCGCCAATTTTTGGTTCTTCAAGTTTAAGTAAACTACGATCCCCATTGTTAATCCCTTAACGGAAATTATTTGTAACTTTCGACAAGTAGAACAATGAATGGAACAGGTAGACGGTTGAAATCATTGTATATATTGCTTCTATATAGTCTAAGAAACATATATGCAAAGCATCCAAACAGTACAATTCGCCAATTTTTTGTTCTTTTAAGTTTAAGTGAACAATGAGCCCCATTGTTAATCCTTTATCGGAAATTATTTGAAACTTTCGACAAGTAGAACATTGAATGGAACAGGTGGACGGTTGAAATCTTTGAATATATTGCTTCTATATAGTATAAGAAACATATATGCAAAGCATCCAAACAGTACAATTCGCCAATTTTTTGTTCTTCAAGTTTAAGTGAACAATGAGCCCCATTGTTAATCCTTTAAAGCAAATTATTTGTAAATTTCGACAAGTAGAACAATGAATGGAACAGGTAGACTGTTGAAATCATTGTATATATTGCTTCTACATAGTCTAAGAAACATATATGCAAAGCATCCAAACAGTACATTTCGCCAATTTTTTGTTCTTCAAGTTTAAGTAAACTACGATCCCCATTGTTAATCCCTTAACGGAAATTATTTGTAACTTTCGACAAGTAGAACAATGAATGGAACAGGTAGACGGTTGAAATCATTGTATATATTGCTTCTACATAATCTAAGAAACATATATGCAAAGCATCAAAACAGTACAATTCGCCAATTATTTCAGCTTCATGTTTAAGTGAACTACGAGCCCCATTGTTAATCCTTTAAAGGAAATTATTTGTAAATTTCGACAAGAAGAACAATGAATAGAACAGGTAGACGGTTGAAATCTTTGTATATATTGCTTCTATATAGTATAAGAAACATATATGCAAAGCATCCAAACAGTACCATTCGCCATTTTTTGATCTTCAAGTTTAAGTGAACTACGAGCCCCATTGTTAATCCTTTAAAGGAAATTATTTGTAAATTTCGACAAGTAGAACATTGAATGGAACAGGTGGACGGTTGAAATCTTTGTATATATTGCTTCAATATAGTATAAGAAACATATATGCAAAGCATCCAAACAGTACAATTCGCCAATTTTTTGTTCTTCAAGTTTAAGTGAACATTGAGCCCCAATGGTTAATCCGTTATCGGAAACTATTTGTAACTTTCGACAAGTAGAACAATGAATGGAACAGGGAGACGGTTGAAATCTTTGTATATATTGCTTCTATATAGTCTAAGAAACATATATGCAAAGCATCCAAACAGTACCATTCGCCAATTTTTTGTTCTTCAAGTTTAAGTGAACTACGAGCCCCATTGTTAATCCTTTAAAGGAAATTATTTGTAAATTTTGACAAGTAGAACAATGAATGGAACAGGTAGACTGTTGAAATCATTGTATATATTGCTTCTATGTAGTCTAAGAAACATATATGCAAAGCATCCAAACAGTACAATTCGCCAATTATTTCATCTTCAAGTTTAAGTGAACTACGAGCCCCATTGTTAATACTTTAACGGAAATTATTTGTAACTTGCGACAAGTAGAACAATGAGTGGAACAGGTAGACGGTTGAAATCAATGTATATATTGCTTCTATATAGTCTAAGAAACATATATGCAAAGCATCCAAACAGTACAATTCGCCAATTTTTGGTTCTTCAAGTTTAAGTAAACTACGATCCCCATTGTTAATCCCTTAACGGAAATTATTTGTAACTTTCGACAAGTAGAACAATGAATGGAACAGGTAGACGGTTGAAATCATTGTATATATTGCTTCTATATAGTCTAAGAAACATATATGCAAAGCATCCAAACAGTACAATTCGCCAATTTTTTGTTCTTTTAAGTTTAAGTGAACAATGAGCCCCATTGTTAATCCTTTATCGGAAATTATTTGTAACTTTCGACAAGTAGAACATTGAATGGAACAGGTGGACGGTTGAAATCTTTGAATATATTGCTTCTATATAGTATAAGAAACATATATGCAAAGCATCCAAACAGTACAATTCGCCAATTTTTTGTTCTTCAAGTTTAAGTGAACAATGAGCCCCATTGTTAATCCTTTAAAGCAAATTATTTGTAAATTTCGACAAGTAGAACAATGAATGGAACAGGTAGACTGTTGAAATCATTGTATATATTGCTTCTACATAGTCTAAGAAACATATATGCAAAGCATCCAAACAGTACATTTCGCCAATTTTTTGTTCTTCAAGTTTAAGTAAACTACGATCCCCATTGTTAATCCCTTAACGGAAATTATTTGTAACTTTCGACAAGTAGAACAATGAATGGAACAGGTAGACGGTTGAAATCATTGTATATATTGCTTCTACATAATCTAAGAAACATATATGCAAAGCATCCCAACA
This sequence comes from Cerceris ruficornis, assembly GCA_963989415.1. Taxonomy (NCBI): domain Eukaryota; kingdom Metazoa; phylum Arthropoda; class Insecta; order Hymenoptera; family Crabronidae; genus Cerceris; species Cerceris ruficornis. The sequence continues at coordinate 45,016 of CAXDIW010000142.1, read as the reverse complement.
GTACCATTCGCCAATTTTTTGTTCTTCAAGTTTAAGTGAACTACGAGCCCCATTGTTAATCCTTTAAAGGAAATTATTTGTAAATTTCGACAAGTAGAACAATGAATGGATCAGGTAGACGGTTGAAGTCTTTGTATACATTGCTTCCATATAGTCTAAGAAACATATATGCAAAGCATCCAAACAGTACCATTCGCCAATTTTTTGTTCTTCAAGTTTAAGTGAACTACGATCCCCATTGATAATCCCTTAACGGAAATTATTTGTAACTTTCGACAAGTAGAACAATGAATGGAACAGGTAGACGGTTGAAATCATTGTATATATTGCTTCTATATAGTCTAAGAAACATATATGCAAAGCATCCAAACAGTACCATTCGCCAATTTTTTGTTCTTCAAGTTTAAGTGAACTACGAGCCCCATTGTTAATCCTTTAAAGGAAATTATTTGTAAATTTTGACAAGTAGAACAATGAATGGAACAGGTAGACTGTTGAAATCATTGTATATATTGCTTCTATGTGGTCTAAGAAACATATATGCAAAGCATCCAAACAGTACAATTCGCCAATTATTTCATCTTCAAGTTTAAGTGAACTACGAGCCCCATTGTTAATACTTTAACGGAAATTATTTGTAACTTGCGACAAGTAGAACAATGAGTGGAACAGGTAGACGGTTGAAATCAATGTATATATTGCTTCTATATAGTCTAAGAAACATATATGCAAAGCATCCAAACAGTTCAATTCGCCAATTTTTTGTTCTTCAAGTTTAAGTGAACAATGAGCCCCATTGTTAATCCTTTATCGGAAATTATTTGTAACTTTCGACAAGTAGAACAATGAATGGAACAGGTAGACTGTTGAAATCATTGTATATATTGCTTCTATATAGTCTAAGAAACATATATGCAAAGCATCCAAACAGTACAATTCGCCAATTTTTTGTTCTTCAAGTTTAAGTGAACATTGAGCCCCAATGGTTAATCCGTTATCGGAAACTATTTGTAACTTTCGACAAGTAGAACAATGAATGGAACAGGGAGACGGTTGAAATCTTTGTATATATTGCTTCTATATAGTCTAAGAAACATATATGCAAAGCATCCAAACAGTACCATTCGCCAATTTTTTGTTCTTCAAGTTTAAGTGAACAACGAGCCCCATTGTTAATCCTTTAAAGGAAATTATTTGTAACTTTCGACAAGTAGAACAGTGAATGGAACAGGTAGACGGTTGAAATCTTTGTATATATTGCTTCTATATAGTATAAGAAACATATATGCAAAGCATCCAAACAGTACAATTCGCCAATTTTTTGTTCTTCAAGTTTAAGTGAACTACGAGCCCCATTGTTAATACTTTAACGGAAATTATTTGTAACTTGCGACAAGTAGAACAATGAATGGAACAGGTAGACGGTTGAAATCAATGTATATATTGCTTCTTTATAGTCTAAGAAACATATATGCAAAGCATCCAAACATTACCAGTCGCCACTTTTTTGTTCTTCAAGTTTAAGTGAACAACGATCCCCATTGTTAATCCTTTAAAGGAAATTATTTGTAACTTTCGACAAGTAGAACAGTGAATGGAACAGGTAGACGATTGAAATCTTTGTATATATTGCTTCTATATAGTATAAGAAACATATATGCAAAGCATCCAAACAGTACAATTCGCCAATTTTTTGTTCTTCAAGTTTAAGTGAACAATGAGCACCAATGGTTAATACTTTATCGGAAATTATTTGTAATTTTCGACAAGTAGAACAATGAATGGAAAAGGTAGACGGTTGAAATCTTTGTATATGTTGCTTCTATATAGTCTAAGAAACATATGTGCAAAGCATCCAAACAGTACCATTCGCCAATTTTTTGTTCTTCAAGATTAAGTGAACAATGAGCCCAAATGGTTAATCCGTTATCGGAAATTATTTGTAACTTTCGACACGTAGAACAATGAATGGAAAAGGTAGACGGTTGAAATCTTTGTATATATTGCTTCTATATAGTCTAAGAAACATATATGCAAAGCATCCAAACAGTACAATTCGCCAATTTTTTGTTCTTCAAGTTTAAGTGAACAATGAGCCCCAATGGTTAATCCGTTATCGGAAATTATTTGTAACTTTCGACAAGTAGAACAATGAATGGAACAGTTAGACGGTTGAAATATTTGTATATATTGCTTCTATATAGTCTACGAAACATATATGCAAAGCATCCAAACAGTACCATTCGCCAATTTTTGTTCTTCAAGTTTAAGTGAACAATGAGCACCAATGGTTAATCCATTATCGGAAATTATTTGTAATTTTCGACAAGTAGAACAATGAATGGAACAGTTAGACAGTTGAAATATTTGTATATATTGCTTCTATATAGTCTACGAAACATATATGCAAAGCATCAAAACAGTACAATTCGCCAATTTTTTGTTCTTCAAGTTTAAGTGAACTACGATCCCCATTGTTAATCCCTTAACGGAAAGTATTTGTAACTTTCGACAAGTAGAACAGTGAATGGAACAGGTAGACGATTGAAATCTTTGTATATATTGCTTCTATATAGTATAAGAAACATATATGCAAAGCATCCAAACAGTACAATTCGCCAATTTTTTGTTCTTCAAGTTTAAGTGAACAATGAGCCCCAATGGTTAATCCGTTATCGGAAATTATTTGTAACTTTCGACAAGTAGAACAATGAATGGAACAGTTAGACGGTTGAAATATTTGTATATATTGCTTCTATATAGTCTACGAAACATATATGCAAAGCATCCAAACAGTACAATTCGCCAATTTTTTGTTCTTCAAGTTTAAGTGAACAATGAGCCCCAATGGTTAATCCGTTATCGGAAATTATTTGTAACTTTCGACAAGTAGAACAATGAATGGAACAGTTAGACGGTTGAAATATTTGTATATATTGCTTCTATATAGTCTACGAAACATATATGCAAAGCATCCAAACAGTACAATTCGCCAATTTTTTGTTCTTCAAGTTTAAGTGAACAATGAGCCCCAATGGTTAATCCGTTATCGGAAATTATTTGTAACTTTTGACATTTAGAACAATGAATGGAAAAGGTAGACGGTTGAAATCTTTGTATATATTGCTTCTATATAGTCTAAGAAACATATATGCAAAGCATCCAAACAGTACCATTCGCCAATTTTTTGTTCTTCAAGTTTAAGTGAACAATGAGCACCAATGGTTAATCCCTTAACGGAAATTATTTGTAACTTTCCACAAGTAGAACAATGAATGGAACAGGTAGACGGTTGAAATCTTTGTATATATTGCTTCTATATAGTCTAAGAAACATATATGCAAATCATCCAAACAGTACCATTCGACAATTATTTGATCTTGAAGTTTAAGTGAACTACGAGCCCCATTGTTAATACTTTAACGGAAATTAATTGTAACTTTCTGCAAGTAGAACAATGAATGGAACAGGTAGACTGTTGAAATCATTGTATATATTGCTTCTATATAGTCTAAGAAACATATATGCATAGCGTCCAAACAGTACAATTCGCCAATTTTTTGTTCCTCAAGTTTAAGTGAACTACGAGCCCCATTGCAAATCCTTTAACGGAAATTAATTGTAACTTTCTACAAGTAGGACAATGATTGGAACAGTTAGACGGTTGAAATATTTGTATATATTGCTTCTATATAGTCTACGAAACATATATGCAAAGCATCCAAACAGTACAATTCCCCAATTTTTTGTTCTTCAAGTTTAAGTGAACTACGAGCCCCATTGTTAATCCTTTAAAGGAAATTATTTGTAAATTTCGACAAGTAGAACAATGAATGGAACAGGTAGACGGTTGAAATCTTTGTATATATTGCTTCTATATAATCTAAGAAACATATATGCCATGCATCCAAACAGTACAATTCGCCAATTTCTTGTTCTTCAAGTTTAAGTAAACTACGATCCCCATTGTTAATCCCTTAACGGAAATTATTTGTAACTTTCGACAAGTAGAACAATGAATGGAACAGGTAGACGGTTGAAATCTTTGTATATATTGCTTCTATATAATCTAAGAAACATATATGCAAAGCATCCAAACAGTACAATTCGCCAATTTTTTGTTCTTCAAGTTTAAGTGAACTACGATCCCCATTGTTAATCCCTTAAGGGAAATTATTTGTAACTTTCGACAAGTAGAACAGTGAATGGAACAGGTACACGATTGAAATCTTTGTATATATTGCTTCCATATAGTCTAAGAAACATATATGCAAAGCATCCAAACAGTACAATTCGCCAATTTTTTGTTCTTCAAGTTTAAGTGAACAATGAGCCCCAATGGTTAATCCTTTATCGGAAATTATTTGTAATTTTCGACAAGTAGAACAATGAATGGAACAGTTAGACGGTTGAAATATTTGTATATATTGCTTCTATATAGTCTACGAAACATATATGCATAGCATCCAAACAGTACAATTCGCCAATTTTTTGTTCTTCAAGTTTAAGTGAACAATGAGCCCCAATGGTTAATCCGTTATCGGAAATTATTTGTAACTTTCGACAAGTAGAACAATGAATGGAACAGTTAGACGGTTGAAATATTTGTATATATTGCTTCTATATAGTCTACGAAACATATATGCAAAGCATCCAAACAGTACCATTCGCCAATTTTTGTTCTTCAAGTTTAAGTGAACAATGAGCACCAATGGTTAATCCATTATCGGAAATTATTTGTAATTTTCGACAAGTAGAACAATGAATGGAACAGTTAGACGGTTGAAATATTTGTATATATTGCTTCTATATAGTCTACGAAACATATATGCAAAGCATCAAAACAGTACAATTCGCCAATTTTTTGTTCTTCAAGTTTAAGTGAACTACGATCCCCATTGTTAATCCCTTAACGGAAAGTATTTGTAACTTTCGACAAGTAGAACAGTGAATGGAACAGGTAGACGATTGAAATCTTTGTATATATTGCTTCTATATAGTATAAGAAACATATATGCAAAGCATCCAAACAGTACAATTCGCCAATTTTTTGTTCTTCAAGTTTAAGTGAACAATGAGCCCCAATGGTTAATCCGTTATCGGAAATTATTTGTAACTTTCGACAAGTAGAACAATGAATGGAACAGTTAGACGGTTGAAATATTTGTATATATTGCTTCTATATAGTCTACGAAACATATATGCAAAGCATCCAAACAGTACAATTCGCCAATTTTTTGTTCTTCAAGTTTAAGTGAACAATGAGCCCCAATGGTTAATCCGTTATCGGAAATTATTTGTAACTTTCGACAAGTAGAACAATGAATGGAACAGTTAGACGGTTGAAATATTTGTATATATTGCTTCTATATAGTCTACGAAACATATATGCAAAGCATCCAAACAGTACCATTCGCCAATTTTTGTTCTTCAAGTTTAAGTGAACAATGAGCACCAATGGTTAATCCATTATCGGAAATTATTTGTAATTTTCGACAAGTAGAACAATGAATGGAACAGTTAGACAGTTGAAATATTTGTATATATTGCTTCTATATAGTCTACGAAACATATATGCAAAGCATCAAAACAGTACAATTCGCCAATTTTTTGTTCTTCAAGTTTAAGTGAACTACGAGCCCCATTGTTAATCCTTTAAAGGAAATTATTTGTAAATTTCGACAAGTAGAACAATGAATGGATCATGTAGACGGTTGAAATCATTGTATATATTGCTTCTATATAGTCTGCGAAACATATATGCAAAGCATCCAAACAGTACAATTCGCCAATTTTTTGTTCCTCAAGTTTAAGTGAACTACGAGCCCCATTGTAAATCCTTTAGCGGAAATTAATTGTAACTTTCTACAAGTAGGACAATGATTGGAACACGTAGACGGTTGAAATCTCTGTATATATTGCTTCTATATAGTCTAAGAAACATATACGCAAAGCATCCAAACAGTACAATTCGCCAATTATTTGATCTTCAAGTTTAAGTGAACTACGAGCCCCATTGTTAATACTTTAACGGAAATTAATTGTAACTTAATGCAAGTAGAACAATGAATGGAACAGGTAGACTGTTGAAATCATTGTATATATTGCTTCTATATAGTCTAAGAAACATATATGCATAGCGTCCAAACAGTACAATTCGCCAATTATTTGATCTTGAAGTTTAAGTGAACTACGAGCCCCATTGTTAATACTTTAACGGAAATTAATTGTAACTTTCTGCAAGTAGAACAATGAATGGAACAGGTAGACTGTTGAAATCATTGTATATATTGCTTCTATATAGTCTAAGAAACATATATGCATAGCGTCCAAACAGTACAATTCGCCAATTTTTTGTTCCTCAAGTTTAAGTGAACTACGAGCCCCATTGCAAATCCTTTAACGGAAATTAATTGTAACTTTCTACAAGTAGGACAATGATTGGAACAGTTAGACGGTTGAAATATTTGTATATATTGCTTCTATATAGTCTACGAAACATATATGCAAAGCATCCAAACAGTACAATTCCCCAATTTTTTGTTCTTCAAGTTTAAGTGAACTACGAGCCCCATTGTTAATCCTTTAAAGGAAATTATTTGTAAATTTCGACAAGTAGAACAATGAATGGAACAGGTAGACGGTTGAAATCTTTGTATATATTGCTTCTATATAATCTAAGAAACATATATGCCATGCATCCAAACAGTACAATTCGCCAATTTCTTGTTCTTCAAGTTTAAGTAAACTACGATCCCCATTGTTAATCCCTTAACGGAAATTATTTGTAACTTTCGACAAGTAGAACAATGAATGGAACAGGTAGACGGTTGAAATCTTTGTATATATTGCTTCTATATAATCTAAGAAACATATATGCAAAGCATCCAAACAGTACAATTCGCCAATTTTTTGTTCTTCAAGGTTAAGTGAACTACGATCCCCATTGTTAATCCCTTAAGGGAAATTATTTGTAACTTTCGACAAGTAGAACAGTGAATGGAACAGGTACACGATTGAAATCTTTGTATATATTGCTTCCATATAGTCTAAGAAACATATATGCAAAGCATCCAAACAGTACAATTCGCCAATTTTTTGTTCTTCAAGTTTAAGTGAACAATGAGCCCCAATGGTTAATCCTTTATCGGAAATTATTTGTAATTTTCGACAAGTAGAACAATGAATGGAACAGTTAGACGGTTGAAATATTTGTATATATTGCTTCTATATAGTCTACGAAACATATATGCAAAGCATCCAAACAGTACAATTCGCCAATTTTTTGTTCTTCAAGTTTAAGTGAACTACGATCCCCATTGTTAATCCCTTAAGGGAAATTATTTGTAACTTTCGACAAGTAGAACAGTGAATGGAACAGGTACACGATTGAAATCTTTGTATATATTGCTTCTATATAGTCTAAGAAACATATATGCAAATCATCCAAACAGTACAATTCGCCAATTATTTGATCTTCAAGTTTAAGTGAACTACGAGCCCCATTGTTAATACTTTAACGGAAATTATTTGTAACTTGCAACATATAGAACAATGAATGGAACAGGTAGACGGTTGAAATCAATGTATATATTGCTTCTTTATAGTATAAGACACATATATGCAAAGCATCCAAACAGTACAATTCGCCACTTTTTTGTTCTTTAAGTTTAAGTGAACAACGAGCCCCATTGTTAATCCTTTAAAGGAAATTATTTGTAAATTTCGACAAGTAGAACAATGATTGGAACACGTAGACGGTTGAAATCTTTGTATATATTGCTTCCATATAGTCTAAGAAACATGTACGCAAAGCATCCAAACAGTACAATTCGCCAATTTTTTGTTCTTCAAGTTTAAGTGAACTACGAGCCCCATTGTTAATCCTTTAAAGGAAATTATTTGTAAATTTCGACAAGTAGAACAATGAATGGAACAGGTAGACTGTTGAAATTATTGTATATATTGCTTCTATATAGTCTAAGAAACATATATGCAAAGCATCCAAACAGTACCATTCGCCAATTTTTTGTTCTTCAAGTTTAAGTGAACTACGATCCCCATTGTTAATCCCTTAACGGAAATTATTTGTAACTTTCGACAAGTAGAACAGTGAATGGAACAGGTAGACGGTTGAAATCTTTGTATATATTGCTTCTATATAGTCTAAGAAACATATATGCAAAGCATCCAAACAGTACAATTCGCCAATTTCTTGTTCTTCAAGTTTAAGTAAACTACGATCCCCATTGTTAATCCCTTAACGGAAATTATTTGTAACTTTCGACAAGTAGAACAATGAATGGAACAGGTAGACGGTTGAAATCTTTGTATATATTGCTTCTATATAGTCTAAGAAACATATATGCAAAGCATCCAAACAGCACAATTCGCCAATTTATTGTTCTTCAAGTTTAAGTGAACAACGAGCCCCATTGTTAATCCTTTAAAGGAAATTATTTGTAACTTTCGACAAGTAGAACAATGAATGGAACAGGTAGACGGTTGAAATCTTTGTATATATTGCTTCTGTATAGTCTAAGAAACATATATGCAAAGCATCCAAACAGTACCATTCGCCAATTTTTTGTTCTTCATGTTTAAGTGAACTACGAGCCCCATTGTTAATCCTTTAAAGGAAATTATTTGTAAATTTCGGCAAGTAGAACAATGAATGGAATAGGTAGACGGTTGAAATCATTGCATATATTGCTTCTATATAGTCTAAGAAACATATACGCAAATCATCCAAACAGTACAATTCGCCAATTTCTTGTTCTTCAAGTTTAAGTACACTACGATCCCCATTGTTAATCCCTTAACGGAAATTATTTGTTACTTTAGACAAGTAGAACAATGAATGGAACAGGTAGACGGTTGAAATCTTTGTATATATTGCTTCTATATAGTCTAAGAAACATATATGCAAATCATCCAAACAGTACAATTCGCCAATTATTTGATCTTCAAGTTTAAGTGAACTACGAGCCCCATTGTTAATACTTTAACGGAAATTATTTGTAACTTGCGACATATAGAACAATGAATGGAACAGGTAGACGGTTGAAATCAATGTATATATTGCTTCTTTATAGTCTAAGAAACATATATGCAAAGCATCCAAACAGTACCATACGCCACTTTTTTGTTCTTCAAGTTTAAATGAACAACGAGCCCCATTGTTAATCCTTTAAAGGAAATTATTTGTAAATTTCAACAAGTATAACAATGATTGGAACACGTAGACGGTTGAAATCTTTGTATATATTGCTTCCATATAGTCTAAGAAACATGTACGCAAAGCATCCAAACAGTACAATTCGCCAATTTTTTGTTCTTCAAGTTTAAGTGAACTACGATCCCCATTGTTAATCCCTTAACGGAAATTATTTGTAACTTTCGACAAGTAGAACAGTGAATGGAACAGGTAGACGGTTGAAATCTTTGTATATATTGCTTCTATATAGTATAAGAAACATATATGCAAAGCATCCAAACAGTACAATTCGCCAATTTTTTGTTCTTCAACTTTAAGTGAACAATGAGCCCCAATGGTTAATCCGTTATCGGAAATTATTTGTAACTTTCGACAAGTAGAACAATGAATGGAACAGGTAGATGGTTGAAATCTTTGTATATATTGCTTCTATATAGTCTAAGAAACATATATGCAAAGCATCCAAACAGTACCATTCGCCAATTTTTTGTTCTTCAAGTTTAAGTGAACTACGAGCCCCATTGTTAATCCTTTAAAGGAAATTATTTGTAAATTTCGACAAGTAGAACAATGAATGGAACAGGTAGACTGTTGAAATTATTGTATATATTGCTTCTATATAGTCTAAGAAACATATATGCAAAGCATCCAAACAGTACCATTCGCCAATTTTTTGTTCTTCAAGTTTAAGTGAACTACGATCCCCATTGTTAATCCCTTAACGGAAATTATTTGTAACTTTCGACAAGTAGAACAATGAATGGAACAGGTAGACGGTTGAAATCATTGTATATATTGCTTCTATATAGTCTAAGAAACATATATGCAAAACATCCAAACCGTACAATTCGACAATTTTTTGTTCTTCAAGTTTAGTGAACAATGAGCCCCATTATACAATGGTTAGCGTTTTTCGGGTTAAAGACGCGTTGGGAAATTTGAAAATTCCGATGTTTCGCCAGCATTTCAGCTAGCTTCATCAGGGTAAACTGATACTGAGGTCTCCTGTTGACAGCACTCCTATGTATAATGGACCATTGTATACCGAACAATGGCCGCGAAAGCCTCAAAACCTCGAATGAGCCCCATTGTTAATCCTTTATCGGAAATTATTTGTAACTTTCGACAAGAAGAACAATGAATAGAACAGGTAGACGGTTGAAATCTTTGTATGTGTTGCTTCTATATAGTCTAAGAAACCTATATGCAAAGCATCTAAACAGTAACATTCGCCAATTTTTTGATCTTCAAGTTTAAGTCAACTACGAGCCCCATTGTTAATCCTTTAAAGGAAATTATTTGTAAATTTCGACAAGTAGAACATTGAATGGAACAGGTGGACGGTTGAAATCTTTGTATATATTGCTTCAATATAGTATAAGAAACATATATGCAAAGCATCCAAACAGTACAATTCGCCAATTTTTTGTTCTTCAAGTTTAAGTGAACATTGAGCCCCAATGGTTAATCCGTTATCGGAAACTATTTGTAACTTTCGACAAGTAGAACAATGAATGGAACAGGTAGACGGTTGAAATCTTTGTATATATTGCTTCTATATAGTCTAAGAAACATATATGCAAAGCATCCAAACAGTACCATTCGCCAATTTTTTGTTCTACAAGTTTAAGTGAACTACGAGCCCCATTGTTAATCCTTTAAAGGAAATTATTTGTAAATTTTGACAAGTAGAACAATGAATGGAACAGGTAGACTGTTGAAATCATTATATATATTGCTTCTATGTAGTCTAAGAAACATATATGCAAAGCATCCAAACAGTACAATTCGCCAATTATTTCATCTTCAAGTTTAAGTGAACTACGAGCCCCATTGTTAATACTTTAACGGAAATTATTTGTAACTTGCGACAAGTAGAACAATGAGTGGAACAGGTAGACGGTTGAAATCAATGTATATATTGCTTCTATATAGTCTAAGAAACATATATGCAAAGCATCCAAACAGTACAATTCGCCAATTTTTTGTTCTTCAAGTTTAAGTAAACTACGATCCCCATTGTTAATCCCTTAACGGAAATTATTTGTAACTTTCGACAAGTAGAACAATGAATGGAACAGGTAGACGGTTGAAATCATTGTATATATTGCTTCTATATAGTCTAAGAAACATATATGCAAAACATCCAAACAGTACCAGTCGCCACTTTTTTGTTCTTCAAGTTTAAGTGAACAACGAGCCCCATTGTTAATCCATTACAGGAAATTATTTGTAACTTTCGACAAGTAGAACAGTGAATGGAACAGGTAGACTGTTGAAATCTTTGTATATATTGCTTCTATATAGTATAAGAAACATATATGCAAAGCATCCAAACAGTACAATTCGCCAATTTTTTGTTCTTCAAGTTTAAGTGAACTACGATCCCCATTGTTAATCCCTTAACGGAAATTATTTGTAAATTTCGACTTGTAGAACAGTGAATGGAACAGGTAGACGATTGAAATCTTTGTATATGTTGCTTCTATATAGTATAAGAAACATATATGCACAGCATCCAAACAGTACAATTCGCCAATTTTTTGTTCTTCAAGTTTAAGTGAACAATGAGCCCCAATGGTTAATCCTTTATCGGAAATTATTTGTAAATTTCGACAAGTAGAACAATGAATGGAACAGGTAGCCGGTAGAAATCTTTGTATATATTGCTTCTATGTAGTCTAAGAAACATATATGCAAAGCATCCAAACAGTACAATTCGCCAATTTTTTGTTCTTCAAGTTTAAGTGAACAATGAGCCCAAATGGTTAATCCGTTATCGGAAATTATTAGTAACTTTCGACAAGTAGAACAATGAATGGAAAAGGTAGACGGTTGAAATCTTTGTATATGTTGCTTCTATATAGTCTAAGAAACATATGTGCAAAGCATCCAAACAGTACCATTCGCCATTTTTTGTTCTTCAAGTTTAAGTGAACAATGAGCCCAAATGGTTAATCCGTTATCGGAAATTATTTGTAACTTTCGACACGTAGAACAATGAATGGAAAAGGTAGACGGTTGAAATCTTTGTATATATTGCTTCTATATAGTCTAAGAAACATATATGCAAAGCATCCAAACAGTACCATTCGCCAATTTTTTGTTCTTCAAGTTTAAGTGAACAATGAGCACTAATGGTTAATCCTTTATCGGAAATTATTTGTAATTTTCGACAAGTAGAACAGTGAATGGAACAGTTAGACGGTTGAAATATTTGTATATATTGCTTCTATATAGTCTACGAAACATATATGCAAAGCATCAAAACAGTACAATTCGCCAATTTTTTGTTCTTCAAGTTTAAGTGAACTACGATCCCCATTGTTAATCCCTTAACGGAAATTATTTGTAAATTTCGACTTGTAGAACAGTGAATGGAACAGGTAGACGATTGAAATCTTTGTATATGTTGCTTCTATATAGTATAAGAAACATATATGCAAAGCATCCAAACAGTACAATTCGCCAATTTTTTGTTCTTCAAGTTTAAGTGAACAATGAGCCCCAATGGTTAATCCGTTATCGGAAATTATTTGTAACTTTCGACAAGTAGAACAATGAATGGAACAGTTAGACGGTTGAAATATTTGTATATATTGCTTCTATATAGTCTACGAAACATATATGCAAAGCATCCAAACAGTACAATTCGCCAATTTTTTGTTCTTCAAGTTTAAGTGAACAATGAGCCCAAATGGTTAATCCGTTATCGGAAATTATTAGTAACTTTCGACAAGTAGAACAATGAATGGAACAGGTAGACGGTTGAAATCTTTGTATATATTGCTTCTATATAGTCTAAGAAACATATATGCAAATCATCCAAATAGTACAATTCGCCAATTATTTGATCTTCAAGTTTAAGTGAACTACGAGCCCCATTGTTAATACTTTAACGGAAATTATTTGTAACTTGCGACAAGTAGAACAATGAATGGAACAGGTAGACGGTTGAAATCAATGTATATATTGCTTCTTTATAGTCTAAGAAACATATATGCAAAGCATCCAAACAGTACCATTCGCCACTTTTTTGTTCTTCAAGTTTAAGTGAACAACGAGCCCCATTGTTAATCCTTTAAAGGAAATTATTTGTAAATTTCGACAAGTAGAACAATGATTGGAACACGTAGACGGTTGAAATCTTTGTATATATTGCTTCCATATAGTCTAAGAAACATGTACGCAAAGCATCCAAACAGTACAATTCGCCAATTTTTTGTTCTTCAAGTTTAAGTGAACTACGATCCCCATTGTTAATCCCTTAACGGAAATTATTTGTAACTTTCGACAAGTAGAACAGTGAATGGAACAGGTAGACGGTTGAAATCTTTGTATATATTGCTTCTATATAGTCTAAGAAACATATATGCAAAGCATCCAAACAGTTCAATTCGCCAATTTTTTGTTCTTCAAGTTTAAGTGAACAATGAGCCCCAATGGTTAATCCTTTATCGGAAATTATTTGTAAATTTCGACAAGCAGAACAATGAATGGAACAGGTAGCCGGTTGAAATCTTTGTATATATTGCTTCTATGTAGTCTAAGAAACATATATGCAAAGCATCCAAACAGTACAATTCGCCAATTATTTGATCTTCAAGTTTAAGTGAACTACGAGCCCCATTGTTAATACTTTAACGGAAATTATTTGTAACTTGCGACAAGAAGAACAATGAATGGAACAGGTAGACGGTTGAAATCAATGTATATATTGCTTCTTTATAGTCTAAGAAACATATATGCAAAGCATCCAAACAGTACCATACGCCACTTTTTTGTTCTTCAAGTTTAAGTGAACAACGAGCCCCATTGTTAATCCTTTAAAGGAAATTATTTGTAAATTTCGACAAGTAGAACAATGATTGGAACACGTAGACGGTTGAAGTCTTTGTATATATTGCTTCCATATAGTCTAAGAAACATGTACGCAAAGCATCCAAACAGTACAATTCGCCAATTTTTTTTTCTTCAAGTTTAAGTGAACTACGATCCCCATTGTTAATCCCTTAACGGAAATTATTTGTAACTTTCGACAAGTAGAACAGTGAATGGAACAGGTAGACGGTTCAAATCTTTGTATATATTGCTTCTATATAGTATAAGAAACATATATGCAAAGCATCCAAACAGTACAATTCGCCAATTTTTTGTTCTTCAAGTTTAAGTGAACAATGAGCCCCAATGGTTAATCCGTTATCGGAAATTATTTGTAACTTTCGACAAGTAGAACAATGAATGGAAAAGGTAGATGGTTGAAATCTTTGTATATATTGCTTCTATATAGTCTAAGAAACATATATGCAAAGCATCCAAACAGTGCCATTCGCCAATTTTTTGTTCTTCAAGTTTAAGTGAACAATGAGCCCCATTGTTAATCCTTTATCGGAAATTATTTGTAACTTTCGACAAGTAGAACATTGAATGGAACAGGTAGACGGTTGAAATCTTTGTATATATTGCTTCCATATAGTATAAGAAACATATATGCAAAGCATCCAAACAGTACAATTCGCCAATTTTTTGTTCTTCAAGTTTAAGTGAACTACGATCCCCATTGTTAATCCCTTAACGGAAATTATTTGTAACTTTCGACAAGTAGAACAATGAATGGAACAGTTAGACGTTTGAAATATTTGTATATATTGCTTCTATATAGTCTACGAAACATATATGCAAAGCATCCAAACAGTACAATTCGCCAATTTTTTGTTCTTCAAGTTTAAGTGAACTACGATCCCCATTGTTAATCCCTTAACGGAAATTATTTGTAACTTTCGACAAGTAGAACAGTGAATGGAACAGGTAGACGATTGAAATCTTTGTATATATTGCTTCCATATAGTCTAAGAAACATATATGCAAAGCATCCAAACAGTACAATTCGCCAATTTTTTGTTCTTCAAGTTTCAGTGAACAATGAGCCCCAATGGTTAATCCTTTATCGGAAATTATTTGTAAATTTCGACAAGTAGAACAATGAATGGAACAGGTAGCCGGTAGAAATCTTTGTATATATTGCTTCTATGTAGTCTAAGAAACATATATGCAAAGCATCCAAACAGTACAATTCGCTAATTTTTTGTTCTTCAAGTTTAAGTGAACAATGAGCCCAAATGGTTAATCCGTTATCGGAAATTATTAGTAACTTTCGACAAGTAGAACAATGAATGGAAAAGGTAGACGGTTGAAATCTTTGTATATGTTGCTTCTATATAGTCTAAGAAACATATGTGCAAAGCATCCAAACAGTACCATTCGCCATTTTTTGTTCTTCAAGTTTAAGTGAACAATGAGCCCAAATGGTTAATCCGTTATCGGAAATTATTTGTAACTTTCGACACGTAGAACAATGAATGGAAAAGGTAGACGGTTGAAATCTTTGTATATATTGCTTCTATATAGTCTAAGAAACATATATGCAAAGCATCCAAACAGTACCATTCGCCATTTTTTGTTCTTCAAGTTTAAGTGAACAATGAGCCCCAATGGTTAATCCTTTATCGGAAATTATTTGTAATTTTCGACAAGTAGAACAATGAATGGAACAATTAGACGGTTGAAATATTTGTATATGTTGCTTCTATATTGTCTACGAAACATATATGCAAAGCATCCAAACAGTACAATTCGCCAATTTTTTGTACTTCAAGTTTAAGTGAACTACGAGCCCCATTGTTAATCCTTTAACGGAAATTAATTGTAACTTTCGACAAGTAGAACAATGAATGGAACAGGTAGACGGTTGAAATCTTTGTATATATTGCTTCTATATAGTCTAAGAAACATATATGCAAAGCATCCAAACAGCACAATTCGCCAATTTATTGTTCTTCAAGTTTAAGTGAACAACGGGCCCCATTGTTAATCCTTTAAAGGAAATTATTTGTAACTTTCGACAAGTAGAACAATGAATGGAACAGGTAGACGGTTGAAATCAATGTATATATTGCTTCTTTATAGTCTAAGAAACATATATGCAAAGCATCCAAACAGTACCATACGCCACTTTTTTGTTCTTCAAGTTTAAGTGAACAACGAGCCCCATTGTTAATCCTTTAAAGGAAATTATTTGTAAATTTCGACAAGTAGAACAATGATTGGAACACGTAGACAGTTGAAATCTTTGTATATATTGCTTCCATATAGTCTAAGAAACATGTACGCAAAGCATCCAAACAGTACAATTCGCCAATTTTTTGTTCTTTTAAGTTTAAGTGAACAATGAGCCGCATTGTTAATCCTTTATCGGAAATTATTTGTAACTTTCGACAAGTAGAACATTGAATGGAACAGGTGGACGGTTGAAATCTTTGTATATATTGCTTCAATATAGTATAAGAAACATATATGCAAAGCATCTAAACAGTAACATTCGCCAATTTTTTGATCTTCAAGTTTAAGTGAACTACGAGCCCCATTGTTAATCCGTTATCGGAAACTATTTGTAACTTTCGACAAGTAGAACAATGAATGGAACAGGGAGACGGTTGAAATCTTTGTATATATTGCTTCTATATAGTCTAAGAAACATATATGCAAAGCATCCAAACAGTACCATTCGCCAATTTTTTGTTCTTCAAGTTTAAGTGAACTACGAGCCCCATTGTTAATCCTTTAAAGGAAATTATTTGTAAATTTTGACAAGTAGAACAATGAATGGAACAGGTAGACTGTTGAAATCATTGTATATATTGCTTCTATGTAGTCTAAGAAACATATATGCAAAGCATCCAAACAGTACAATTCGCCAATTATTTCATCTTCAAGTTTAAGTGAACTACGAGCCCCATTGTTAATACTTTAACGGAAATTATTTGTAACTTGCGACAAGTAGAACAATGAGTGGAACAGGTAGACGGTTGAAATCAATGTATATATTGCTTCTATATAGTCTAAGAAACATATATGCAAAGCATCCAAACAGTACAATTCGCCAATTTTTGGTTCTTCAAGTTTAAGTAAACTACGATCCCCATTGTTAATCCCTTAACGGAAATTATTTGTAACTTTCGACAAGTAGAACAATGAATGGAACAGGTAGACGGTTGAAATCATTGTATATATTGCTTCTATATAGTCTAAGAAACATATATGCAAAGCATCCAAACAGTACAATTCGCCAATTTTTTGTTCTTTTAAGTTTAAGTGAACAATGAGCCCCATTGTTAATCCTTTATCGGAAATTATTTGTAACTTTCGACAAGTAGAACATTGAATGGAACAGGTGGACGGTTGAAATCTTTGAATATATTGCTTCTATATAGTATAAGAAACATATATGCAAAGCATCCAAACAGTACAATTCGCCAATTTTTTGTTCTTCAAGTTTAAGTGAACAATGAGCCCCATTGTTAATCCTTTAAAGCAAATTATTTGTAAATTTCGACAAGTAGAACAATGAATGGAACAGGTAGACTGTTGAAATCATTGTATATATTGCTTCTACATAGTCTAAGAAACATATATGCAAAGCATCCAAACAGTACATTTCGCCAATTTTTTGTTCTTCAAGTTTAAGTAAACTACGATCCCCATTGTTAATCCCTTAACGGAAATTATTTGTAACTTTCGACAAGTAGAACAATGAATGGAACAGGTAGACGGTTGAAATCATTGTATATATTGCTTCTACATAATCTAAGAAACATATATGCAAAGCATCAAAACAGTACAATTCGCCAATTATTTCAGCTTCATGTTTAAGTGAACTACGAGCCCCATTGTTAATCCTTTAAAGGAAATTATTTGTAAATTTCGACAAGAAGAACAATGAATAGAACAGGTAGACGGTTGAAATCTTTGTATATATTGCTTCTATATAGTATAAGAAACATATATGCAAAGCATCCAAACAGTACCATTCGCCATTTTTTGATCTTCAAGTTTAAGTGAACTACGAGCCCCATTGTTAATCCTTTAAAGGAAATTATTTGTAAATTTCGACAAGTAGAACATTGAATGGAACAGGTGGACGGTTGAAATCTTTGTATATATTGCTTCAATATAGTATAAGAAACATATATGCAAAGCATCCAAACAGTACAATTCGCCAATTTTTTGTTCTTCAAGTTTAAGTGAACATTGAGCCCCAATGGTTAATCCGTTATCGGAAACTATTTGTAACTTTCGACAAGTAGAACAATGAATGGAACAGGGAGACGGTTGAAATCTTTGTATATATTGCTTCTATATAGTCTAAGAAACATATATGCAAAGCATCCAAACAGTACCATTCGCCAATTTTTTGTTCTTCAAGTTTAAGTGAACTACGAGCCCCATTGTTAATCCTTTAAAGGAAATTATTTGTAAATTTTGACAAGTAGAACAATGAATGGAACAGGTAGACTGTTGAAATCATTGTATATATTGCTTCTATGTAGTCTAAGAAACATATATGCAAAGCATCCAAACAGTACAATTCGCCAATTATTTCATCTTCAAGTTTAAGTGAACTACGAGCCCCATTGTTAATACTTTAACGGAAATTATTTGTAACTTGCGACAAGTAGAACAATGAGTGGAACAGGTAGACGGTTGAAATCAATGTATATATTGCTTCTATATAGTCTAAGAAACATATATGCAAAGCATCCAAACAGTACAATTCGCCAATTTTTGGTTCTTCAAGTTTAAGTAAACTACGATCCCCATTGTTAATCCCTTAACGGAAATTATTTGTAACTTTCGACAAGTAGAACAATGAATGGAACAGGTAGACGGTTGAAATCATTGTATATATTGCTTCTATATAGTCTAAGAAACATATATGCAAAGCATCCAAACAGTACAATTCGCCAATTTTTTGTTCTTTTAAGTTTAAGTGAACAATGAGCCCCATTGTTAATCCTTTATCGGAAATTATTTGTAACTTTCGACAAGTAGAACATTGAATGGAACAGGTGGACGGTTGAAATCTTTGAATATATTGCTTCTATATAGTATAAGAAACATATATGCAAAGCATCCAAACAGTACAATTCGCCAATTTTTTGTTCTTCAAGTTTAAGTGAACAATGAGCCCCATTGTTAATCCTTTAAAGCAAATTATTTGTAAATTTCGACAAGTAGAACAATGAATGGAACAGGTAGACTGTTGAAATCATTGTATATATTGCTTCTACATAGTCTAAGAAACATATATGCAAAGCATCCAAACAGTACATTTCGCCAATTTTTTGTTCTTCAAGTTTAAGTAAACTACGATCCCCATTGTTAATCCCTTAACGGAAATTATTTGTAACTTTCGACAAGTAGAACAATGAATGGAACAGGTAGACGGTTGAAATCATTGTATATATTGCTTCTACATAATCTAAGAAACATATATGCAAAGCATCAAAACAGTACAATTCGCCAATTATTTCAGCTTCATGTTTAAGTGAACTACGAGCCCCATTGTTAATCCTTTAAAGGAAATTATTTGTAAATTTCGACAAGAAGAACAATGAATAGAACAGGTAGACGGTTGAAATCTTTGTATATATTGCTTCTATATAGTATAAGAAACATATATGCAAAGCATCCAAACAGTACAATTCGCCAATTTTTTGTTCTTCAAGTTTAAGTGAACAATGAGCCCCAATGGTTAATCCGTTATCGGAAATTATTTGTAACTTTCGACAAGTAGAACAATGAATGGAACTGGTAGACGGTTGAAATCTTTGTATATATTGCTTCTATATAGTCTAAGAAACATATATGCAAAGCATCCCAACAGTACCATTCGCCAATTTTTTGTTCTTCAAGTTTAAGTGAACTACGAGCCCCATTGTTAATCCTTTAAAGGAAATTATTTGTAAATTTCGACAAGTAGAACAATGAATGGATCAGGTAGACGGTTGAAGTCTTTGTATACATTGCTTCCATATAGTCTAAGAAACATATATGCAAAGCATCCAAACAGTACCATTCGCCAATTTTTTGTTCTTCAAGTTTAAGTGAACTACGATCCCCATTGATAATCCCTTAACGGAAATTATTTGTAACTTTCGACAAGTAGAACAATGAATGGAACAGGTAGACGGTTGAAATCATTGTATATATTGCTTCTATATAGTCTAAGAAACATATATGCAAAGCATCCAAACAGTACCATTCGCCAATTTTTTGTTCTTCAAGTTTAAGTGAACTACGAGCCCCATTGTTAATCCTTTAAAGGAAATTATTTGTAAATTTTGACAAGTAGAACAATGAATGGAACAGGTAGACTGTTGAAATCATTGTATATATTGCTTCTATGTGGTCTAAGAAACATATATGCAAAGCATCCAAACAGTACAATTCGCCAATTATTTCATCTTCAAGTTTAAGTGAACTACGAGCCCCATTGTTAATACTTTAACGGAAATTATTTGTAACTTGCGACAAGTAGAACAATGAGTGGAACAGGTAGACGGTTGAAATCAATGTATATATTGCTTCTATATAGTCTAAGAAACATATATGCAAAGCATCCAAACAGTTCAATTCGCCAATTTTTTGTTCTTCAAGTTTAAGTGAACAATGAGCCCCATTGTTAATCCTTTATCGGAAATTATTTGTAACTTTCGACAAGTAGAACAATGAATGGAACAGGTAGACTGTTGAAATCATTGTATATATTGCTTCTATATAGTCTAAGAAACATATATGCAAAGCATCCAAACAGTACAATTCGCCAATTTTTTGTTCTTCAAGTTTAAGTGAACATTGAGCCCCAATGGTTAATCCGTTATCGGAAACTATTTGTAACTTTCGACAAGTAGAACAATGAATGGAACAGGGAGACGGTTGAAATCTTTGTATATATTGCTTCTATATAGTCTAAGAAACATATATGCAAAGCATCCAAACAGTACCATTCGCCAATTTTTTGTTCTTCAAGTTTAAGTGAACTACGAGCCCCATTGTTAATCCTTTAAAGGAAATTATTTGTAAATTTTGACAAGTAGAACAATGAATGGAACAGGGAGACGGTTGAAATCATTGTATATATTGCTTCTATGTAGTCTAAGAAACATATATGCAAAGCATCCAAACAGTACAATTCGCCAATTATTTCATCTTCAAGTTTAAGTGAACTACGAGCCCCATTGTTAATCCTTTATCGGAAATTATTTGTAACTTTCGACAAGTAGAACATTGAATGGAACAGGTGGACGGTTGAAATCTTTGAATATATTGCTTCTATATAGTATAAGAAACATATATGCAAAGCATCCAAACAGTACAATTCGCCAATTTTTTGTTCTTCAAGTTTAAGTGAACAATGAGCCCCATTGTTAATCCTTTAAAGGAAATTATTTGTAAATTTCGACAAGTAGAACAATGAATGGAACAGGTAGACTGTTGAAATCATTGTATATATTGCTTCTATATAGTCTAAGAAACATATATGCAAAGCATCCAAACAGTACCATTCGCCAATTTTTTGTTCTTCAAGTTTAAGTGAACTACGAGCCCCATTGTTAATCCTTTAAAGGAAATTATTTGTAAATTTTGACAAGTAGAACAATGAATGGAACAGGTAGACTGTTGAAATCATTGTATATATTGCTTCTATGTGGTCTAAGAAACATATATGCAAAGCATCCAAACAGTACAATTCGCCAATTATTTCATCTTCAAGTTTAAGTGAACTACGAGCCCCATTGTTAATACTTTAACGGAAATTATTTGTAACTTGCGACAAGTAGAACAATGAGTGGAACAGGTAGACGGTTGAAATCAATGTATATATTGCTTCTATATAGTCTAAGAAACATATATGCAAAGCATCCAAACAGTTCAATTCGCCAATTTTTTGTTCTTCAAGTTTAAGTGAACAATGAGCCCCATTGTTAATCCTTTATCGGAAATTATTTGTAACTTTCGACAAGTAGAACATTGAATGGAACAGGTGGACGGTTGAAATCTTTGAATATATTGCTTCTATATAGTATAAGAAACATATATGCAAAGCATCCAAACAGTACAATTCGCCAATTTTTTGTTCTTTTAAGTTTAAGTGAACAATGAGCCCCATTGTTAATCCTTTATCGGAAATTATTTGTAACTTTCGACAAGTAGAACATTGAATGGAACAGGTGGACGGTTGAAATCTTTGAATATATTGCTTCTATATAGTATAAGAAACATATATGCAAAGCATCCAAACAGTACAATCCGCCAATTTTTTGTTCTTCAAGTTTAAGTGAACAATGAGCCCCATTGTTAATCCTTTAAAGCAAATTATTTGTAAATTTCGACAAGTAGAACAATGAATGGAACAGGTAGACTGTTGAAATCATTGTATATATTGCTTCTACATAGTCTAAGAAACATATATGCAAAGCATCCAAACAGTACATTTCGCCAATTTTTTGTTCTTCAAGTTTAAGTAAACTACGATCCCCATTGTTAATCCCTTAACGGAAATTATTTGTAACTTTCGACAAGTAGAACAATGAATGGAACAGGTAGACGGTTGAAATCATTGTATATATTGCTTCTACATAATCTAAGAAACATATATGCAAAGCATCAAAACAGTACAATTCGCCAATTATTTCAGCTTCATGTTTAAGTGAACTACGAGCCCCATTGTTAATCCTTTAAAGGAAATTATTTGTAAATTTCGACAAGAAGAACAATGAATAGAACAGGTAGACGGTTGAAATCTTTGTATATATTGCTTCTATATAGTATAAGAAACATATATGCAAAGCATCCAAACAGTACAATTCGCCAATTTTTTGTTCTTCAAGTTTAAGTGAACAATGAGCCCCAATGGTTAATCCGTTATCGGAAATTATTTGTAACTTTCGACAAGTAGAACAATGAATGGAACTGGTAGACGGTTGAAATCTTTGTATATATTGCTTCTATATAGTCTAAGAAACATATATGCAAAGCATCCCAACAGTACCATTCGCCAATTTTTTGTTCTTCAAGTTTAAGTGAACTACGAGCCCCATTGATAATCCCTTAACGGAAATTATTTGTAACTTTCGACAAGTAGAACAATGAATGGAACAGGTAGACGGTTGAAATCATTGTATATATTGCTTCTATATAGTCTAAGAAACATATATGCAAAGCATCCAAACAGTACCATTCGCCAATTTTTTGTTCTTCAAGTTTAAGTGAACTACGAGCCCCATTGTTAATCCTTTAAAGGAAATTATTTGTAAATTTTGACAAGTAGAACAATGAATGGAACAGGTAGACTGTTGAAATCATTGTATATATTGCTTCTATGTGGTCTAAGAAACATATATGCAAAGCATCCAAACAGTACAATTCGCCAATTATTTCATCTTCAAGTTTAAGTGAACTACGAGCCCCATTGTTAATACTTTAACGGAAATTATTTGTAACTTGCGACAAGTAGAACAATGAGTGGAACAGGTAGACGGTTGAAATCAATGTATATATTGCTTCTATATAGTCTAAGAAACATATATGCAAAGCATCCAAACAGTTCAATTCGCCAATTTTTTGTTCTTCAAGTTTAAGTGAACAATGAGCCCCATTGTTAATCCTTTATCGGAAATTATTTGTAACTTTCGACAAGTAGAACAATGAATGGAACAGGTAGACTGTTGAAATCATTGTATATATTGCTTCTATATAGTCTAAGAAACATATATGCAAAGCATCCAAACAGTACAATTCGCCAATTTTTTGTTCTTCAAGTTTAAGTGAACATTGAGCCCCAATGGTTAATCCGTTATCGGAAACTATTTGTAACTTTCGACAAGTAGAACAATGAATGGAACAGGGAGACGGTTGAAATCTTTGTATATATTGCTTCTATATAGTCTAAGAAACATATATGCAAAGCATCCAAACAGTACCATTCGCCAATTTTTTGTTCTTCAAGTTTAAGTGAACTACGAGCCCCATTGTTAATCCTTTAAAGGAAATTATTTGTAAATTTTGACAAGTAGAACAATGAATGGAACAGGGAGACGGTTGAAATCATTGTATATATTGCTTCTATGTAGTCTAAGAAACATATATGCAAAGCATCCAGACAGTACAATTCGCCAATTATTTCATCTTCAAGTTTAAGTGAACTACGAGCCCCATTGTTAATCCTTTATCGGAAATTATTTGTAACTTTCGACAAGTAGAACATTGAATGGAACAGGTGGACGGTTGAAATCTTTGAATATATTGCTTCTATATAGTATAAGAAACATATATGCAAAGCATCCAAACAGTACAATTCGCCAATTTTTTGTTCTTCAAGTTTAAGTGAACAATGAGCCCCATTGTTAATCCTTTAAAGGAAATTATTTGTAAATTTCGACAAGTAGAACAATGAATGGAACAGGTAGACTGTTGAAATCATTGTATATATTGCTTCTATATAGTCTAAGAAACATATATGCAAAGCATCCAAACAGTACCATTCGCCAATTTTTTGTTCTTCAAGTTTAAGTGAACTACGAGCCCCATTGTTAATCCTTTAAAGGAAATTATTTGTAAATTTTGACAAGTAGAACAATGAATGGAACAGGTAGACTGTTGAAATCATTGTATATATTGCTTCTATGTGGTCTAAGAAACATATATGCAAAGCATCCAAACAGTACAATTCGCCAATTATTTCATCTTCAAGTTTAAGTGAACTACGAGCCCCATTGTTAATACTTTAACGGAAATTATTTGTAACTTGCGACAAGTAGAACAATGAGTGGAACAGGTAGACGGTTGAAATCAATGTATATATTGCTTCTATATAGTCTAAGAAACATATATGCAAAGCATCCAAACAGTTCAATTCGCCAATTTTTTGTTCTTCAAGTTTAAGTGAACAATGAGCCCCATTGTTAATCCTTTATCGGAAATTATTTGTAACTTTCGACAAGTAGAACATTGAATGGAACAGGTGGACGGTTGAAATCTTTGAATATATTGCTTCTATATAGTATAAGAAACATATATGCAAAGCATCCAAACAGTACAATTCGCCAATTTTTTGTTCTTCAAGTTTAAGTGAACAATGAGCCCCATTGTTAATCCTTTAAAGGAAATTATTTGTAAATTTCGACAAGTAGAACAATGAATGGAACAGGTAGACTGTTGAAATCATTGTATATATTGCTTCTATATAGTCTAAGAAACATATATGCAAAGCATCCAAACAGTACAATTCGCCAATTTTTTGTTCTTCAAGTTTAAGTGAACAATGAGCCCCAATGGTTAATCCGTTATCGGAAATTATTTGTAACTTTCGACAAGTAGAACAATGAGTGGAACAGGTAGACGGTTGAAATCAATGTATATATTGCTTCTATATAGTCTAAGAAACATATATGCAAAGCATCCAAACAGTACAATTCGCCAATTTTTTGTTCTTCAAGTTTAAGTAAACTACGATCCCCATTGTTAATCCCTTCACGGAAATTATTTGTAACTTTCGACAAGTAGAACAATGAATGGAACAGGTAGACGGTTGAAATCATTGTATATATTGCTTCTATATAGTCTAAGAAACATATATGCAAAGCATCCAAACAGTACAATTCGCCAATTTTTTGTTCTTCAAGTTTAAGTGAACAATGAGCCCCATTGTTAATCCTTTATCGGAAATTATTTGTAACTTTCGACAAGTAGAACATTGAATGGAACAGGTGGACGGTTGAAATCTTTGAATATATTGCTTCTATATAGTATAAGAAACATATATGCAAAGCATCCAAACAGTACAATTCGCCAATTTTTTGTTCTTCAAGTTTAAGTGAACAATGAGCCCCATTGTTAATCCTTTAAAGGAAATTATTTGTAAATTTCGACAAGTAGAACAATGAATGGAACAGGTAGACTGTTGAAATCATTGTATATATTGCTTCTATATAGTCTAAGAAACATATATGCAAAGCATCCAAGCAGTACAATTCGCCAATTTTTTGTACTTCAAGTTTAAGTGAACTACGAGCCCCATTGTTAATCCTTTAAAGGAAATTATTTGTAAATTTCGACAAGTAGAACAATGAATGGATCAGGTAGACGGTTGAAGTCTTTGTATACATTGCTTCCATATAGTCTAAGAAACATATATGCAAAGCATCCAAACAGTACCATTCGCCAATTTTTTGTTCTTCAAGTTTAAGTGAACAATGAGCCCCATTGTTAATCCTTTATCGGAAATTATTTGTAACTTTCGACAAGTAGAACATTGAATGGAACAGGTAGACGGTTGAAATCTTTGTATATATTGCTTCCATATAGTATAAGAAACATATATGCAAAGCATCCAAACAGTACAATTCGCCAATTTTTTGTTCTTCAAGTTTAAGTGAACAATGAGCCCCAATGGTTAATCCGTTATCGGAAATTATTTGTAACTTTCGACAAGTAGAACAATGAATGGAACAGGTAGACGGTTGAAATCTTTGTATATATTGCTTCTATATAGTCTAAGAAACATATATGCAAAGCATCCAAACAGTACCATTCGCCAATTTTTGTTCTTCAAGTTTAAGTAAACTACGATCTCCATTGTTAATCCCTTAACGGAAATCATTTGTAACTTTCGACAAGTAGAACAATGAATGGAACAGGTAGACGGTTGAAATCTTTGTATATATTGCTTCTATATAGTCTAAGAAACATATATGCAAAGTATCCAAACAGTACCATTCGCCAATTTTTTGTTCTTCAAGTTTAAGTGAACTACGAGCCCCATTGTTAATCCTTTAAAGGAAATTATTTGTAAATTTCGACAAGTAGAACAATGAATGGAACAGGTAGACTGTTGAAATTATTGTATATATTGCTTCTATATAGTCTAAGAAACATATATGCAAAGCATCCAAACAGTACCATTCGCCAATTTTTTGTTCTTCAAGTTTAAGTGAACTACGATCCCCATTGTTAATCCCTTAACGGAAATTATTTGTAACTTTCGACAAGTAGAACAATGAATGGAACAGGTAGACGGTTGAAATCTTTGTATATATTGCTTCTATATAGTCTAAGAAACATATATGCAAAGCATCCAAACAGTACCATTCGCCAATTTTTTGTTCTTCAAGTTTAAGTGAACTACGAGCCCCATTGTTAATCCTTTAAAGGAAATTATTTGTAAATTTTGACAAGTAGAACAATGAATGGAACAGGTAGACTGTTGAAATCATTGTATATATTGCTTCTATGTAGTCTAAGAAACATATATGCAAAGCATCCAAACAGTACAATTCGCCAATTATTTCATCTTCAAGTTTAAGTGAACTACGAGCCCCATTGTTAATACTTTAACGGAAATTATTTGTAACTTGCGACAAGTAGAACAATGAGTGGAACAGGTAGACGGTTGAAATCAATGTATATATTGCTTCTATATAGTCTAAGAAACATATATGCAAAGCATCCAAACAGTTCAATTCGCCAATTTTTTGTTCTTCAAGTTTAAGTGAACAATGAGCCCCATTGTTAATCCTTTATCGGAAATTATTTGTAACTTTCGACAAGTAGAACATTGAATGGAACAGGTGGACGGTTGAAATCTTTGAATATATTGCTTCTATATAGTATAAGAAACATATATGCAAAGCATCCAAACAGTACAATGCGCCAATTTTTTGTTATTCAAGTTTAAGTGAACAATGAGCCCCATTGTTAATCCTTTAAAGCAAATTATTTGTAAATTTCGACAAGTAGAACAATGAATGGAACAGGTAGACTGTTGAAATCATTGTATATATTGCTTCTACATAGTCTAAGAAACATATATGCAAAGCATCCAAACAGTACATTTCGCCAATTTTTTGTTCTTCAAGTTTAAGTAAACTACGATCCCCATTGTTAATCCCTTAACGGAAATTATTTGTAACTTTCGACAAGTAGAACAATGAATGGAACAGGTAGACGGTTGAAATCATTGTATATATTGCTTCTACATAATCTAAGAAACATATATGCAAAGCATCAAAACAGTACAATTCGCCAATTATTTCAGCTTCATGTTTAAGTGAACTACGAGCCCCATTGTTAATCCTTTAAAGGAAATTATTTGTAAATTTCGACAAGAAGAACAATGAATAGAACAGGTAGACGGTTGAAATCTTTGTATATATTGCTTCTATATAGTATAAGAAACATATATGCAAAGCATCCAAACAGTACAATTCGCCAATTTTTTGTTCTTCAAGTTTAAGTGAACAATGAGCCCCAATGGTTAATCCGTTATCGGAAATTATTTGTAACTTTCGACAAGTAGAACAATGAATGGAACTGGTAGACGGTTGAAATCTTTGTATATATTGCTTCTATATAGTCTAAGAAACATATATGCAAAGCATCCCAACAGTACCATTCGCCAATTTTTTGTTCTTCAAGTTTAAGTGAACTACGAGCCCCATTGTTAATCCTTTAAAGGAAATTATTTGTAAATTTCGACAAGTAGAACAATGAATGGATCAGGTAGACGGTTGAAGTCTTTGTATACATTGCTTCCATATAGTCTAAGAAACATATATGCAAAGCATCCAAACAGTACCATTCGCTAATTTTTTGTTCTTCAAGTTTAAGTGAACTACGATCCCCATTGATAATCCCTTAACGGAAATTATTTGTAACTTTCGACAAGTAGAACAATGAATGGAACAGGTAGACGGTTGAAATCATTGTATATATTGCTTCTATATAGTCTAAGAAACATATATGCAAAGCATCCAAACAGTACCATTCGCCAATTTTTTGTTCTTCAAGTTTAAGTGAACTACGAGCCCCATTGTTAATCCTTTAAAGGAAATTATTTGTAAATTTTGACAAGTAGAACAATGAATGGAACAGGTAGACTGTTGAAATCATTGTATATATTGCTTCTATGTGGTCTAAGAAACATATATGCAAAGCATCCAAACAGTACAATTCGCCAATTATTTCATCTTCAAGTTTAAGTGAACTACGAGCCCCATTGTTAATACTTTAACGGAAATTATTTGTAACTTGCGACAAGTAGAACAATGAGTGGAACAGGTAGACGGTTGAAATCAATGTATATATTGCTTCTATATAGTCTAAGAAACATATATGCAAAGCATCCAAACAGTTCAATTCGCCAATTTTTTGTTCTTCAAGTTTAAGTGAACAATGAGCCCCATTGTTAATCCTTTATCGGAAATTATTTGTAACTTTCGACAAGTAGAACAATGAATGGAACAGGTAGACTGTTGAAATCATTGTATATATTGCTTCTATATAGTCTAAGAAACATATATGCAAAGCATCCAAACAGTACAATTCGCCAATTTTTTGTTCTTCAAGTTTAAGTGAACATTGAGCCCCAATGGTTAATCCGTTATCGGAAACTATTTGTAACTTTCGACAAGTAGAACAATGAATGGAACAGGGAGACGGTTGAAATCTTTGTATATATTGCTTCTATATAGTCTAAGAAACATATATGCAAAGCATCCAAACAGTACCATTCGCCAATTTTTTGTTCTTCAAGTTTAAGTGAACTACGAGCCCCATTGTTAATCCTTTAAAGGAAATTATTTGTAAATTTTGACAAGTAGAACAATGAATGGAACAGGGAGACGGTTGAAATCATTGTATATATTGCTTCTATGTAGTCTAAGAAACATATATGCAAAGCATCCAAACAGTACAATTCGCCAATTATTTCATCTTCAAGTTTAAGTGAACTACGAGCCCCATTGTTAATCCTTTATCGGCAATTATTTGTAACTTTCGACAAGTAGAACATTGAATGGAACAGGTGGACGGTTGAAATCTTTGAATATATTGCTTCTATATAGTATAAGAAACATATATGCAAAGCATCCAAACAGTACAATTCGCCAATTTTTTGTTCTTCAAGTTTAAGTGAACAATGAGCCCCATTGTTAATCCTTTAAAGGAAATTATTTGTAAATTTCGACAAGTAGAACAATGAATGGAACAGGTAGACTGTTGAAATCATTGTATATATTGCTTCTATATAGTCTAAGAAACATATATGCAAAGCATCCAAACAGTACCATTCGCCAATTTTTTGTTCTTCAAGTTTAAGTGAACTACGAGCCCCATTGTTAATCCTTTAAAGGAAATTATTTGTAAATTTTGACAAGTAGAACAATGAATGGAACAGGTAGACTGTTGAAATCATTGTATATATTGCTTCTATGTGGTCTAAGAAACATATATGCAAAGCATCCAAACAGTACAATTCGCCAATTATTTCATCTTCAAGTTTAAGTGAACTACGAGCCCCATTGTTAATACTTTAACGGAAATTATTTGTAACTTGCGACAAGTAGAACAATGAGTGGAACAGGTAGACGGTTGAAATCAATGTATATATTGCTTCTATATAGTCTAAGAAACATATATGCAAAGCATCCAAACAGTTCAATTCGCCAATTTTTTGTTCTTCAAGTTTAAGTGAACAATGAGCCCCATTGTTAATCCTTTATCGGAAATTATTTGTAACTTTCGACAAGTAGAACATTGAATGGAACAGGTGGACGGTTGAAATCTTTGAATATATTGCTTCTATATAGTATAAGAAACATATATGCAAAGCATCCAAACAGTACAATTCGCCAATTTTTTGTTCTTCAAGTTTAAGTGAACAATGAGCCCCATTGTTAATCCTTTAAAGGAAATTATTTGTAAATTTCGACAAGTAGAACAATGAATGGAACAGGTAGACTGTTGAAATCATTGTATATATTGCTTCTATATAGTCTAAGAAACATATATGCAAAGCATCCAAACAGTACAATTCGCCAATTTTTTGTTCTTCAAGTTTAAGTGAACAATGAGCCCCAATGGTTAATCCGTTATCGGAAATTATTTGTAACTTTCGACAAGTAGAACAATGAGTGGAACAGGTAGACGGTTGAAATCAATGTATATATTGCTTCTATATAGTCTAAGAAACATATATGCAAAGCATCCAAACAGTACAATTCGCCAATTTTTTGTTCTTCAAGTTTAAGTAAACTACGATCCCCATTGTTAATCCCTTCACGGAAATTATTTGTAACTTTCGACAAGTAGAACAATGAATGGAACAGGTAGACGGTTGAAATCATTGTATATATTGCTTCTATATAGTCTAAGAAACATATATGCAAAGCATCCAAACAGTACAATTCGCCAATTTTTTGTTCTTCAAGTTTAAGTGAACAATGAGCCCCATTGTTAATCCTTTATCGGAAATTATTTGTAACTTTCGACAAGTAGAACATTGAATGGAACAGGTGGACGGTTGAAATCTTTGAATATATTGCTTCTATATAGTATAAGAAACATATATGCAAAGCATCCAAACAGTACAATTCGCCAATTTTTTGTTCTTCAAGTTTAAGTGAACAATGAGCCCCATTGTTAATCCTTTAAAGGAAATTATTTGTAAATTTCGACAAGTAGAACAATGAATGGAACAGGTAGACTGTTGAAATCATTGTATATATTGCTTCTATATAGTCTAAGAAACATATATGCAAAGCATCCAAGCAGTACAATTCGCCAATTTTTTGTACTTCAAGTTTAAGTGAACTACGAGCCCCATTGTTAATCCTTTAAAGGAAATTATTTGTAAATTTCGACAAGTAGAACAATGAATGGATCAGGTAGACGGTTGAAGTCTTTGTATACATTGCTTCCATATAGTCTAAGAAACATATATGCAAAGCATCCAAACAGTACCATTCGCCAATTTTTTGTTCTTCAAGTTTAAGTGAACAATGAGCCCCATTGTTAATCCTTTATCGGAAATTATTTGTAACTTTCGACAAGTAGAACATTGAATGGAACAGGTAGACGGTTGAAATCTTTGTATATATTGCTTCCATATAGTATAAGAAACATATATGCAAAGCATCCAAACAGTACAATTCGCCAATTTTTTGTTCTTCAAGTTTAAGTGAACAATGAGCCCCAATGGTTAATCCGTTATCGGAAATTATTTGTAACTTTCGACAAGTAGAACAATGAATGGAACAGGTAGACGGTTGAAATCTTTGTATATATTGCTTCTATATAGTCTAAGAAACATATATGCAAAGCATCCAAACAGTACCATTCGCCAATTTTTTGTTCTTCAAGTTTAAGTAAACTACGATCCCCATTGTTAATCCCTTAACGGAAATCATTTGTAACTTTCGACAAGTAGAACAATGAATGGAACAGGTAGACGGTTGAAATCTTTGTATATATTGCTTCTATATAGTCTAAGAAACATATATGCAAAGTATCCAAACAGTACCATTCGCCAATTTTTTGTTCTTCAAGTTTAAGTGAACTACGAGCCCCATTGTTAATCCTTTAAAGGAAATTATTTGTAAATTTCGACAAGTAGAACAATGAATGGAACAGGTAGACTGTTGAAATTATTGTATATATTGCTTCTATATAGTCTAAGAAACATATATGCAAAGCATCCAAACAGTACCATTCGCCAATTTTTTGTTCTTCAAGTTTAAGTGAACTACGATCCCCATTGTTAATCCCTTAACGGAAATTATTTGTAACTTTCGACAAGTAGAACAATGAATGGAACAGGTAGACGGTTGAAATCTTTGTATATATTGCTTCTATATAGTCTAAGAAACATATATGCAAAGCATCCAAACAGTACCATTCGCCAATTTTTTGTTCTTCAAGTTTAAGTGAACTACGAGCCCCATTGTTAATCCTTTAAAGGAAATTATTTGTAAATTTTGACAAGTAGAACAATGAATGGAACAGGTAGACTGTTGAAATCATTGTATATATTGCTTCTATGTAGTCTAAGAAACATATATGCAAAGCATCCAAACAGTACAATTCGCCAATTTTTTGTTCTTCAAGTTTAAGTAAACTACGATCCCCATTGTTAATCCCTTCACGGAAATTATTTGTAACTTTCGACAAGTAGAACAATGAATGGAACAGGTAGACGGTTGAAATCATTGTATATATTGCTTCTATATAGTCTAAGAAACATATATGCAAAGCATCCAAACAGTACAATTCGCCAATTTTTTGTTCTTCAAGTTTAAGTGAACAATGAGCCCCATTGTTAATCCTTTATCGGAAATTATTTGTAACTTTCGACAAGTAGAACATTGAATGGAACAGGTGGACGGTTGAAATCTTTGAATATATTGCTTCTATATAGTATAAGAAACATATATGCAAAGCATCCAAACAGTACAATTCGCCAATTTTTTGTTCTTCAAGTTTAAGTGAACAATGAGCCCCATTGTTAATCCTTTAAAGGAAATTATTTGTAAATTTCGACAAGTAGAACAATGAATGGAACAGGTAGACTGTTGAAATCATTGTATATATTGCTTCTATATAGTCTAAGAAACATATATGCAAAGCATCCAAGCAGTACAATTCGCCAATTTTTTGTACTTCAAGTTTAAGTGAACTACGAGCCCCATTGTTAATCCTTTAAAGGAAATTATTTGTAAATTTCGACAAGTAGAACAATGAATGGATCAGGTAGACGGTTGAAGTCTTTGTATACATTGCTTCCATATAGTCTAAGAAACATATATGCAAAGCATCCAAACAGTACCATTCGCCAATTTTTTGTTCTTCAAGTTTAAGTGAACAATGAGCCCCATTGTTAATCCTTTATCGGAAATTATTTGTAACTTTCGACAAGTAGAACATTGAATGGAACAGGTAGACGGTTGAAATCTTTGTATATATTGCTTCCATATAGTATAAGAAACATATATGCAAAGCATCCAAACAGTACAATTCGCCAATTTTTTGTTCTTCAAGTTTAAGTGAACAATGAGCCCCAATGGTTAATCCGTTATCGGAAATTATTTGTAACTTTCGACAAGTAGAACAATGAATGGAACAGGTAGACGGTTGAAATCTTTGTATATATTGCTTCTATATAGTCTAAGAAACATATATGCAAAGCATCCAAACAGTACCATTCGCCAATTTTTTGTTCTTCAAGTTTAAGTAAACTACGATCCCCATTGTTAATCCCTTAATGGAAATCATTTGTAACTTTCGACAAGTAGAACAATGAATGGAACAGGTAGACGGTTGAAATCTTTGTATATATTGCTTCTATATAGTCTAAGAAACATATATGCAAAGTATCCAAACAGTACCATTCGCCAATTTTTTGTTCTTCAAGTTTAAGTGAACTACGAGCCCCATTGTTAATCCTTTAAAGGAAATTATTTGTAAATTTCGACAAGTAGAACAATGAATGGAACAGGTAGACTGTTGAAATTATTGTATATATTGCTTCTATATAGTCTAAGAAACATATATGCAAAGCATCCAAACAGTACCATTCGCCAATTTTTTGTTCTTCAAGTTTAAGTGAACTACGATCCCCATTGTTAATCCCTTAACGGAAATTATTTGTAACTTTCGACAAGTAGAACAATGAATGGAACAGGTAGACGGTTGAAATCTTTGTATATATTGCTTCTATATAGTCTAAGAAACATATATGCAAAGCATCCAAACAGTACCATTCGCCAATTTTTTGTTCTTCAAGTTTAAGTGAACTACGAGCCCCATTGTTAATCCTTTAAAGGAAATTATTTGTAAATTTTGACAAGTAGAACAATGAATGGAACAGGTAGACTGTTGAAATCATTGTATATATTGCTTCTATGTAGTCTAAGAAACATATATGCAAAGCATCCAAACAGTACAATTCGCCAATTATTTCATCTTCAAGTTTAAGTGAACTACGAGCCCCATTGTTAATACTTTAACGGAAATTATTTGTAACTTGCGACAAGTAGAACAATGAGTGGAACAGGTAGACGGTTGAAATCAATGTATATATTGCTTCTATATAGTCTAAGAAACATATATGCAAAGCATCCAAACAGTTCAATTCGCCAATTTTTTGTTCTTCAAGTTTAAGTGAACAATGAGCCCCATTGTTAATCTTTTATCGGAAATTATTTGTAACTTTCAACAAGTAGAACATTGAATGGAACAGGTGGACGGTTGAAATCTTTGAATATATTGCTTCTATATAGTATAAGAAACATATATGCAAAGCATCCAAACAGTACAATTCGCCAATTTTTTGTTCTTCAAGTTTAAGTGAACAATGAGCCCCATTGTTAATCCTTTAAAGGAAATTATTTGTAAATTTCGACAAGTAGAACAATGAATGGAACAGGTAGACGGTTGAAATCATTGTATATATTGCTTCTATATAGTCTAAGAAACATATATGCAAAGCATCCAAACAGTACAATTCGCCAATTTTTTGTTCTTCAAGTTTAAGTGAACAATGAGCCCCATTGTTAATCCTTTATCGGAAATTATTTGTAACTTTCGACAAGTAGAACATTGAATGGAACAGGTGGACGGTTGAAATCTTTGAATATATTGCTTCTATATAGTATAAGAAACATATATGCAAAGCATCCAAACAGTACAATTCGCCAATTTTTTGTTCTTCAGGTTTAAGTGAACAATGAGCCCCATTGTGAATCCTTTAAAGGAAATTATTTGTAAATTTCGACAAGTAGAACAATGAATGGATCAGGTAGACGGTTGAAGTCTTTGTATACATAGCTTCCATATAGTCTAAGAAACATATATGCAAAGCATCCAAACAGTACCATTCGCCAATTTTTTGTTCTTCAAGTTTAAGTGAACAATGAGCCCCATTGTTAATCCTTTATCGGAAATTATTTGTAACTTTCGACAAGTAGAACATTGAATGGAACTGGTAGACGGTTGAAATCTTTTTATATATTGCTTCCATATAGTATAAGAAACGTATATGCAAAGCATCCAAACAGTACAATTCGCCAATTTTTTGTTCTTCAAGTTTAAGTGAACAATGAGCCCCAATGGTTAATCCGTTATCGGAAATTATTTGTAACTTTCGACAAGTAGAACAATGAATGGAACAGGTAGACGGTTGAAATCTTTGTATATATTGCTTCTATATAGTCTAAGAAACATATATGCAAAGCTTCCAAACAGTACCATTCGCCAATTTTTTGTTCTTCAAGTTTAAGTGAACTACGAGCCCCACTGTTAATCCTTTAAAGGAAATTATTTGTAAATTTTGACAAGTAGAACAATGAATGGAACAGGTAGACGGTTGAAATCCTTGTATATATTGCGTTTATATAGTCTAAGAAACATATATGCAAAGCATCCAAACAGTACCATTCGCCAATTTTTTGTTCTTCAAGTTTAAGTGAACTACGAGCCCCATTGTTAATCCTTTAAAGGAAATTATTTGTAAATTTCGACAAGTAGAACAATGAATGGAACAGGTAGACGGTTGAAATCAATGTATATATTGCTTCTATATAGTCTAAGAAACCTATATGCAAAGCATCAAAACAGTAACAATCGCCAATTTTTTGATCTTCAAGTTTAAGTGAACAGCGAGCCCCATTGATAATCATGAAATGGAAATTATTTGTAACTTTCTACAAGTAGAACAATGAATAGTACGGGTAGACGGGTGAAATCTTTCTATATATTGCTTCTAAATAGTCTAAGAAACATATATGCAAAGCATCTAAACAGTACAATTCGCCAATTTTTTGTTCTTCAAGTTTAAGTGAACTACGAGCCCAATTGTTAATCCTTTAAAGGAAATTATTTGTAAATATCGACAAGTAGAACAATGAATGGATCATGTAGACGGTTGAAATCATTGTATATATTGCTTCTATATAGTCTACGAAACATATATGCAAAGCATCCAAACAGTACAATTCGACAATTTTTTGTTCTTCAAGTTTAAGTGAACTACGATCCCCATTGTTAATCCTTTAACGGAAATTAATTGTAACTTTCTACAAGTAGAACAATGATTGGAACACGTAGACGGTTGAAATCTTTGTATATATTGCATCCATATAGTCTAAGAAACATATATGCAAAGCATCCAAACAGTACCATTCGCCAATTTTTTGTCCTTCAAGTTTAAGTGAACAATGAGCCCCATTGTTAAACCTTTATCGGAAATTATTTGTAACTTTCGATAAGTAGAACAATGAATGGAACAGGTAGACGGTTGAAATCTTTGTATATATTGCTTCTATATAGTCTAAGAAACATATGTGCAAAGCATCCAAACAGTACAATTCGCCAATTTTTTGTTCTTCAAGTTTAAGTGAACAGCGAGCCCCATTGATAATCATGAAATGGAAATTATTTGTAACTTTCTACAAGTAGAACAATGAATTGTACAGGTAGACGGGTGAAGTCTTTCTATATATTGCTTCTATATATTATAAGAAACATATATGCAAAGCATCCAAACAGTACAATTCGCCAATTTTTTGTTCTTCAAGTTTAAGTGAACTACGAGCCCCATTGTTAATCCTTTATCGGAAATTATTTGTAACTTTCGATAAGTAGAACAATGAATGGAACAGGTAGACGGTTGAAATCTTTGTATATATTGCTTCTATATAGTCTAAGAAACATATGTGCAAAGCATCCAAACAGTACAATTCGCCAACTTTTTGTTCTTCAAGTTTAAGTGAACAATGAGCCCCATTGTTAATCCTTTAAAGGAAATTATTTGTAAATTTCGACAAGTAGAACAATGAATGGAACAGGTAGACGGTTGAAATCCTTGTATATATTGCGTTTATATAGTCTAAGAAACATATATGCAAAGCATCCAAACAGTACCATTCGCCAATTTTTTGTTCTTCAAGTTTAAGTGAACTACGAGCCCCATTGTTAATCCTTTAAAGGAAATTATTTGTAAATTTCGACAAGTAGAACAATGAATGGAACAGGTAGACGGTTGAAATCTTTGTATATATTGCGTCTATATAGTCTAAGAAACATATAAGCAAAGCATCCAAACAGTACCATTCGCAAATTTTTTGTTCTTCAAGTTTAAGTGAACAATGAGCCCCAATGGCTAATCCTTTAACGGAAATTATTTGTAATTTTCGACAAGTAGAACAATGTATGGAACAGGTAGACGGTTGAAATCTTTGTATATATTGCTTCTATATAGTCTAAGAAACCTATATGCAAAGCATCTAAACAGTAACAATCGCCAATTTTTTGATCTTCAAGTTTAAGTGAACAGCGAGCCCCATTGATAATCATGAAATGGAAATTATTTGTAACTTTCTACAAGTAGAACAATGAATAGTACAGGTAGACGGGTTAAATCTTTCTATATATTGCTTCTAAATAGTCTAAGAAACATATATGCAAAGCATCCAAATAGTACAATTCGCCATTTTTTTGTTCTTCAAGTTTAAGTGAACTACCAGCCCCATTGTTAATCCTATAAAGGAAATTATTTGTAAATTTCGACATGTAGAACAATGAATGGATCAGGTAGACGGTTGAAATCAATGTATATATTGCTTCTATATAGTCTAAGAAACATATATGCAAAGCATCCAAACAGTACCATTCGCCAATTTTTTGTTCTTCAAGTTTAAGTGAACAACGTGCCCCAATGGTTAATCCTTTATCGGAAATTATTTGTAACTTCCGACAAGTAGAACAATGAATGGAACAGGTAGACGGGTGAAGTCTTTCTATATATTGCTTCTATATACTCTAAGAAACATATATGCAAAGCATCCAAACAGTACAATTCGCCAATTTTTTGTTCTTCAAGTTTAAGTGAACTACGAGCCCCATTGTTAATCCTTTAACGGAAATTAATTGTAACTTTCTACAAGTAGAACAATGATTGGAACACGTAGACGGTTGAAATCTTTGTAGATATTGCTTCCATATAGTCTAAGAAACATGTACGCAAAGCATTCAAACAGTACCATTCACCAATTTTTTGTTCTTCAAGTTTAAGTGAACAATGAGCCCCAATGGTTAATCATTTATCGGAAATTATTTGTAACTTTCGACAAGTAGAACAATGAATGGAACAGGTAGACGGTTGAAATCATTGTATATATTGCTTCTATATATTCTAAGAAACATATATGCAAAGCATCCAAACAGTACAATTCGCCAATTTTTTGTTCTTCAAGTTTAAGTGAACTACGAGCCCCATTGTTAATCCTTTAACGGAAATTAATTGTAACTTTCTACAAGTAGAACAATGATTGGAACACGTAGACGGTTGAAATCTTTGTATATATTGCTTCCATATAGTCTAAGAAACATGTACGCAAAGCATCCAAACAGTACCATTCGCCAATTTTTTGTTCTTCAAGTTTAAATGAACAATGAGCCCCAATGGTTAATCCTTTATCGGAAATTACTTGTAACTTCCGACAAGTAGAACAATGATTGGAAAAGGTAGACGGTTGAAACCATTGTATATATTGCTTCCATACAGTCTAAGAAACATGTACGCAAAGCATCCAAACAGTACCATTCGCCAATTTTTTGTTCTTCAAGTTTAAGTGAACAATGAGCCCCAATGGTTAATCATTTATCGGAAATTATTTGTAACTTTCGACAAGTAGAACAATGAATGGAACAGGTAGACGGTTGAAATCATTGTATATAATGCTTCTATATAGTCTAAGAAACATATCTGCATATCATCCAAACAGTACAATTCGCCAATTATTTGATCTTCAAGTTTAAGTGAACTACGAGCCCCATTGTTAATCCTTTAAAGGAAATTATTTGTAAATTTCGAAAAGTAGAACAATGATTGGGACACGTAGACGGTTGAAATCTTTGTAGATATTGCTTCCATATAGTCTAAGAAACATGTACGCAAAGCATTCAAACAGTACCATTCACCAATTTTTTGTTCTTCAAGTTTAAGTGAACAATGAGCCCCAATGGTTAATCATTTATCGGAAATTATTTGTAACTTTCGACAAGTAGAACAATGAATGGAACAGGTAGACGGTTGAAATCATTGTATATATTGCTTCTATATAGTCTATGAAACATATCTGCATATCATCCAAACAGTACAATTCGCCAATTATTTGATCTTCAAGTTTAAGTGAACTACGAGCCCCATTGTTAATCCTTTAAAGGAAATTATTTGTAAATTTCGAAAAGTAGAACAATGATTGGAACACGTAGACAGTTGAAATCTTTGTATATATTGCTTCCATATAGTCTAAGATACATGTACGCAAAGCATCCAAACAGTACCATTCGCCAATTTTTTGTTCTTCGAGTTTAAGTGAACAACGAGCCCCATTGATAATCATGAAAGGGAAATTATTTGTAACTTTCTTCAAATAGAACAATGAATAGAACAGTTAGACTGTTGAAATCTTTGTATATATTGCTTCTATATAGTCTAAGAAACATATATGCAAAGCATCCAAACAGTACGATTCGCCAATTTTTTGTTCTTCAAGTTTAAGTGAACTACGAGCCCCATTGTTAATCCTTTAACGGAAATTAATTGTAACTTTCTACAAGTAGAACAACGATTGGAACACGTAGACGGTTGAAATCTTTGTAGATATTGCTTCCATATAGTCTAAGAAACATGTACGCAAAGCATTCAAACAGTACCATTCACCAATTTTTTGTTCTTCAAGTTTAAGTGAACAATGAGCCCCAATGGTTAATCATTTATCGGAAATTATTTGTAACTTTCGACAAGTAGAACAATGATTGGAACACGTAGACGGTTGAAATCTTTGTATATATTGCTTCCATATAGTCTAAGATACATGTACGCAAAGCATCCAAACAGTACCATTCGCCAATTTTTTGTTCTTCAAGTTTAAGTGAACTACGAGCCCCATTGTTAATCCTTTAAAGGAAATTATTTGTAAATTCCGAAAAGTAGAACAATGATTGGAACACGTAGACGGTTGAAATCTTTGTAGATATTGCTTCCATATAGTCTAAGAAACATGTACGCAAAGCATTCAAACAGTACCATTCACCAATTTTTTGTTCTTCAAGTTTAAGTGAACAATGAGCCCCAATGGTTAATCATTTATCGGAAATTATTTGTAACTTTCGACAAGTAGAACAATGAATGGAACAGGTAGACGGTTGAAATCATTGTATATATTGCTTCTATATAGTCTATGAAACATATCTGCATATCATCCAAACAGTACAATTCGCCAATTATTTGATCTTCAAGTTTAAGTGAACTACGAGCCCCATTGTTAATCCTTTAAAGGAAATTATTTGTAAATTTCGAAAAGTAGAACAATGATTGGAACACGTAGACGGATGAAATCTTTGTATATATTGCTTCCATATAGTCTAAGATACATGTACGCAAAGCATCCAAACAGTACCATTCGCCAATTTTTTGTTCTTCAAGTTTAAGTGAACAACGAGCCCCATTGATAATCATGAAAGGGAAATTATTTGTAACTTTCTTCAAATAGAACAATGAATAGAACAGTTAGACTGTTGAAATCTTTGTATATATTGCTTCTATATAGTCTAAGAAACATATATGCAAAGCATCCAAACAGTACGATTCGCCAATTTTTTGTTCTTCAAGTTTAAGTGAACAACGAGCCCCATTGATAATCATGAAACGGAAATTATTTGTAACTTTCTACAAGTAGAACAATGAATTGTACAGGTAGACGGGTGAAGTCTTTCTATATATTGCTTCTATATATTCTAAGAAACATATATGCAAAGCATCGAAACAGTACAATTCGCCAATTTTTTGTTCTTCAAGTTTAAGTGAATTACGATCCCCATTGTTAATCCCTTAACGGAAATTAATTGTAACTTTCTACAAGTAGAACAATGATTGGAACACGTAGACGGTTGAAATCTTTGTATATATTGCTTCCATATAGTCTAAGAAACATGTACGCAAAGCATCCAAACAGTACCATTCGCCAATTTTTTGTTCTTCAAGTTTAAATGAACAATGAGCCCCAATGGTTAATCCTTTATCGGAAATTACTTGTAACTTTCGACAAGTAGAACAATGAATGGAAAAGGTAGACGGTTGAAATCATTGTATATATTGCTTCTATATAGTCTACGAAACATATATGCAAAGCATCCAAACAGTACAATTCGCCAATTTTTTGTTCTTCAAGTTTAAGTGAACTACGAGCCCCATTGTTAATCCTTCAACGGAAATTAATTGTAACTTTCTACAAGTAGAACAATGATTGGAACACGTAGACGGATGAAATCTTTGTATATATTGCTTCCATATAGTCTAAGAAACATATATGCAGAGCATCCAAACAGTA
Organism: Cerceris ruficornis; assembly: GCA_963989415.1. Classification (NCBI taxonomy): domain Eukaryota; kingdom Metazoa; phylum Arthropoda; class Insecta; order Hymenoptera; family Crabronidae; genus Cerceris; species Cerceris ruficornis. The sequence goes on along the minus strand of CAXDIW010000142.1, from coordinate 2,734 downwards.
CCATTCGCCAATTTTTTGTTCTTCAAGTTTAAGTGAACAATGAGCCCCAATGGTTAATCATTTATCGGAAATTATTTGTAACTTTCGACAAGTAGAACAATGAATGGAACAGGTAGACGGTTGAAATCATTGTATATATTGCTTCTATATAGTCTAAGAAACATATCTGCATATCATCCAAACAGTACAATTCGCCAATTATTTGATCTTCAAGTTTAAGTGAACTACGAGCCCCATTGTTAATCCTTTAAAGGAAATTATTTGTAAATTTCGAAAAGTAGAACAATGATTGGAACACGTAGACGGTTGAAATCTTTGTATATATTGCTTCCATATAGTCTAAGATACATGTACGCAAAGCATCCAAACAGTACCATTCGCCAATTTTTTGTTCTTCAAGTTTAAGTGAACAACGAGCCCCATTGATAATCATGAAAGGGAAATTATTTGTAACTTTCTTCAAATAGAACAATGAATAGAACCGTTAGACTGTTGAAATCTTTGTATATATTGCTTCTATATAGTCTAAGAAACATATATGCAAAGCATCCAAACAGTACGATTCGCCAATTTTTTGTTCTTCAAGTTTAAGTGAACAACGAGCCCCATTGATAATCATGAAACGGAAATTATTTGTAACTTTCTACAAGTAGAACAATGAATTGAACAGGTAGACGGGTGAAGTCTTTCTATATATTGCTTCTATATATTCTAAGAAACATATATGCAAAGCATCCAAACAGTACAATTCGCCAATTTTTTGTTCTTCAAGTTTAAGTGAACTACGAGCCCCATTGTTAATCCTTTAACGGAAATTAATTGTAACTTTCTACAAGTAGAACAATGATTGGAACACGTAGACGGTTGAAATCTTTGTATATATTGCTTCCATATAGTCTAAGAAACATGTACGCAAAGCATCCAAACAGTACCATTCGCCAATTTTTTGTTCTTCAAGTTTAAATGAACAATGAGCCCCAATGGTTAATCCTTTATCGGAAATTACTTGTAACTTCCGACAAGTAGAACAATGATTGGAAAAGGTAGACGGTTGAAACCATTGTATATATTGCTTCCATACAGTCTAAGAAACATGTACGCAAAGCATCCAAACAGTACCATTCGCCAATTTTTTGTTCTTCAAGTTTAAGTGAACTACGAGCCCCATTGTTAATCCTTTAAAGGAAATTATTTGTAAATTTCGAAAAGTAGAACAATGATTGGAACACGTAGACGGTTGAAATCTTTGTAGATATTGCTTCCATATAGTCTAAGAAACATGTACGCAAAGCATTCAAACAGTACCATTCACCAATTTTTTGTTCTTCAAGTTTAAGTGAACAATGAGCCCCAATGGTTAATCATTTATCGGAAATTATTTGTAACTTTCGACAAGTAGAACAATGAATGGAACTGGTAGACGGTTGAAATCATTGTATATAATGCTTCTATATAGTCTAAGAAACATATCTGCATATCATCCAAACAGTACAATTCGCCAATTATTTGATCTTCAAGTTTAAGTGAACTACGAGCCCCATTGTTAATCCTTTAAAGGAAATTATTTGTAAATTTCGAAAAGTAGAACAATGATTGGAACACGTAGACGGTTGAAATCTTTGTATATATTGCTTCCATATAGTCTAAGAAACATATAAGCAAAGCATCCAAACAGTACCATTCGCCAATTTTTTGTTCTTCAAGTTTAAGTGAACTACGAGCCCCATTGTTAATCCTTTAAAGGAAATTATTTGTAAATTTCGAAAAGTAGAACAATGATTGGAACACGTAGACGGTTGAAATCTTTGTATATATTGCTTCCATATAGTCTAAGATACATGTACGCAAAGCATCCAAACAGTACGATTCGCCAATTTTTTGTTCTTCAAGTTTAAGTGAACAACGAGCCCCATTGATAATCATGAAACGGAAATTATTTGTAACTTTCTACAAGTAGAACAATGAATTGTACAGGTAGACGGGTGAAGTCTTTCTATATATTGCTTCTATATATTATAAGAAACATATATGCAAAGCATCCAAACAGTACAATTCGCCAATTTTTTGTTCTTCAAGTTTAAGTGAACTACGAGCCCCATTGTTAATCCTTTAACGGAAATTAATTGTAACTTTCTACAAGTAGAACAATGATTGGAACACGTAGACGGTTGAAATCTTTGTAGATATTGCTTCCATATAGTCTAAGAAACATGTACGCAAAGCATTCAAACAGTACCATTCACCAATTTTTTGTTCTTCAAGTTTAAGTGAACAATGAGCCCCAATGGTTAATCATTTATCGGAAATTATTTGTACCTTTCGACAAGTAGAACAATGAATGGAACAGGTAGACGGTTGAAATCATTGTATATATTGCTTCTATATATTCTAAGAAACATATATGCAAAGCATCCAAACAGTACAATTCGCCAATTTTTTGTTCTTCAAGTTTAAGTGAACTACGAGCCCCATTGTTAATCCTTTAACGGAAATTAATTGTAACTTTCTACAAGTAGAACAATGATTGGAACACGTAGACGGTTGAAATCTTTCTATATATTGCTTCCATATAGTCTAAGAAACATGTACGCAAAGCATCCAAACAGTACCATTCGCCAATTTTTTGTTCTTCAAGTTTAAGTGAACTACGAGCCTCATTGTTAATCCTTTAAAGGAAATTATTTGTAAATTTCGAAAAGCAGAACAATGATTGGGACACGTAGACGGTTGAAAT
>CAXDIW010000141.1:0-66000 GCA_963989415.1 Cerceris ruficornis | reverse complement strand
TGCAAATCAACTTCTTCAGCTTTAGGTTTTGTGCCCCATTGCAATCGTGTTTTCCAACCACTTTAAGTACACGAAAACATTAAATTCAGTTCAGAAGGTTTTATTGTTTTATTACACTTACTCCAGTATTATGTACTCCCTTCAGTTATCTAGTCCGCAATTACCTGCGCAGCGTGTAGGTAGCGGGCAGGTACCGAGTTGTACCTTTAGAACTGATGATCATTTTTTTTAAATTATTGACTGGAATGTTATTAATACGTAAATGAATATTAATGTAAAAATACGAATGATAGATTACCATTTGACGATTAGGCTACAGTATCTAGCTGCGGAATACTTCAAACTTTTCTCTCGCCAATTCACCTCCCATGAAATATAATTAGAAAACAAATGTTTTTAAGTATTAACTGGATAACAATTGTTAATACGGAAATTAATATTAGTGTGAAAATATAAATGGCATGCGATAGATTACCTTTTGATAATTAAAAGTTGAAACACGTTTCGTGTGGCTTTAATCCCCGTCACTATGTTCATTAATGATGGGCACCACTTCATTTTTATTAAATATTTTTGTCAATATCTCTGAAGGCCTAACAATTGTCGATAGATACCGTGCGTGCGACAGGTAGTATATTATTGCAGCAATGTGCGAACAACAACCTATGGTACGGTTACCACTCGGACATTCACAGCAATAACATTTGATGCTCGAAATTCCAATTATATTAGGGGTATAGTCAATGAAGCAACGATAACTTCTTTGATTAATGTGGCGTGATCGGACGAGGCATTTAAGAATATTGAGGAGTTGATTTGCATAAAACAGTAAAGGAATCATAACGCATGAAATCCCAATATACCTTCTTTCTTTCAATTCATTGTCCATTTTGGATGATCTCTGCATAAATGGAGAAGCGGTAAATACAAAAATAAGAATGTTTAAAAAGAAATAAACCCTTCTTTCCGTTAGACATCACCTTCATTACAATTCATCAGAATATACAATTGGATCCTTTTAATATTGAATACATATTTGCATTCGTTACAGTAAACTAATATTCGTTCAATGTACAAAAGAATAAAGAGATGTGGCTAGGACGAATCAATGAAAAAAACAATATGCTCCATAATTATTTTTACATATATTTCATATTGAATAAGTATTTAAAAATGTTTAAAAAACATTGAACAATTGAAAAATGATTATTATTTGTTGTTATGCAGTGAATGATTAAAAAAAAAAAAAAATTATTTTACCTCATTGGGACTCGAACCGGCGACAAAAAGTTTCGAGAGGTTCCGCAGCCAAGAACTCTACCGACTGCGCCATCGCTGCTATTGAAAGGACGTTCGTATTTTTAGCTGATAAGGAAGTGTGTAGCTTACGAATAATTGAATCAATTCAATCCTTTGCATTCACTCGCAATTGCTTTGTATGCAGAAACATTGAAAAGCACAAAATGAACATACTCTATCAAAATAATGGAAAAATAACAATTACTTCTTGCGTTTTAGATCAAAATACGTCCCGGAAATCGGTTTTCGATTTTTTTCACAATGACGCAGGTGGTTTAAAAATCTGAAAAAAATTGGGGATAACAATCGTAGGTGTTAGATTGTTACTATATAAACCAAAAAGGTGTACCTCGAAGATTTCGATACGAAATCTTCTTTTTTCCGTTTTTTTTTACTTTGCCGATTTGTCACGCTTAGCTACTTCGACGGAAAAATCTGAAAAAATTCTCCAATATGTCCGGTACCGTGTAGAATATGTCACAATTTATTTGGCTTTTTTACGCCTCAATAAATGGGGAAAAAGGGCCAAAAACCTGTTTTTCTAATTTTCCCCATAACTACCCTTCCTGTCAAAATTCAGGGTTAAAAATTTGTAGACATCAATCGCCGAGCATTATCTATCGAATGAGACCGTCCCCATTGAAATCGGTTGAAGGGCACTTTTGACCCCCTTATCCTGCTATACCCTTTCTCAAAATCCCTGGTTTTGGCGCGCTAGAGGATAGGCCTTGTAGCGCGTGACATGCAGCCGTATTCTGATTGGCTCGCTTTTCCCCCACCGAGCGGCAACCAAGCCGCCGCGAGCTATCCCCACTCCTACCTGAGCGGTCACCTACCTCTTTCTCTCTCCGGACTTGGAACCGTTAACACGTATCCGCTGTGAGTACCTTTTCTTTTACATCGCCCTCGTTTACCGACCGCTAAAAAATAGTTCACTTGTTTATCTACTACGTAATAGTCTTCTGCTGTACCATATCAATCAATTTGGACAATAATAATTACGAATTTAGTAACAATCGCGAAATAACTACGACGCAATTGGTGACGTCACTGACCTCTCGCGACATTTACGCGGTGCTTTTCTCGTCTACAACATTAGTACTTCTTCTATAGCTTCGTATTTCGATTTTATTGACGAAGACCGCGATTATTGTTGCTCTGAAACGTGATTATACGGAATTATTGTACTTTTACGCAGTTATTTAATAGTTTGCTCGTGTGTGCTTGCAGGACTCGGAGTATCCTTTGAACGACCTTCCGGGCTGGCACGATCGGACACGTGCACGGTGGAGCAACAAAACGTAAGATATTACGACGCCATACGCAAGTAACATTTTCATTTACTTCGGGTCTTCGCGATATTTTGTTTGAATTTATACAATATTCATATTAATTGATATGGAGTCGAACATCCGACGAATAGAATTTACATTTCTACGAATTAATACGGTTCTACGGAAACATGCAACGATTGAAATCTTTCGGGATTATTTGAAACCTCTTACAATATACGAGTATTCAGTCAATATTTACAATACGATAGTCGACTTCCAAGAAAGCTGCTCCTTATTCTGACAGTGTTTACCAATTCGCGGTGTTAAATTTCGACGGCTACAATTCTATGCTACAAATAAATCGCGATTCGTTTTTACTTGGTATTTACATGTTACGACTTATCCTTCCGTTTTGAGACGCTGCAATGGATTTACATAGGTTTCAGGGCATAAGTATAGAAGTAAATAAAAATCGTATTTGCCAATGTAGGGTGTTAAGGTCCTGCGTTAGATTCGTCCGTAATTTCTATAAAGATTTTCGTGAATTTATCGAAAGGGGTTAGTGTTCATATGTAATAGGGAATAAGCATGACTAATCTTATAACTTTAACAGTGGCAGCTCGCAGTATTTATTGTTTATACATTTAATTAATAGTGTATTGTATTACACAAAGAACATGACGAATCAATGAGTAAGACATAATTTTTAAGCAGTATTTCTTGAAGCAAGCACTTGATTTGATATGAAAAAGAAAAACATGGTTGTTTGATTTTCTTGTGTTCCCCACCCCACCCTTTTATTTTCAGCAAAATTTGTGGCCGAGCGCAATGCGGTCTAGAGTCAGTGCTTGTTTCGTATTATATTAATATTTATATCTGTATATATTTATTACTCAATATTTTTTCAATTTATAAGAAATTCACGCGACATAGAGTCAGTGTTTGCAACCCGCTATTATAATTATTAATATCTTTTGAATAATTATTAAAAATATTAAGAATTCTATTCTCCGCGAAAGTAGAGTCAAAATTGTTCGCCGGAAATGATTCTCGGTCGCGGTAGCTTCCTTATTTTATTTAAATTGATCGTACCGGAAGTAGAGACAGTGCATCGAGCAGCAGCTGTGGAAAGGACTTCCATCGGGCAAGGCTTCACGAATTTTAAAAGTAAGTATAAGATGCTCGAGAAATGAAATTTTTTAATTAAAAAATATGTATATAAACTAACCAAAATGTTAATTTGTTTGTTACAGAACAGTCAAATGACGGGATGGTTGAGCAGCGACAATCATTCCTTGGCGATGGGCAAAGTCTGTGAAGGTAAGTTGAAATTTTATTCCGCACACTCGTCATAACTTTGATATTTGCCAATTCCCTTGCAAACTTAACTTTGTTCTCTCCATCAATTTAATTAACGTAAATAAAGTATTAATTAGCTTTTGCAGTTCTCATAGAATACTTGCAACATTTTTATGCTAAATAAAAAATTAGCTGAATTTTCCAGTTTTCAGAGAGCAAATATTTTATATTTTGCGTTTTATTTTTGTTACAGACTTTGTCCGAATTCGTGAGGCATCGCTGGAGTGTTTGTTTCGCATTTTATATATACTTTAATAAGTGTTAAATTTCTAGTAATTTTACGCGAAAGTAGAGTCAGTGTTTGCTTCGTATTTCATATTATACACTTCAATTTATAACTTTACGCGAAAGTAGAGTCAGTGTTTGCTTCGTATTTCATATTATACACTTAAATTTATAACTTCACGCGAAAGTAGAGTCAAATTGTTTGCCGAAAATAATTCTCTTTCGCAAATTGTCTTATTTTCAATTATACCGCGCCGGAAGTAGAGTCAGTGCAACAGGAGCAGCTGTGGAAAGGATTTCCATCGGGCAAGGCTTCACGAATTTAAAAAGTAAGTATCACATGATCGAGAAATAAAAATTCACAGTCGAGAAATACAAAGATGGCTTATACTAATGAAAATGTTAATTTTTTTGTTACAGAACAGTCAAATGACGGGATGGTTGAACGGCGACAATCACTCCCAGGCGAAGGGCAAATCTTTTATAGGTGAGCTGAAATTTTAATTCGCATGTACCCCGCAATTTTTCCCCAAGTTTCAGTTGCTACTTGAAAATTTTCTCCAAAGCGTCCTTACAAGTTTTATATCAAATTTCCATACCCTTACATTGTATGTTCTACCAATAAAATAAATAAAAATTAAAAATTCCCCGACATGAAATTTTCAGGGAATAAGTATTTAAGATGTGCATCTTATTTTTGTTACAGACTTTGCTCGAATTCGTGAGGCATCGCTGTACCCTATGAAACTGCGATGCACCTTCCGCCTTGAAGGTGAGTAACGTAAACACAGAGATGTTTTATTTCTACGTACTTGTCGGAAAGTTTCGATACATAGTTCGATATATAACTTCTCCTTGAATTCTCAATTCTGAAAATCATTCATAAACTAATCATTCTTACGATCTACTCTTAACGTTTGTTGATATATAATTACGACTTTTTTTCATCCGCTGTTTTCAAAATTCAATTAGCTTTCTTTGTAAAATCGGAACGGAAGGCAGTTTAACGTTCTACGAACGGTGCCTCCTGCAATGCGAAATGCTTTGTTTTGTTTAGACCTTGGACATTCCTTGAGATGACCTGAGGACAACCTTGATAACAGCGGCGGAGACAACACTGGCAGAGACAGCAGCGGCAGAGATTCTAAGGTAATCAATGGTATTCTGGTGTCTCGACACTGGTGAGTCAAAAACTTTAACTGTCCCTCCGGTCTCCAAACCATGCCGTAGGACGAAAGGTCCGAAGCGGCACTGGAGATTGGTTGTATTGTTCTATAAAGCGAGCATACTGAACACGAGTTATTTAAAAATTACTCGTGAGTAGAAACTGTTATATATTTTCCTTGTGTACTGTTATGTATATCGTAGCTTAGGACAGGGCCTTCTTGTAGCGCGATTTTTGCATTATTTACATGAATGTAATCATGAAATTTACAGTTAGCGTTGCGAATTTATCAACACAAATGAACAGTTGACGAGTATTGTGCGTTCTTTATATTCACTGGAAAAATATTCTTAAAACAAAATTTGTTATAAGATCGCGGCTAATTGCTTTCTTCGAGACGATTTATGTTTTAAAATAGATCGCTCGATTTGTGCTTTTGATAGACGAAATTTCGGAAGTTTGTAAATTTGTTTCGCGTCGTTTCAATAACAATTATTGTATTATCTACAAGAAGGCAATTCGCGACGGGTAGATCTCGAAGTCAGAGTGACAGTTAATACATTTCCCTGTTAAAATTCTTCCCCTGATGACGAGATCTCCCGGTTTTCAATATTCATTTTCAATTCAAAGTAAATTTTGCATATTTACAAATATATAAAGTAGAGTATTTTGCTTCTATAGAGTTCACTTTTTCAATTAAAATTCTCTTTGCTTGAACAAATATGAAAGTCGAGTCACTTGCTTAAATAAATATAAAAGTCGAGTCATTTGCTTCATTAAATATCAAATTCGAGTCACTTGCTGCAATTTTTCATAAATCAGACTGTTAGAATTCTATTAATCATCCTCTTAGCTAGGATTTTCAGCAAAAATACGCAGTGAGTACAAAGTTCTGCCGTGTTCACTTTAAGCCCGAACTCATTCGAGTGCCCAGGTGCACTTCGAATGGGTAAAGGCGGTGGGCACGGACTTTTTTTTGAAAAATCAGCGACTGACATTGCGGTGGCGAATCGTGCACGACGTAATTTCCACATGTGTGTGATGTGTGTTAGGCTGTGGATCTTGCGTCGCTTGAAATTTTCTCGTATCATAAAATAATTTATACAACCTTCAACAATACATTTTGCCTTATTCTCCTTTTCACTCTTACTACAACTCATCGATGTATATGGCATGCCAATTATGAAATTCTCTCTATCTGTGCAACATATGCCATATACATTGCCTCAAATATCAAACGATACAATGTCAAATATTTATAATTCTATAAACCTGTCAAATCGCGATAGAGTATTATAATGAAGTAACGCAATGGTCGCCACCCTTGTCAGTCGATTTCAGGAAATTGGTACGTACATTTTAGAGTATGAATGTTGTTTGCGAACTCGGGTGTCGGAGGAACCCCGGGGAGTCCTCTCTAGTTCAGACCCATGCACCCGGGTTCCTGATTGAGAACCGTGGAGTGATGTGTGTTTGTGTGATTTGTGTCGCGATTTGCATTTTTAAATATAGGTTTTAGGTACGTAGGTAGCATACCGTTCTTGAATGTGAGTTAAATATAAGCAGGAAGGGCCAGGAATTCAGGATATCACATTCTCTGTGTAGGTCGGGTAAAAGTGATATGCCTGGACCTGGGATCAAACTACGGTCAAACCGAGTGTCCCCCTCTTTTTGACCGTAGTTTCCAGTTTGTAAATTTTTTGCGCACGTGGTGAAACTCCCGGCGCGAGGTTCGAATACTTTGCCTTTTTTTATGAAAACTGTGCTACACGAGCAGCGAATACGCTCTGCACGCTCGTGGTGTGGTTTTCACTGTTGAATTTGATAATAGTAAGACTTTTATTGGTGCAAAGTATTCGAGCATTCTCTAGCGGCAGAAGAAGCGGCTAACAAGTGCCGAAGAGGCCCGACAAACTGTCACGAAGAGGGCTGCAGCGAATGGCTTTTCATCCTCGAATCCGTTTTGGGTTCTAGAATGGAAAGTCATTATTAGTATTTGTTAATTCACTGTGCTCGCTTTCTGGATTTGACCTCTGACGGATGTAACATTCCCGTCCAACGAGCGCATCTTGGCTGCATGCGGTTTTTCATCGCGAAATTAGAGTTACGTATACCTTGCTCGTTATTGTTGCGAAATTAAGGTCACCCCGGATGGTACCCACGGGTTTGTTCGAATTAATTGGTAGTTGTTAGTGTTGCGATATGAATATACTCGGTTTTTTAATTATTAGAATATTATATTAAATTAGAGATAGAGTTGCGAGAGATATCGCCCGAGATGGCGAACGGGAGCTTGCTTTAATTAGATGTTTAGAAGTAGCGTTGCGAATTGAAGCACGAAAAGTGACCGGTTTTTCTTTGAACAGTAATTCTTTAAAGTAGCGTTGCGATATAAAGCACGAAAAGTGCCCGGTTTGTCTTTGAATAATTAATTGTTAAAGTAGAGTTGCGACATAGCCCTTGATCAAGGAGCACGGGAGTTTGTTTTAGTATGTTATAGAATATTTCGAATTAGTATTTTCTTAATAATTTGTAGAGTATAGCATCACGATTTAGCACCTGAAATGGGTGTCCGGGAGTTTGCTCTTAATAAATTCTAAATTTGTGTTGCGAAATATGAATTATACGCGGTTTTCTTTTGAACAATCGCGAAACTAGCGTTGCGAAATAGAAAAGCAGCTGAGAGATGCGCATCTGCTGAGTCAGAGACTCAGCAATTGGAGTTGCAAAAATGCAACTCCCCATGGAGTGCCTCAGGAGGCCTGCTCCCAACGACAGCTTCTTTTTTTCCGGATAGGTAGTGTTGCGAATTCTGAGAGCCCCCGGAATGGCAGTAGGCGGGTTTTGAAGTAGCGTTGCGAACAATGAAAGCCTCGAAATGGCAGTACGCGATTGTTTATTAAATAATATTACGTATTTTTTTTTTTAAAATTCGTTTATTTTGACGTCACCATATAATAGCAATTAGCCTGATAAACGGCAGGCAAAATACAAATGGGCATGTATATGTAATGTGGCAGCATATTGCTGCTTCTCGAAACATAGTTTTAGCAGTGAGTGACAATGTAAATATATTTTTAGCGGGGTGAAAAAAAAAAAAAAAAATATTACGTATGATAGCCATGGAATGGCAATAGGCGGGTTTTAAAGTAGCGTTGCGAAGAATGAGAGCCATGAAATGGCAATAGGCGGGTTTTGAGCTAGCGTTGCGAACAGTAAGAGCCTGAAATGGCACCGGTTTCTCGCGATTTTTACTGAAAGCGCCTCTTGGCTGCTCGATGATTTCGGGATTTTCAGCGCCTTTTGGCTGCTTCATGTCATGATTTTTTTATTGTTAATCAAGTGCTTGCAAATAGAAATACTGCTGCAAATGTATCTTTTAATACAAGAAATTTTGAGGATTTATGTAGAATTTTTGTCAAGTTATATTATGTATTGTCTATTGAGACCAATCAGTCAATGAGTTTCATCGTGGTCATTGAAACCACTCCGCAAATAAAAGTGCAAAAAGTTATATGCACATTTGATGACACAGATAGAAAATGAGTGTCAGTTAATTTAATAAAATTCGTGAAATAGGAAACACGCTGCTGGCTGTCATGGTTAAAGTTATTAATTTAATATTGTCTGGATTTTACTTGGATCGCGATGACATTTTTGTGAGAATACCGCGTCGACGTAGAGGTTTCGATGAATTCTCGCAAATTTCTTACAAAAATTACGGACCACGGGTTTTGCATACTTTTTTAATAGAATGAAAATAACAAATTTGCGCCCGAAACATATATATCGAAATTGCAGTGTGATAGACGGAAGGCAAATACAGATAAGAAGTAAACGCGTCGCTTTTAGATATTTGCTTATTTATTTCACTAAATGGTAGAGTTATATTGTAGCAAAGGGGGAAGTCTGTCTTTATTTAACACTTTTCGCGTCGCGAATTAAAGAGTGATGCATTTATTTTTATGCTCGGATGATGGAAAGGTTTCAAATAATTTCGAATGCAACTGCGTCGATATTAGCTTATTTCATTCAAGTAATTTATTTGATAGCAAATGATTGTGACATTGCACAATTTGCTAAATTGTCCATACTATTCAGTTCGCGTTTGTCGACTCGATAAGTAACTTCAAATTTTATATTTGCTTTTTTAAATTTCTGATCATTCTTTATCGTAAAGTTTACAACATTTGCATTTCCTACAATTTTTAATAAATTATGCTTCATTTGATTTTCGTAAATTTCGATACTCGTCTGTTACAATATTCAAGGGTCGGTGATATTTCGTTTTATGTTGCGCGTTTTGGGCAAAATTAATGAGAGTTTGTTGCAGAAGAAGGAATACTAATAATGGATATTTAGAGGAAATGAATTGGACCATGCCCATGGAAATTAAGAGAGACAGGCGTCCAGAGACGCTGGGGGAATCCTCAGTGTAATGACATTTTACTAACAAATGAGTTTTTATTGCAGGAGTTGCATGAATCGAATCACATCGAAGGGCGTTCGATGGATATTTCTCGGTGACATCTTGTGTTGCAAATTGTGTGTTAGGTTAGCAGATATTTCTTCTGAAAATTTGTTACGATCGTGTGATGACCATTTCTTAATGGTTTCGTTGTTAATGGTTTCGATACGTTTGATTTTTGGATCAAAGTATCGTCTGTATTGTTTTCGAAGTCTGATTCATGAGATAATTGTTGTCCGACTTTCTTCATTCTTGAAGCAATACGATGTTTCTCTTCATTCTGCTTCAAGCAGAATGCATTTTTCATTTTCTGGCCAAGAGGTTTGCTTTCTGCTATGCAGATAAGCAATCAGGCAATATTTTGCAAAGAAATCTTTGCTGTTAATTGGACAGGCTCAGATTGTGTTTGTATTTCCCCCGAGATAGGATGATTTTCACTGTGTACAAAAACTGCTCCCATATCGAAGGTAAGATTGATATTGCGGCCGGGCGATCAAATTGTAATTGTAATGGATTAGACTTTAAGACGTTCGTGGTATGTTGAGATTAAGATTATTCGTAAGGATAATTTAATAAGGAATAAATTTCGCGTCAGTCCTTAAGCATTGGATGCTCGTCGCATCACGGTCGGGAATTTATTTCTCCCAGTGCGAGATGGGTAACGAAAGTAAAGTAGAGCAAGAAATTTTGCCTGACATATTTTCCCGTTCATTTTGTCGTTCATGCGGTCGTTCATTCCGTCGTTCATGCCGTCGTTCATTCCGTCGTTCATTCCGTCGCTCATTCCGTCGTTTAAACCTGTAAAAATGATGGGAAAATGTTTCACGCGAAAGACAAAATGCGATGCCCGAACTACGAGCCCCATTGATAATCATGAAAGGGAAATTATTTGTAACTTTCTACAAGTAGAACAATGAATAGAATAGGTAGACGGTTAAAATCTTTCTATATATTGATTCTATATAGTCTAAGAAACATATATTCAAAGCATCCAAACAGTACAATTCGCCAATTTTTTGTTCTTCAAGTTTAAGTGAACTACGAGCCCCATTGTTAATCCTTTAAAGGAAATTATTTGTAAATTTCGAAAAGTAGAACAATGAATGGAACAGGTAGACGGTTGAAATCATTGTATATATTGCTTCTATATAGTCTAAGAAACATATATGCAAAGCATCCAAACAGTACAAGTCGCCAATTTTTTATTCTTCAAGTTTAAGTGAACAACGAGCCCCATTGATAATCATGAAAGGGAAATTATTTGTAAGTTTCTACAAGTAGAACAATGAATAGAACAGGTAGTCTGTTGAAATCTTTGTATATATTGCTTCTATATAGTCTAAGAAACATATATGCAAAGCGTCCAAACAGTACAATTCGCCAATTTTTCGTTCTTCAAGTTTAAGTGAACCACGAGCCCCATTGTTAATCCATTAAAGGAAATTAGTTCTAAATTTCGACAAGTAAAACAATGATTGGAACAAGTATACGGTTGAAATCTTTGTATATATTGCTTCCATATAGTCTAAGAAACATATATGCAAAGCATCCAAACAGTACCATTCGCCAATTTTTTGTTCTTCAAGTTTAAGTGAACAACGAGCCCCAATGGTTAATCCTTTATCGGAAATTATTTGTAATTTTCGACAAGTAGAACAATGAATGGAACAGTTAGACGGTTGAAATATTTGTATATATTGCTTCTATATAATCTAAGAAACATATATGCAAAGCATCTAAACAGTAACTATCGCCAATTTTTTGATCTTCAAGTTTAAGTGAACAGCGAGCCCCATTGATAAACATGAAATGGAAATTATTTGTAACTTTCTACAAGTAGAACAATGAATAGTACAGGTAGACGGGTGAAATCTTTCTATATATTGCTTCTAAATAGTCTAAGAAACATATATGCAAAGCATCGAAACAGTACAATTCGCCAATTTTTTGTTCTTTAAGTTTAAGTGAACTACGAGCCCCATTGTTAATCCTTTAATGGAAATTAATTGTAACTTTCTACAAGTAGAACAATAATTGGAACACGTAGACGGTTGATATCTTTGTATTTATTGCTTCCATATAGTCTAAGAAACATATATGCAAAGCATCCAAACAGTACCATTCGCCAATTTTTTGTTCTTCAAGTTTAAGTGAACTACGAGCCCCATTGTTAATCCTTAAACGGAAATTAATTGTAACTTTCTACAAGTAGAACAATGATTGGAACACGTAGACGGTTGAAATCTTTGTATATATTGCTTCCATATAGTCTAAGAAACATATATGCAAAGCATCCAAACAGTACAATTCGCCAATTTTTTGTTCTTCAAGTTTAAGTGAACAACGAGCCCCATTGTTAATCCTTTAAAGGAAATTATTTGTAACTTTCGACAAGAAGAACAATGAATGGATTAGGTAGACGGTTGAAATCATTGTATATATTGCTTCTATATAGCCTACGAAACATATATGCAAAGCATCCAAACAGTACAATTCGCCAATTTTTTGTTCTTCAAGTTTAAGTGAACTACGAGCCCCATTGTTAATCCTTTAACGGAAATTAATTGTAACTTTCTACAAGTAGAACAATGATTGGAACACGTAGACGGTTGAAATCTTTGTATATATTGCTTCCATATAGTCTAAGAAACATATATGCAAACCATCCAAACAGTACCTTTCGCCAATTTTTTGTTCTTCAAGTTTAAGTGAACATTGAGCCCCATTGTTAATCCTTTATCGGAAGTTGTTTGTAAATTTCGACAAGTAGAACAATGAATGGATCAGGTAGACGGTTGAAATCATTGTATATATTGTTTCCATATAGCCTACGAAACATATATGCAAAGCATCCAAACAGCACAATTCGCCAATTTTTTTTCTTCAAGTTTAAGTGAAGAACGAACCCCATTGTTAATCCTTTAAAGGAAATTATTTGTAAATTTCGACAAGTAGAACAATGATTGGAACACGTAGACGGTTGTAATCTTTGTATATATTGCTTCCATATAGTCTAAGAAACATGTACGCAAAGCATCCTAACAGTACCATTCGCCAATTTTTTTTTCTACAAGTTTAAGTGAACAATGAGCCCCAATGGTTAATCCTTTATCGGAAATTCTTTGTAATTTTCGACAAGTAGAACAATGAATGGAACAGGTAGACGGTTGAAATCATTGTATATATTACTTCTATATAGTCTAAGAAACATATATGCAAAGCATCCAAACAGTACAATTCGCCAATTTTTTTTTCTTCAAGTTTAAGTGAACAATGAGCCCCAATGGTTAATCCTTTATCGGAAATTATTTGTAATTTTCGACAAGTAGAACAATGAATGGAATAGGCAGACGGTTGAAATCATTGTATATATTGCTTCTATATAGTCTAAGAAACATATATGCAAAGCATCCAAACCGTACAATTCGCCAATTTCTTTTTCTTCAAGTTTAAGTAAACTACGATCCCCATTGTTAATCCCTTAACGGAAATTATTTGTAACTTCCGACAAGTAGAACAATGAATGGAACAGGTAGACGGTTGAAATCATTGTATATATTGCTTCTATATAGTCTAAGAAACATATCTGCAAATCATCCAAACAGTACAATTCGCCAATTATTTCATCTTCAAGTTTAAGTGAACTACGAGCCCCATTGTTAATCCTTTAAAGGAAATTATTTGTAAATTTCGACAAGTAGAACAATGAATGGATCATGTAGACGGTTGAAATCATTGTATATATTGCTTCTATATAGTCTACGAAACAAATATGCAAAGCATCCAAACAGTACAATTCGCCAATTTTTTGTTCTTCAAGTTTAAGTGAACTACGAGCCCCATTGTTAATCCTTTAACGGAAATTAATTGTAACTATCTACAAGTAGAACAATGATTGGAACACGTAGACGGTTGAAATCTTTGTATATATTGCTTCCATATAGTCTAAGAAACATATATACAAAGCATCCAAACAGTACCATTCACCAATTTTTTGTCCTTCAAGTTTAAGTGAACAATGAGCCCCATTGTTAATCCTTTATCGGAAATTATTTGTAACTTTCGACAAGTAGAACAATGAATGGAACAGGTAGACGGTCGAAATCTTTGTATTTATTGCTTCTATATAGTCTAAGAAACATATATGCAAAGCATCCAAACAGTACCATTCGCCAATTTTTTGTTCTTCAAGTTTAAGTGAACAACGAGCCCCATTGTTAATCCTTTAAAGGAAATTATTTGTAACTCTCGACAAGTAGAACAATGAATGGAACAGGTAGACTGTTGAAATCATTGTATATATGGCTTCTATATAGTCTAAGAAACATATATGCAAAGCATCCAAACAGTACCAGTCGCCAATTTTTTGTTCTTCAAGTTTAAGTGAACAACGAGGCCCATTGATAATCATGAAACCCAAATTATTTGTAACTTTCGACAAGAAGAACAATGAATAGAGCAGGTAGACGGTTGAAATCTATGTATATGTTGCTTCTATATAGTCTAAGAAACCTATATGCAAAGCATCTAAACAGTAACATTCGCCAATTTTTTGATCTTCAAGTTTATGTGAACAGCGAGCCCCATTGATAATCATGAAATGGAAATTATTTGTAACTTTCTACAAGTAGAACAATGACTAGTGCAGGTAGACGGGTGAAATCTTTGTATATATTGTTTCTAAATAGTCTAAGAAACACATATGCAAAGCATCCAAACAGTACAATTCGCCAATTTATTGTTCTTCAAGTTTAAGTGAACTACGAGCCCCATTGTTAATCCTTTAAAGGAAATTATTTGTAAATTTCGACAAGTAGAAGAATGAATGGATCAGGTAGACGGTTGAAATCATTGTATATATTGCTTCTATATAGCCTACGAAACATATATGCAAAGCATCCAAACAGTACAATTCGCCAATTTTTTGTTCTTCAAGTTTAAGTGAACAACGAGCCCCATAGTTAATCCTTTAACGGAAATTATTTGTAAATTTCGACAAGTAGAACAATGATTGGAACACGTAGACGGTTGAAATCTTTGTATATATTGCTTCCATATAGTCTAAGAAACATGTACGCAAAGCATCCAAACAGTACCATTCGCCAATTTTTTGTTCTTCAAGTTTAAGTGAAAAATGAGCCCCAATGGTTAATCCTTTATCGGAAATTATTTGTAACTTTCGACAAGTAGAACAATGAATGGAACAGGTAGACGGTTGAAATCTTTGTATATATTGCTTCTATATAATCTAAGAAACATATATGCAAAGCATCTAAACAGTAACAATCGCCAATTTTTTGATCTTCAAGTTTATGTGAACAGCGAGCCCCATTGATAATCATGAAATGGAAATTATTTGTAACTTTCTACAAGTAGAACAATGAATAGTACAGGTAGACGGGTGAAATCTTTCTATATATTGCTTCTAAATAGTCTAAGTAACACATATGCAAAGCATCCAAACAGTACAATTCGCCAATTTTTTGTTCTTCAAGTTTAAGTGAACTACGAGCCCCATTGTTAATCCTTTAAAGGAAATTATTTGTAAATTTCGACAAGAAGAACAATGAATGGATTAGGTAGACGGTTGAAATCATTGTATATATTGCTTCTATATAGCCTACGAAACATATATGCAAAGCATCCAAACAGTACAATTCGCCAATTTTTTGTTCTTCAAGTTTAAGTGAACTACGAGCCCCATTGTTAATCCTTTAACGGAAATTAATTGTAACTTTCTACAAGTAGAACAATGATTGGAACACGTAGACGGTTGAAATCTTTGTATATATTGCTTCCATATAGTCTAAGAAACATATATGCAAAGCATCCAAACAGTACAATTCGCCAATTTTTTGTTCTTCAAGTTTAAGTGAACAACGAGCCCCATTGTTAATCCTTTAAAGGAAATTATTTGTAACTTTCGACAAGTAGAACAATGAATGGAACAGGTAGACGGTTGAAATCTTTATATACATTGCTTCTATATAGTCTAAGAAACCTATATGCAAAGCATCTAAACAGTACCATTCGCCAATTTTTTGTTCTTCATGTTTAAGTGAACAACGAGCCCCAATGGTTAATCCTTTATCGGAAATTATTTGTAATTTTCGACAAGTAGAACAATGAATGGAACAGGTAGACGGTTGAAATCATTGTATATATTGCTTCTATATAGTCTAAGAAACATATATGCAAAGCATCCAAACAGTACAATTCGCCAATTTTTTTTTCTTCAAGTTTAAGTGAACAATGAGCCCCAATGGTTAATCCTTTATCGGAAATTATTTGTAACTTTCGACAATTAGAACATTGAATGGAACAGGTAGACGGTTGAAATCTTTGTATATATTGCTTCTATATAGTATAAGAAAGATATATGCAAAGCATCCAAACAGTACAATTCGCAAATTTTTTGTTCTTCAAGTTTAAGTGAACTACGAGCCCCATTGTTAATCCTTTAAAGGAAATTATTTGTAAATTTCGACAAGTAGAACAATGAATGGAACAGGTAGACTGTTGAAATCATTGTATATATTGCTTCTATATAGTCTAAGAAACATATATGCATAGCGTCCAAACAGTACAATTCGCCAATTTTTTGCTCTTCAAGTTTAAGAGAACTACGAGCCCCATTGTTAATCCTTTAAAGGAAATTATTTGTAAATTTCGGCAAGTAGAACAATGAATGGAATAGGTAGACGGTTGAAATCATTGTATATATTGCTTCTATATAGTCTAAGAAACATATATGCAAAGCATCCAAATAGTACCATTCGCCAATTTTTTGTTCTTCAAGGTTAAGTGAACTACGAGCCCCATTGTTAATCCTTTAAAGGAAATTATTTGTAAATTTCGACAAGTAGAACAATGAATGGAACAGGTAGACGGTTGAAATCTTTGTATATATTGCTTCTATATAATCTAAGAAACATATATGCAAAGCATCTAAACAGTAACAATCGCCAATTTTTTGATCTTCAAGTTTAAGTGAACTACGAGCCCCATTGTTAATCCTTAAACGGAAATTAATTGTAACTTTCTACAAGTAGAACAATGATTGGAACACGTAGACGGTTGAAATCTTTGTATATATTGCTTCCATATAGTCTAAGAAACATATATGCAAAGCATCCAAACAGTACAATTCGCCAATTTTTTGTTCTTCAAGTTTAAGTGAACAACGAGCCCCATTGTTAATCCTTTAAAGGAAATTATTTGTAACTTTCGACAAGAAGAACAATGAATGGATTAGGTAGACGGTTGAAATCATTGTATATATTGCTTCTATATAGCCTACGAAACATATATGCAAAGCATCCAAACAGTACAATTCGCCAATTTTTTGTTCTTCAAGTTTAAGTGAACTACGAGCCCCATTGTTAATCCTTTAACGGAAATTAATTGTAACTTTCTACAAGTAGAACAATGATTGGAACACGTAGACGGTTGAAATCTTTGTATATATTGCTTCCATATAGTCTAAGAAACATATATGCAAAGCATCCAAACAGTACAATTCGCCAATTTTTTGTTCTTCAAGTTTAAGTGAACAACGAGCCCCATTGTTAATCCTTTAAAGGAAATTATTTGTAACTTTCGACAAGTAGAACAATGAATGGAACAGGTAGACGGTTGAAATCTTTATATACATTGCTTCTATATAGTCTAAGAAACCTATATGCAAAGCATCTAAACAGTACCATTCGCCAATTTTTTGTTCTTCATGTTTAAGTGAACAACGAGCCCCAATGGTTAATCCTTTATCGGAAATTATTTGTAATTTTCGACAAGTAGAACAATGAATGGAACAGGTAGACGGTTGAAATCATTGTATATATTGCTTCTATATAGTCTAAGAAACATATATGCAAAGCATCCAAACAGTACAATTCGCCAATTTTTTTTTCTTCAAGTTTAAGTGAACAATGAGCCCCAATGGTTAATCCTTTATCGGAAATTATTTGTAATTTTCGACAAGTAGAACAATGAATGGAATAGGCAGACGGTTGAAATCATTGTATATATTGCTTCTATATAGTCTAAGAAACATATATGCAAAGCATCCAAACAGTACAATTCGCCAATTTCTTTTTCTTCAAGTTTAAGTAAACTACGATCCCCATTGTTAATCCCTTAACGGAAATTATTTGTAACTTCCGACAAGTAGAACAATGAATGGAACAGGTAGACGGTTGAAATCATTGTATATATTGCTTCTATATAGTCTAAGAAACATATCTGCAAATCATCCAAACAGTACAATTCGCCAATTATTTGATCTTCAAGTTTAAGTGAACTACGAGCCCCGTTGTTAATACTTTAACGGAAATTATTTGTAACTTGCGACAAGTAGAACAATGAATCGAACAGGTAGACGGTTGAAATCAATGTATATATAGCTTCTATATAGTCTAAGAAACATATATGCAAAGCATCCAAACAGTACCATTCGCCAATTTTTTGTTCTTCAAGTTTAAGTAAACTACGATCCCCATTGTTAATCCCTTAACGGAAATTATTTGTAACTTTCGACAAGTAGAACAATGAATGGAACAGGTAGACTGTTGAAATCTTTGTATATATTGCTTCTATATAGTCTAAGAAACATATATGCAAAGCGTCCAAACAGTACAATTCGCCAATTTTTTGTTCTTCAAGTTTAAGTGAACAATGAGCCCCATTGTTTATCCTTTATCGGAAATTATTTGTAACTTTCGACAATTAGAACATTGAATGGAACAGGTAGACGGTTGAAATCTTTGTATATATTGCTTCTATATAGTATAAGAAAGATATATGCAAAGCATCCAAACAGTACAATTCGCAAATTTTTTGTTCTTCAAGTTTAAGTGAACTACGAGCCCCATTGTTAATCCTTTAAAGGAAATTATTTGTAAATTTCGACAAGTAGAACAATGAATGGAACAGGTAGACTGTTGAAATCATTGTATATATTGCTTCTATATAGTCTAAGAAACATATATGCATAGCGTCCAAACAGTACAATTCGCCAATTTTTTGCTCTTCAAGTTTAAGAGAACTACGAGCCCCATTGTTAATCCTTTAAAGGAAATTATTTGTAAATTTCGGCAAGTAGAACAATGAATGGAATAGGTAGACGGTTGAAATCATTGTATATATTGCTTCTATATAGTCTAAGAAACATATATGCAAAGCATCCAAATAGTACCATTCGCCAATTTTTTGTTCTTCAAGGTTAAGTGAACTACGAGCCCCATTGTTAATCCTTTAAAGGAAATTATTTGTAAATTTCGACAAGTAGAACAATGAATGGAACAGGTAGACGGTTGAAATCTTTGTATATATTGCTTCTATATAGTCTAAGAGACATATATGCAAAGCATCCAAACAGTACAATTCGCCAATTTTTTGTTCTTCAAGTTTAAGTGAACAATGAGCCCCAATGGTTAATACTTTTCGGTAATTATTTGTAACTTTCGACAAGTAGAACAATGAATGGAACAGGTAGACGGTTGAAATCCTTGTATATATTGCTTCCATATAGTCTAAGAAACATGTACGCAAAGCATCCAAACAGTACCATTCGCCAATTTTTTGTTCTTCAAGTTTAAGTGAACAACGAGCCCCATTGTTAATCCTTTAAAGGAAATTATTTGTAACTTTCGACAAGTAGAACAATGAATGGAACAGGTAGACTGTTGAAATCATTGTATATATGGCTTCTATATAGTCTAAGAAACATATATGCAAAGCATCCAAACAGTACCAGTCGCCAATTTTTTGTTCTTCAAGTTTAAGTGAACAACGAGGCCCATTGATAATCATGAAACCCAAATTATTTGTAACTTTCGACAAGAAGAACAATGAATAGAGCAGGTAGACGGTTGAAATCTATGTATATGTTGCTTCTATATAGTCTAAGAAACCTATATGCAAAGCATCTAAACAGTAACATTCGCCAATTTTTTGATCTTCAAGTTTATGTGAACAGCGAGCCCCATTGATAATCATGAAATGGAAATTATTTGTAACTTTCTACAAGTAGAACAATGACTAGTGCAGGTAGACGGGTGAAATCTTTGTATATATTGTTTCTAAATAGTCTAAGAAACACATATGCAAAGCATCCAAACAGTACAATTCGCCAATTTTTTGTTCTTCAAGTTTAAGTGAACTACGAGCCCCATTGTTAATCCTTTAAAGGAAATTATTTGTAAATTTCGACAAGTAGAAGAATGAATGAATCAGGTAGACGGTTGAAATCATTGTATATATTGCTTCTATATAGCCTACGAAACATATATGCAAAGCATCCAAACAGTACAATTCGCCAATTTTTTGTTCTTCAAGTTTAAGTGAACAACGAGCCCCATAGTTAATCCTTTAACGGAAATTATTTGTAAATTTCGACAAGTAGAACAATGATTGGAACACGTAGACGGTTGAAATCTTTGTATATATTGCTTCCATATAGTCTAAGAAACATGTACGCAAAGCATCCAAACAGTACCATTCGCCAATTTTTTGTTCTTCAAGTTTAAGTGAACAATGAGCCCCAATGGTTAATCCTTTATCGGAAATTATTTGTAACTTTCGACAAGTAGAACAATGAATGGAACAGGTAGACGGTTGAAATCTTTGTATATATTGCTTCTATATAATCTAAGAAACATATATGCAAAGCATCTAAACAGTAACAATCGCCAATTTTTTGATCTTCAAGTTTATGTGAACAGCGAGCCCCATTGATAATCATGAAATGGAAATTATTTGTAACTTTCTACAAGTAGAACAATGAATAGTACAGGTCGACGGGTGAAATCTTTCTATATATTGCTTCTAAATAGTCTAAGAAACACATATGCAAAGCATGCAAACAGTACAATTCGCCAATTTTTTGTTCTTCAAGTTTAAGTGAACTACGAGCCCCATTGTTAATACTTTAAAGGAAATTATTTGTAAATTTCGACAAGAAGAACAATGAATGGATTAGGTAGACGGTTGAAATCATTGTATATATTGCTTCTATATAGCCTACGAAACATATATGCAAAGCATCCAAACAGTACAATACGCCAATTTTTTGTTCTTCAAGTTTAAGTGAACTACGAGCCCCATTGTTAATCCTTTAACGGAAATTAATTGTAACTTTCTACAAGTAGAACAATGATTGGAACACGTAGACGGTTGAAATCTTTGTATATATTGCTTCCATATAGTCTAAGAAACATATATGCAAACCATCCAAACAGTACCATTCGCCAATTTTTTGTTCTTCAAGTTTAAGTGAACATTGAGCCCCATTGTTAATCCTTTATCGGAAGTTGTTTGTAAATTTCGACAAGTAGAACAATGAATGGATCAGGTAGACGGTTGAAATCATTGTATATATTGCTTCTATATAGCCTACGAAACATATATGCAAAGCATCCAAACAGCACAATTCGCCAATTTTTTTTCTTCAAGTTTAAGTGAAGAACGAACCCCATTGTTAATCCTTTAAAGGAAATTATTTGTAAATTTCGACAAGTAGAACAATGATTGGAACACGTAGACGGTTGTAATCTTTGTATATATTGCTTCCATATAGTCTAAGAAACATGTACGCAAAGCATCCTAACAGTACCATTCGCCAATTTTTTTTTCTTCAAGTTTAAGTGAACAATGAGCCCCAATGGTTAATCCTTTATCGGAAATTATTTGTAATTTTCGACAAGTAGAACAATGAATGGAACAGGTAGACGGTTGAAATCATTGTATATATTGCTTCTATATAGTCTAAGAAACATATATGCAATGCATCCAAACAGTACAATTCGCCAATTTTTTTTTCTTCAAGTTTAAGTGAACAATGAGCCCCATTGTTAATCCTTTATAGGAAATTATTTGTAACTTTCGACAAGTAGAACATTGAATGGAACAGGTAGACGGTTGAAATCTTTGTATATATTGCTTCTATATAGTATAAGAAACATATATGCAAAGCATCCAAACAGTACAATTCGCCAATTTTTTGTTCTTCAAGTTTAAGTGAACAATGAGCCCCAATGGTTAATCCGTTATCGGAAATTATTTGTAAATTTCGACAAGTAGAACAATGATTGGAACACGTAGACGGTTGTAATCTTTGTATATATTGCTTCCATATAGTCTAAGAAACATGTACGCAAAGCATCCTAACAGTACCATTCGCCAATTTTTTTTTCTTCAAGTTTAAGTGAACAATGAGCCCCAATGGTTAATCCTTTATCGGAAATTATTTGAAATTTTCGACAAGTAGAACAATGAATGGAACAGGTAGACGGTTGAAATCATTGTATATATTGCTTCTATATAGTCTAAGAAACATATATGCAATGCATCCAAACAGTACAATTCGCCAATTTTTTTTTCTTCAAGTTTAAGTGAACAATGAGCCCCAATGGTTAATCCTTTATCGGAAATTATTTGTAATTTTCGACAAGTAGAACAATGAATAGAATAGGCAGACGGTTGAAATCATTGTATATATTGCTTCTATATAGTCTAAGAAACATATATGCAAAGCATCCAAACAGTACAATTCGCCAATTTTTTTTTCTTCAAGTTTAAGTGAACAATGAGCCCCAATGGTTAATCCTTTATCGGAAATTATTTGTAATTTTCGACAAGTAGAACAATGAATGGAATAGGCAGACGGTTGAAATCATTGTATATATTGCTTCTATATAGTCTAAGAAACATATATGCAAAGCATCCAAACAGTACAATTCGCCAATTTCTTGTTCTTCAAGTTTAAGTAAACTACGATCCCCATTGTTAATCCCTTAACGGAAATTATTTGTAACTTCCGACAAGTAGAACAATGAATGGGACAGGTAGACTGTTGTAATCATTTTATATATTGCTTCTATATAGTCTAAGAAACATATATGCAAAGCATCCAAACAGTACAATTCGCCAATTTTTTATTCTTCAAGTTTAAGTGAACTACGAGCCCCATTGTTAATACTTTAAAGGAAATTATTTGTAAATTTCGACAAGTAGAACAATGAATGGAATAGGTAGACCGTTGAAATCTTTGTATATATTGCTTCTATATAGTCTAAGAAACATATATGCAAAGCATCCAAACAGTACCATTCGCCAATTTTTTGTTCTTCAAGTTAAAGTGAACAATGAGCCCCGTTGTTAATACTTTAACGGAAATTATTTGTAACTTGCGACAAGTAGAACAATGAATGGAACAGGTAGACTGTTGAAATCAATGTATATATTGCTTCTATATAGTCTAAGAAACATATATGCAAAGCATCCAAACAGTACCATTCGCCAATTTTTTGTTCTTCAAGTTTAAGTAAACTACGATCCCCATTGTTAATCCCTTAACGGAAATTATTTGTAACTTCCGACAAGTAGAACAATGAATGGAACAGGTAGACGGTTGAAATATTTGTATATATTGCTTCTATATAATATAAGAAACATATATTCAAAGCATCCAAACAGTACCATCCGCCAATTTTTTGTTCTTCAAGTTTAAGTGAACTACGAGATCCATTGTTAATCCTTTAAAGGAAATTATTTGTAAATTTCGACAAGTAGAACAATGAATGGAATAGGTAGACCGTTGAAATCTTTGTATATATTGCTTCTATATAGTCTAAGAAACATATATGCAAAGCGTCCAAACAGTACAATTCGCCAATTTTTTGTTCTTCAAGTTTAAGTGAACAATGAGCCACATTGTTTATCCTTTATCGGAAATTATTTGTAACTTTCGACAATTAGAACATTGAATGGAACAGGTAGACGGTTGAAATCTTTGTATATATTGCTTCTATATAGTATAAGAAAGATATATGCAAAGCATCCAAACAGTACAATTCGCAAATTTTTTGTTCTTCAAGTTTAAGTGAACTACGAGCCCCATTGTTAATCCTTTAAAGGAAATTATTTGTAAATTTCGACAAGTAGAACAATGAATGGAACAGGTAGACTGTTGAAATCATTGTATATATTGCTTCTATATAGTCTAAGAAACATATATGCAAAGCGTCCAAACAGTACAATTCGCCAATTTTTTGTTCTTCAAGTTTAAGTGAACAATGAGCCACATTGTTTATCCTTTATCGGAAATTATTTGTAACTTTCGACAATTAGAACATTGAATGGAACAGGTAGACGGTTGAAATCTTTGTATATATTGCTTCTATATAGTATAAGAAAGATATATGCAAAGTATCCAAACAGTACAATTCGCCAATTTTTTGTTCTTCAAGTTTAAGTGAACAATGAGCCCCAATGGTTAATCCTTTATCGGAAATTATTTGTAACTTTCGACAAGTAGAACAATGAATGGAACAGGTAGACGGTTGAAATCTTTGTATATATTGCTTCTATATAATCTAAGAAACATATATGCAAAGCATCTAAACAGTAACAATCGCCAATTTTTTGATCTTCAAGTTTATGTGAACAGCGAGCCCCATTGATAATCATGAAATGGAAATTATTTGTAACTTTCTACAAGTAGAACAATGAATAGTACAGGTCGACGGGTGAAATCTTTCTATATATTGCTTCTAAATAGTCTAAGAAACACATATGCAAAGCATGCAAACAGTACAATTCGCCAATTTTTTGTTCTTCAAGTTTAAGTGAACTACGAGCCCCATTGTTAATACTTTAAAGGAAATTATTTGTAAATTTCGACAAGAAGAACAATGAATGGATTAGGTAGACGGTTGAAATCATTGTATATATTGCTTCTATATAGCCTACGAAACATATATGCAAAGCATCCAAACAGTACAATACGCCAATTTTTTGTTCTTCAAGTTTAAGTGAACTACGAGCCCCATTGTTAATCCTTTAACGGAAATTAATTGTAACTTTCTACAAGTAGAACAATGATTGGAACACGTAGACGGTTGAAATCTTTGTATATATTGCTTCCATATAGTCTAAGAAACATATATGCAAACCATCCAAACAGTACCATTCGCCAATTTTTTGTTCTTCAAGTTTAAGTGAACATTGAGCCCCATTGTTAATCCTTTATCGGAAGTTGTTTGTAAATTTCGACAAGTAGAACAATGAATGGATCAGGTAGACGGTTGAAATCATTGTATATATTGCTTCTATATAGCCTACGAAACATATATGCAAAGCATCCAAACAGCACAATTCGCCAATTTTTTTTCTTCAAGTTTAAGTGAAGAACGAACCCCATTGTTAATCCTTTAAAGGAAATTATTTGTAAATTTCGACAAGTAGAACAATGATTGGAACACGTAGACGGTTGTAATCTTTGTATATATTGCTTCCATATAGTCTAAGAAACATGTACGCAAAGCATCCTAACAGTACCATTCGCCAATTTTTTTTTCTTCAAGTTTAAGTGAACAATGAGCCCCAATGGTTAATCCTTTATCGGAAATTATTTGTAATTTTCGACAAGTAGAACAATGAATGGAACAGGTAGACGGTTGAAATCATTGTATATATTGCTTCTATATAGTCTAAGAAACATATATGCAATGCATCCAAACAGTACAATTCGCCAATTTTTTTTTCTTCAAGTTTAAGTGAACAATGAGCCCCATTGTTAATCCTTTATCGGAAATTATTTGTAACTTTCGACAAGTAGAACATTGAATGGAACAGGTAGACGGTTGAAATCTTTGTATATATTGCTTCTATATAGTATAAGAAACATATATGCAAAGCATCCAAACAGTACAATTCGCCAATTTTTTGTTCTTCAAGTTTAAGTGAACAATGAGCCCCAATGGTTAATCCGTTATCGGAAATTATTTGTAAATTTCGACAAGTAGAACAATGATTGGAACACGTAGACGGTTGTAATCTTTGTATATATTGCTTCCATATAGTCTAAGAAACATGTACGCAAAGCATCCTAACAGTACCATTCGCCAATTTTTTTTTCTTCAAGTTTAAGTGAACAATGAGCCCCAATGGTTAATCCTTTATCGGAAATTATTTGTAATTTTCGACAAGTAGAACAATGAATGGAACAGGTAGACGGTTGAAATCATTGTATATATTGCTTCTATATAGTCTAAGAAACATATATGCAATGCATCCAAACAGTACAATTCGCCAATTTTTTTTTCTTCAAGTTTAAGTGAACAATGAGCCCCAATGGTTAATCCTTTATCGGAAATTATTTGTAATTTTCGACAAGTAGAACAATGAATGGAATAGGCAGACGGTTGAAATCATTGTATATATTGCTTCTATATAGTCTAAGAAACATATATGCAAAGCATCCAAACAGTACAATTCGCCAATTTTTTTTTCTTCAAGTTTAAGTGAACAATGAGCCCCAATGGTTAATCCTTTATCGGAAATTATTTGTAATTTTCGACAAGTAGAACAATGAATGGAATAGGCAGACGGTTGAAATCATTGTATATATTGCTTCTATATAGTCTAAGAAACATATATGCAAAGCATCCAAACAGTACAATTCGCCAATTTCTTGTTCTTCAAGTTTAAGTAAACTACGATCCCCATTGTTAATCCCTTAACGGAAATTATTTGTAACTTCCGACAAGTAGAACAATGAATGGGACAGGTAGACTGTTGTAATCATTTTATATATTGCTTCTATATAGTCTAAGAAACATATATGCAAAGCATCCAAACAGTACAATTCGCCAATTTTTTATTCTTCAAGTTTAAGTGAACTACGAGCCCCATTGTTAATACTTTAAAGGAAATTATTTGTAAATTTCGACAAGTAGAACAATGAATGGAATAGGTAGACCGTTGAAATCTTTGTATATATTGCTTCTATATAGTCTAAGAAACATATATGCAAAGCATCCAAACAGTACCATTCGCCAATTTTTTGTTCTTCAAGTTAAAGTGAACAATGAGCCCCGTTGTTAATACTTTAACGGAAATTATTTGTAACTTGCGACAAGTAGAACAATGAATGGAACAGGTAGACTGTTGAAATCAATGTATATATTGCTTCTATATAGTCTAAGAAACATATATGCAAAGCATCCAAACAGTACCATTCGCCAATTTTTTGTTCTTCAAGTTTAAGTAAACTACGATCCCCATTGTTAATCCCTTAACGGAAATTATTTGTAACTTCCGACAAGTAGAACAATGAATGGAACAGGTAGACGGTTGAAATATTTGTATATATTGCTTCTATATAATATAAGAAACATATATTCAAAGCATCCAAACAGTACCATCCGCCAATTTTTTGTTCTTCAAGTTTAAGTGAACTACGAGATCCATTGTTAATCCTTTAAAGGAAATTATTTGTAAATTTCGACAAGTAGAACAATGAATGGAATAGGTAGACCGTTGAAATCTTTGTATATATTGCTTCTATATAGTCTAAGAAACATATATGCAAAGCGTCCAAACAGTACAATTCGCCAATTTTTTGTTCTTCAAGTTTAAGTGAACAATGAGCCACATTGTTTATCCTTTATCGGAAATTATTTGTAACTTTCGACAATTAGAACATTGAATGGAACAGGTAGACGGTTGAAATCTTTGTATATATTGCTTCTATATAGTATAAGAAAGATATATGCAAAGCATCCAAACAGTACCATTCGCCAATTTTTTGTTCTTCAAGTTTAAGTAAACTACGATCCCCATTGTTAATCCCTTAACGGAAATTATTTGTAACTTCCGACAAGTAGAACAATGAATGGAACAGGTAGACGGTTGAAATATTTGTATATATTGCTTCTATATAATATAAGAAACATATATTCAAAGCATCCAAACAGTACCATCCGCCAATTTTTTGTTCTTCAAGTTTAAGTGAACTACGAGATCCATTGTTAATCCTTTAAAGGAAATTATTTGTAAATTTCGACAAGTAGAACAATGAATGGAATAGGTAGACCGTTGAAATCTTTGTATATATTGCTTCTATATAGTCTAAGAAACATATATGCAAAGCGTCCAAACAGTACAATTCGCCAATTTTTTGTTCTTCAAGTTTAAGTGAACAATGAGCCACATTGTTTATCCTTTATCGGAAATTATTTGTAACTTTCGACAATTAGAACATTGAATGGAACAGGTAGACGGTTGAAATCTTTGTATATATTGCTTCTATATAGTATAAGAAAGATATATGCAAAGCATCCAAACAGTACAATTCGCAAATTTTTTGTTCTTCAAGTTTAAGTGAACTACGAGCCCCATTGTTAATCCTTTAAAGGAAATTATTTGTAAATTTCGACAAGTAGAACAATGAATGGAACAGGTAGACTGTTGAAATCATTGTATATATTGCTTCTATATAGTCTAAGAAACATATATGCAAAGCGTCCAAACAGTACAATTCGCCAATTTTTTGTTCTTCAAGTTTAAGTGAACAATGAGCCACATTGTTTATCCTTTATCGGAAATTATTTGTAACTTTCGACAATTAGAACATTGAATGGAACAGGTAGACGGTTGAAATCTTTGTATATATTGCTTCTATATAGTATAAGAAAGATATATGCAAAGCATCCAAACAGTACAATTCGCCAATTTTTTGTTCTTCAAGTTTAAGTGAACAATGAGCCCCAATGGTTAATCCTTTATCGGAAATTATTTGTAACTTTCGACAAGTAGAACAATGAATGGAACAGGTAGACGGTTGAAATCTTTGTATATATTGCTTCTATATAATCTAAGAAACATATATGCAAAGCATCTAAACAGTAACAATCGCCAATTTTTTGATCTTCAAGTTTATGTGAACAGCGAGCCCCATTGATAATCATGAAATGGAAATTATTTGTAACTTTCTACAAGTAGAACAATGAATAGTACAGGTCGACGGGTGAAATCTTTCTATATATTGCTTCTAAATAGTCTAAGAAACACATATGCAAAGCATGCAAACAGTACAATTCGCCAATTTTTTGTTCTTCAAGTTTAAGTGAACTACGAGCCCCATTGTTAATACTTTAAAGGAAATTATTTGTAAATTTCGACAAGAAGAACAATGAATGGATTAGGTAGACGGTTGAAATCATTGTATATATTGCTTCTATATAGCCTACGAAACATATATGCAAAGCATCCAAACAGTACAATACGCCAATTTTTTGTTCTTCAAGTTTAAGTGAACTACGAGCCCCATTGTTAATCCTTTAACGGAAATTAATTGTAACTTTCTACAAGTAGAACAATGATTGGAACACGTAGACGGTTGAAATCTTTGTATATATTGCTTCCATATAGTCTAAGAAACATATATGCAAACCATCCAAACAGTACCATTCGCCAATTTTTTGTTCTTCAAGTTTAAGTGAACATTGAGCCCCATTGTTAATCCTTTATCGGAAGTTGTTTGTAAATTTCGACAAGTAGAACAATGAATGGATCAGGTAGACGGTTGAAATCATTGTATATATTGCTTCTATATAGCCTACGAAACATATATGCAAAGCATCCAAACAGCACAATTCGCCAATTTTTTTTCTTCAAGTTTAAGTGAAGAACGAACCCCATTGTTAATCCTTTAAAGGAAATTATTTGTAAATTTCGACAAGTAGAACAATGATTGGAACACGTAGACGGTTGTAATCTTTGTATATATTGCTTCCATATAGTCTAAGAAACATGTACGCAAAGCATCCTAACAGTACCATTCGCCAATTTTTTTTTCTTCAAGTTTAAGTGAACAATGAGCCCCAATGGTTAATCCTTTATCGGAAATTATTTGTAATTTTCGACAAGTAGAACAATGAATGGAACAGGTAGACGGTTGAAATCATTGTATATATTGCTTCTATATAGTCTAAGAAACATATATGCAATGCATCCAAACAGTACAATTCGCCAATTTTTTTTTCTTCAAGTTTAAGTGAACAATGAGCCCCATTGTTAATCCTTTATCGGAAATTATTTGTAACTTTCGACAAGTAGAACATTGAATGGAACAGGTAGACGGTTGAAATCTTTGTATATATTGCTTCTATATAGTATAAGAAACATATATGCAAAGCATCCAAACAGTACAATTCGCCAATTTTTTGTTCTTCAAGTTTAAGTGAACAATGAGCCCCAATGGTTAATCCGTTATCGGAAATTATTTGTAAATTTCGACAAGTAGAACAATGATTGGAACACGTAGACGGTTGTAATCTTTGTATATATTGCTTCCATATAGTCTAAGAAACATGTACGCAAAGCATCCTAACAGTACCATTCGCCAATTTTTTTTTCTTCAAGTTTAAGTGAACAATGAGCCCCAATGGTTAATCCTTTATCGGAAATTATTTGTAATTTTCGACAAGTAGAACAATGAATGGAACAGGTAGACGGTTGAAATCATTGTATATATTGCTTCTATATAGTCTAAGAAACATATATGCAATGCATCCAAACAGTACAATTCGCCAATTTTTTTTTCTTCAAGTTTAAGTGAACAATGAGCCCCAATGGTTAATCCTTTATCGGAAATTATTTGTAATTTTCGACAAGTAGAACAATGAATGGAATAGGCAGACGGTTGAAATCATTGTATATATTGCTTCTATATAGTCTAAGAAACATATATGCAAAGCATCCAAACAGTACAATTCGCCAATTTTTTTTTCTTCAAGTTTAAGTGAACAATGAGCCCCAATGGTTAATCCTTTATCGGAAATTATTTGTAATTTTCGACAAGTAGAACAATGAATGGAATAGGCAGACGGTTGAAATCATTGTATATATTGCTTCTATATAGTCTAAGAAACATATATGCAAAGCATCCAAACAGTACAATTCGCCAATTTCTTGTTCTTCAAGTTTAAGTAAACTACGATCCCCATTGTTAATCCCTTAACGGAAATTATTTGTAACTTCCGACAAGTAGAACAATGAATGGGACAGGTAGACTGTTGTAATCATTTTATATATTGCTTCTATATAGTCTAAGAAACATATATGCAAAGCATCCAAACAGTACAATTCGCCAATTTTTTATTCTTCAAGTTTAAGTGAACTACGAGCCCCATTGTTAATACTTTAAAGGAAATTATTTGTAAATTTCGACAAGTAGAACAATGAATGGAATAGGTAGACCGTTGAAATCTTTGTATATATTGCTTCTATATAGTCTAAGAAACATATATGCAAAGCATCCAAACAGTACCATTCGCCAATTTTTTGTTCTTCAAGTTAAAGTGAACAATGAGCCCCGTTGTTAATACTTTAACGGAAATTATTTGTAACTTGCGACAAGTAGAACAATGAATGGAACAGGTAGACTGTTGAAATCAATGTATATATTGCTTCTATATAGTCTAAGAAACATATATGCAAAGCATCCAAACAGTACCATTCGCCAATTTTTTGTTCTTCAAGTTTAAGTAAACTACGATCCCCATTGTTAATCCCTTAACGGAAATTATTTGTAACTTCCGACAAGTAGAACAATGAATGGAACAGGTAGACGGTTGAAATATTTGTATATATTGCTTCTATATAATATAAGAAACATATATTCAAAGCATCCAAACAGTACCATCCGCCAATTTTTTGTTCTTCAAGTTTAAGTGAACTACGAGATCCATTGTTAATCCTTTAAAGGAAATTATTTGTAAATTTCGACAAGTAGAACAATGAATGGAATAGGTAGACCGTTGAAATCTTTGTATATATTGCTTCTATATAGTCTAAGAAACATATATGCAAAGCGTCCAAACAGTACAATTCGCCAATTTTTTGTTCTTCAAGTTTAAGTGAACAATGAGCCACATTGTTTATCCTTTATCGGAAATTATTTGTAACTTTCGACAATTAGAACATTGAATGGAACAGGTAGACGGTTGAAATCTTTGTATATATTGCTTCTATATAGTATAAGAAAGATATATGCAAAGCATCCAAACAGTACAATTCGCAAATTTTTTGTTCTTCAAGTTTAAGTGAACTACGAGCCCCATTGTTAATCCTTTAAAGGAAATTATTTGTAAATTTCGACAAGTAGAACAATGAATGGAACAGGTAGACTGTTGAAATCATTGTATATATTGCTTCTATATAGTCTAAGAAACATATATGCATAGCGTCCAAACAGTACAATTCGCCAATTTTTTGCTCTTCAAGTTTAAGTGAACTACGAGCCCCATTGTTAATCCTTTAAAGGAAATTATTTGTAAATTTCGACAAGAAGAACAATGAATAGAGCAGGTAGACGGTTGAAATCTGTGTATATGTTGCTTCTATATAGTCTAAGAAACCTATATGCAAAGCATATAAACAGTAACATTCGCCAATTTTTTGATCTTCAAGTTTATGTGAACAGCGAGCCCCATTGATAATCATGAAATGGAAATTATTTGTAACTTTCTACAAGTAGAACAATGACTAGTGCAGGTAGACGGGTGAAATCTTTGTATATATTGTTTCTAAATAGTCTAAGAAACACATATGCAAAGCATCCAAACAGTACAATTCGCCAATTTTTTGTTCTTCAAGTTTAAGTGAACTACGAGCCCCATTGTTAATCCTTTAAAGGAAATTATTTGTAAATTTCGACAAGTAGAAGAATGAATGGATCAGGTAGACGGTTGAAATCATTGTATATATTGCTTCTATATAGCCTACGAAACATATATGCAAAGCATCCAAACAGTACAATTCGCCAATTTTTTGTTCTTCAAGTTTAAGTGAACAACGAGCCCCATAGTTAATCCTTTAACGGAAATTATTTGTAAATTTCGACAAGTAGAACAATGATTGGAACACGTAGACGGTTGAAATCTTTGTATATATTGCTTCCATATAGTCTAAGAAACATGTACGCAAAGCATCCAAACAGTACCATTCGCCAATTTTTTGTTCTTCAAGTTTAAGTGAACAATGAGCCCCAATGGTTAATCCTTTATCGGAAATTATTTGTAACTTTCGACAAGTAGAACAATGAATGGAACAGGTAGACGGTTGAAATCTTTGTATATATTGCTTCTATATAATCTAAGAAACATATATGCAAAGCATCTAAACAGTAACAATCGCCAATTTTTTGATCTTCAAGTTTATATGAACAGCGAGCCCCATTGATAATCATGAAATGGAAATTATTTGTAACTTTCTACAAGTAGAACAATGAATAGTACAGGTAGACGGGTGAAATCTTTCTATATATTGCTTCTAAATAGTCTAAGAAACACATATGCAAAGCATCCAAACAGTACAATTCGCCAATTTTTTGTTCTTCAAGTTTAAGTGAACTACGAGCCCCATTGTTAATCCTTTAAAGGAAATTATTTGTAAATTTCGACAAGAAGAACAATGAATGGATTAGGTAGACGGTTGAAATCATTGTATATATTGCTTCTATATAGCCTACGAAACATATATGCAAAGCATCCAAACAGTACAATTCGCCAATTTTTTGTTCTTCAAGTTTAAGTGAACTACGAGCCCCATTGTTAATCCTTTAACGGAAATTAATTGTAACTTTCTACAAGTAGAACAATGAATGGAACAGGTAGACGGTTGAAATCTTTGTATATATTGCTTCTATATAGTCTAAGAAACATATATGCAAAGCATCCAAACAGTACCATTCGCCAATTTTTTGTTCTTCAAGTTTAAGTGAACTACGAGCCCCATTGTTAATCCCTTAACGGAAATTAATTGTAACTTTCTACAAGTAGAACAATGATTGGAACACGTAGACGGTTGAAATCTTTGTATATATTGCTTCCATATAGTCTAAGAAACATGTACGCAAAGCATCCAAACAGTACAATTCGCCAATTTTTTGTTCTTCAAGTTTAAGTGAACTACGATCCCCATTGTTAATCCCTTAACGGAAATTATTTGTAACTTTCGACAAGTAGAACAGTGAATGGAACAGGTAGACGGTTGAAATCTTTGTATATATTGCTTCTATATAATCTAAGAAACATATATGCAAAGCATCCAAACAGTACCATTCGCCAATTTTTTGTTCTTCAAGTTTAAGTGAACAATGAGCCCCAATGGTTAATCCGTTATCGGAAATTATTTGTAACTTTCGACAAGTAGAACAATGAATGGAACAGGTAGACGGTTGAAATCTTTGTATATATTGCTTCTATATAGTCTGAGAAACATATATGCAAAGCATCCAAACAGTACCATTCGCCAATTTTTTGTTCTTCAAGTTTAAGTGAACAATGAGCCCCAATGGTTAATCCTTTATCGGTAATTATTTGTAACTTGCGACAAATAGAACAATGAATGGAACAGTTAGACGGTTGAAATATTTGTATATATTGCTTCTATATAATCTAAGAAACATATATGCAAAGCATCTAAACAGTAACAATCGCCAATTTTTTGATCTTCAAGTTTAAGTGAATAGCGAGCCCCATTGATAAACATGAAATGGAAATTATTTGTAACTTTCTACAAGTAGAACAATGAATAGTACAGGTAGACGGGTGAAATCTTTCTATATATTGCTTCTAAATAGTCTAAGAAACATCTATGCAAAGCATCCAAACAGTACAATTCGCCAATTTTTTGCTCTTCAAGTTTAAGTGAACTACGAGCCCCATTGTTAATCCTTTAAAGGAAATTATTTGTAAATTTCGGCAAGTAGAACAATGAATGGAATAGGCAGACGGTTGAAATCATTGTATATATTGCTTCTATATAGTCTAAGAAACATATATGCAAAGCATCCAAACAGTACAATTCGCCAATTTTTTGTTCTTCAAGTTTAAGTGAACAATGAGCCCCAATGGTTAATCCTTTATCGGAAATTATTTGTAAATTTCGATAAGTAGAACAATGAATGGAACAGGTAGCCGGTTGAAATCAATGTATATATTGCTTCTATATAGTCTAAGAAACATATATGCAAAGCATCCAAACAGTACCATTCGCCAATTTTTTGTTCTTCAAGTTTAAGTGAACTACGAGCCCCATTGTTAATCCCTTAACGGAAATTAATTCTAACTTTCTACAAGTAGAACAATGATTGGAACACGTAGACGGTTGAAATCTTTGTATATATTGCTTCCATATAGTCTAAGAAACATGTACGCAAAGCATCCAAACAGTACATTTCGCCAATTTTTTGTTCTTCAAGTTTAAGTGAACTACGATCCCCATTGTTAATCCCTTAACGGAAATTATTTGTAACTTTCGACAAGTAGAACAGTGAATGGAACAGGTAGACGGTTGAAATCTTTGTATATATTGCTTCTATATAATCTAAGAAACATATATGCAAAGCATCCAAACAGTACCATTCGCCAATTTTTTGTTCTTCAAGTTTAAGTGAACAATGAGCCCCAATGGTTAATCCGTTATCGGAAATTATTTGTAACTTTCGACAAGTAGAACAATGAATGGAACAGGTAGACGGTTGAAATCTTTGTATATATTGCTTCTATATAGTCTGAGAA
Organism: Cerceris ruficornis; assembly: GCA_963989415.1. Taxonomy (NCBI): domain Eukaryota; kingdom Metazoa; phylum Arthropoda; class Insecta; order Hymenoptera; family Crabronidae; genus Cerceris; species Cerceris ruficornis. The sequence goes on along the minus strand of CAXDIW010000141.1, from coordinate 30,843 downwards.
ACATATATGCAAAGCATCCAAACAGTACCATTCGCCAATTTTTTGTTCTTCAAGTTTAAGTGAACAATGAGCCCCAATGGTTAATCCTTTATCGGTAATTATTTGTAACTTCCGACAAATAGAACAATGAATGGAACAGTTAGACGGTTGAAATATTTGTATATATTGCTTCTATATAATCTAAGAAACATATATGCAAAGCATCTAAACAGTAACAATCGCCAATTTTTTGATCTTCAAGTTTAAGTGAACAGCGAGCCCCATTGATAAACATGAAATGGAAATTATTTGTAACTTTCTACAAGTAGAACAATGAACAGTACAGGTAGACGGGTGAAATCTTTCTATATATTGCTTCTAAATAGTCTAAGAAACATCTATGCAATGCATCCAAACAGTACAATTCGCCAATTTTTTGCTCTTCAAGTTTAAGTGAACAATGAGCCCCAATGGTTAATCCTTTATCGGAAATTATTTGTAACTTTCGACAAGTAGAACAATGAATGGAACAGGTAGCCGGTTGAAATCAATGTATATATTGCTTCTATTTAGTCTAACAAGGGAACATCCCGAACCCGTACACGCCGATTTTGATGAAAATTATATGGTAGATTGTTCTCGACAAAATATTTGACACCTATTTTTTTATATCTGCAATCGTCCACATTGAAGGGGTGATAATAGCCCTCAAACTTTGGGGTTGAAAATGGTTTTTTCGAAATATCTCCGAGATTAAAGGGCGCACGGAAATTTTTTTTTTTTAAATTGTGCGCCTTGAGATTACGAATTCAGTGATATAAATAATAATTGCAAAAAATTATTTGTTTAAACAATATATTAAAATTTCTTAATTTTTTGTTAATTTTTCGTACTAAATGTTGTTCCATTTTCGTGGAAATTTATGTGTATAAAGAATAGACAAAATTAGTGAATACGTGTTTTTGGAATTTTTTGTTTGCTAACATTTAACGATACTTATGTAACGTTCAATTTTTCGCCCGCTTCGTACAGGGCGTATGAAAATTATTTGCCATGATCTGCCAGGCGTTGTTCTATACCTTTGGGGTGATGGACATTTGCCAAAAAATCTACCGCAAAATTCGCAAAAGCCTTGCAAATTAAGATCACTTTTTTATTAGCTCATCGAATTCGTCTCGTCGCGTAGGCAAAATGTATGAAAGGAACTATGGTTCAGGAATGAACTTTTCTTGTGCAAATTAATGTTAAAATTGCAGTTCCGTGAGTGGATTCCCCATCGGTAGGACAACCTTTGCTAACGGACATATAGAAAACAGAAGCATACGAATTATCATTATTGTCCGAAATGTGTCATTTGCTATTATATTTCAGAAACCTAATTACCGTAGCACGCTATACGAGCTTCGAATATGGACGAAGTAAATATAGCCAGTAAGAAAAACGCATGTGTTTATGTTCTTCTCTCTGGGAAGGCCCTTGGGAGGACTCGAAGCTGATCGCAGGTCATTAATATTTTCCTATCCTGCGAAAATTTGTATTCAAATATCTCCTACTGTACGGCGACAGCGAAGAAAATTGCAATCATGTGTGACTCAATAATCCTAGATTGGTCGATTGTCGAAATCTTTTGTTAGTGTCGCGGTTTATGACTCTATTGTTCCGCGTAAATTTTCGCAGACTACGAAAATATTAATGTCCTGCGATTGGCTTTGGGTCCATCAAGGGCCCTTCCGGGGTGTAGAATTAGCCTGGTAGGCCATGATAAATATTTTCATACACTTTGTAGTGTGGTAAACCAATGAAAGAAGTCGATTCTGACAAAATGTTGTTTTTATTATAAAATTAAAGTTTAAACTAAAAAGAAAATCTTTAAAGGGTCTAGTCGGATAAGGATGGAAAAAGAGCCCCCGAAGCAAATTAATCTTGGGGCATATCATTCGATAGGCCTCTTTAAAAAACCCTTCCTGCAAAGTATGAATCCGCTACCCCTACCGTAGGGATCGTTACAGGGTGAAACGTATTTTACAGTTTTTGCTCGATTTCTCCTGTTTGTCTTCATAGAAAGTTCTGAAAAAATCACAGATATTATAGCCAATGGTGTGCATACTTTTGAATTTTTTCAGATTTTTAGGAGTGGTGGAACGCAGTTCAAAAATTTAAAAATCAGCAAATTGTTTATATTAATATGGCTGATTTCTAATTTTTTGAAATGCGTTCCACCACTTAATTTGCACAAGAAAAGTTCATTTCTGACCCATAGTTCCTTTCATACATTTTGCCTACGCGACGAGACGAATTCGATGAGCTAATAAAAAAAGTGATCTTAATTTGCAAGGCTTTTGCGAACTTTGCGGTAGATTTTTTTGCAAATGTCCATTACTCCAAAGGTATAGAACAACACCTGGCAGATCATGGCAAATAATTTTTATACGCCCTGTTCGAAGCGGGCGAAAAATTAAACGTTACATAAGTATCGTTAAATGTTAGCAAACAAAAAAGTCCAAAAACACGTATTCACTAATTTTGTCTATACTTTATACACATAAATTTCCACGAAAATGGAACACCATTTAGTACGAAAAATTAACAAAAAATTAAGAAATTTTAATATATTGTTTAAACAAATAATTTTTTGCAATTATTATTTATATCACTGTATTCGTAATCTCAAGGCACACAATTTTAAAAAAAAAAAATTTCCGTGCGTCCTTTAATCTCGGAGATATTTCGAAAAAACCATTTTCAACCCCAAAGTTTGAGGGCTATTATCACCCCTTCAATGTGGACGATTGCAGATATAAAAAAATAGGTGTCAAATATTTTGTCGAGAACTATCTACCATATAATTTTCATCAAAATCGGCGTGTACGGGTTCGGGATGTTCCCTTGTAAGAAACATATATGCAAAGCATCCAAACAGTACCATTCGCAATTTTTTTGTTCTTCAAGTTTAAGTGAACAACGAGCCCCATTGTTAATCCTTTAAAGGAAATTATTTGTAAATTTCGACAAGTAGAACAATGATTGGAACACGTAGACGGTTGAAATCTTTGTATATATTGCTTCCATATAGTCTAAGAAACATGTACGCAAAGCATCCAAACAGTACCATTCGCCAATTTTTTGTTCTTCAAGTTTAAGTGAACAATGAGCCCCAATGGTTAATCCTTTATCGGTAATTATTTGTAACTTTCGACAAGTAGAACAATGAATGGAACAGGTAGACGGTTGAAATCGTTGTATATATTGCTTCCATATAGTCTAAGAAACATGTACGCAAAGCATCCAAACAGTACCATTCGCCAATTTTTTGTCCTTCAAGTTTAAGTGAACAATGAGCCCCATTGTTAATCCTTTATCGGAAATTATTTCTGACTTTCGACAAGTAGAACAATGAATCGAACAGGTAGATGGTTGAAATCTTTGTATATATTGCTTCTATATAGTCTAAAAAACATATATGCAAAGCATCCAAACAGTACAATTCGCCAATTTTTTGTTCTTCAAGTTTAAGTGAACAATGAGCCCCATTGTTAATCCTTTAACGGAAATTATTTCTAACTTTCGACAAGTAGAACAATGAATGGAACAGGTAGACTGTTGAAATCATTGTATATATTGCGTCTATATAGTCTAAGAAACATATATGCAAAGCATCCAAACAGTACAATTCGCCAATTTTTTGTTCTTCAAGTTTAAGTGAACAATGAGCCCCATTGTTAATCCTTTAAAGGAAATTATTTGTAACTTTCGACAAGTAGAACAATGAGAGGAACAGGTAGACGGTTGAAATCTTTGTATATATTGCTTCTATATAGTCTAAGAAACATGTATGCAAAGCATCCAAACAGTACAATTCGCCAATTTTTTGTTCTTCAAGTTTAAGTGAACAATGAGCCCCAATGGTTAATCCTTTATCGGTAATTATTTGTAACTTTCGACAAGTAGAACAATGAATGGAACAGGTAGACGGTTGAAATCGTTGTATATATTGCTTCCATATAGTCTAAGAAACATGTACGCAAAGCATCCAAACAGTACCATTCGCCAATTTTTTGTTCTTCAAGTTTAAGTGAACAATGAGCCCCAATGGTTAATCCTTTATCGGTAATTATTTGTAACTTTCGACAAGTAGAACAATGAATGGAACAGGTAGACGGTTGAAATCCTTGTATATATTGCTTCCATATAGTCTAAGAAACATGTATGCAAAGCATCCAAACAGTACCATTCGCCAATTTTTTGTTCTTCAAGTTTAAGTGAACAATGAGCCCCATTGTTAATCCGTTATCGGAAATTATTTGTAACTTTCGACAAGTAGAACATTGAATGGAACAGGTAGACGGTTGAAATCTTTATATCTGTTGCTTCTATATAGTATAAGAAACATATATGCAAAGCATCCAAACAGTACAATTCGCCAATTTTTTGTTCTTCAAGTTTAAGTAAACTACGATCCCCATTGTTAATCTCTTAACGGAAATTATTTGTAACATTCAACAAGTAGAACAATGAATGGAACAGGTAGACGGTTGAAATCTTTGTATATATTGCTTCTATATAGTCTAAGAAACATATATGCAAAGCATCCAAACAGTACCATTCGCCACTTTTTTGTTCTTCAAGTTTAAGTGAACAACGAGCCCCATTGTTAATCCTTTAAAGGAAATTATTTGTAAATTTCGACAAGTAGAACAATGAATGGATCATGTAGACGGTTGAAATCTTTATATCTGTTGCTTCTATATAGTATAAGAAACATATATGCAAAGCATCCAAACAGTACAATTCGCCAATTTTTTGTTCTTCGAGTTTAAGTAAACTACGATCCCCATTGTTAATCTCTTAACGGAAATTATTTGTAACATTCAACAAGTAGAACAATGAATGGAACAGGTAGACGGTTGAAATCTTTGTATATATTGCTTCTATATAGTCTAAGAAACATATATGCAAAGCATCCAAACAGTACCATTCGCCACTTTTTTGTTCTTCAAGTTTAAGTGAACAACGAGCCCCATTGTTAATCCTTTAAAGGAAATTATTTGTAAATTTCGACAAGTAGAACAATGAATGGATCATGTAGACGGTTGAAATCAATGTATATATTGCTTCTATATAGTCTAAGAAACATATATGCAAAGCATCCAAACAGTAACATTCGCCAATTTTTTGTTCTTCAAGTTTAAGTGAACAATGAGCCCCATTGTTAATCCTTTAAAGGAAATTATTTGTAAATTTCGGCAAGTAGAACAATGAATGGAATAGGTAGACGGTTGAAATCTTTGTATATATTGCTTCTATATAATCTAAGAAACATATATGCAAAGCATCCAAACAGTACAATTCGCCAATTTTTTGTTCTTCAAGTTTAAGTGAACTACGAGCCCCATTGTTAATCCTTTAACGGAAATTATTTCTAACTTTCGACAAGTAGAACAATGAATGGAACAGGTAGACTGTTGAAATCATTGTATATATTGCGTCTATATAGTCTAAGAAACATATATGCAAAGCATCCAAACAGTACAATTCGCCAATTTTTTGTTCTTCAAGTTTAAGTGAACAATGAGCCCCATTGTTAATCCTTTAAAGGAAATTATTTGTAACTTTCGACAAGTAGAACAATGAGAGGAACAGGTAGGCGGTTGAAATCTTTGTATATATTGCTTCTATATAGTCTATGAAACATGTATGCAAAGCATCCAAACAGTACAATTCGCCAATTTTTTGTTCTTCAAGTTTAAGTGAACAATGAGCCCCAATGGTTAATCCTTTATCGGTAATTATTTGTAACTTTCGACAAGTAGAACAATGAATGGAACAGGTAGACGGTTGAAATCCTTGTATATATTGCTTCCATATAGTCTAAGAAACATGTACGCAAAGCATCCAAACAGTACCATTCGCCAATTTTTTGTCCTTCAAGTTTAAGTGAACAATGAGCCCCATTGTTAATCCTTTATCGGAAATTATTTCTAACTTTCGACAAGTAGAACAATGAATCGAACAGGTAGATGGTTGAAATCTTTGTATATATTGCTTCTATATAGTCTAAAAAACATATATGCAAAGCATCCAAACAGTACAATTCGCCAATTTTTTGTTCTTCAAGTTTAAGTGAACAATGAGCCCCAATGGTTAATCCGTTATCGGTAATTATTTGTAACTTTCGACAAGTAGAACAATGAATGGAACAGGTAGACGGTTGAAATCCTTGTATATATTGCGTCTATATAGTCTAAGAAACATATATGCACAGCATCCAAATAGTACAATTCGCCAATTTTTTGTTCTTCAAGTTTTAGTAAACTACGATCCCCATTGTTAATCCCTTATCGGAAATTATTTGTAACTTTCGACAAGTAGAACAATGATTGGAACACGCAGACGGTTGAAATCTTTGTATATATTGCTTCCATATAGTCTAAGAAACATATATGCAAAGCATCCAAACAGTACCATTCGCCAATTTTTTGTTCTTCAAGTTTAAGTGAACAATGAGCCCCATTGTTAATCCTTTATCGGAAATTATTTGTAACTTTCGACAAGTAGAACATTGAATGGAACAGGTAGACGGTTGAAATCTTTGTATCTGTTGCTTCTATATAGTATAAGAAACATATATGCAAAGCATCCAAACAGTACCATTCGCCAATTTTTTGTTCTTCAAGTTTAAGTGAACTGCGAGCTCCATTGTTAATCCTTTAAAGGAAATTATTTCTAACTTTCGACAAGTAGAACAATGAATGGAACAGGTAGACGGTTGAAATCTTTGTATATATTGCTTCCATATAGTCTAAGAAACATATATGCAAAGCATCCAAACAGTACCATTCGCCAATTTTTTGTTCTTCAAGTTTAAGTGAACAATGAGCCCCATTGTTAATCCTTTATCGGAAATTATTTTTAACTTTCGACAAGTAGAACATTGAATGGAACAGGTAGACGGTTGAAATCTTTGTATCTGTTGCTTCTATATAGTATAAGAAACATATATGCGAAGCATCCAAACAGTACCATTCGCCAATTTTTTGTCCTTCAAGTTTAAGTGAACAATGAGCCCCATTGTTAATCCTTTATCGGAAATTATTTCTAACTTTCGACAAGTAGAACAATGAATCGAACAGGTAGATGGTTGAAATATTTGTATATATTGCTTCTATATAGTCTAAAAAACATATATGCAAAGCATCCAAACAGTACAATTCGCCAATTTTTTGTTCTTCAAGTTTAAGTGAACAATGAGCCCCATTGTTAATCCTTTAAAGGAAATTATTTGTAACTTTCGACAAGTAGAACAATGAGAGGAACAGGTAGACGGTTGAAATCTTTGTATATATTGCTTCTATATAGTCTAAGAAACATATATGCAAAGCATCCAAACAGTACCATTCGCCAATTTTTTGTTCTTCAAGTTTAAGTAAACTACGATCCCCATTGTTAATCCCTTAACGGAAATTATTTGTAACATTCGACAAGTAGAACAATGAATGGAACAGGTAGACGGTTGAAATCATTGTATATATTGCTTCTATATAGTCTAAGAAACATATATGCAAAGCATCCAAACAGTATAATTCGCCAATTTTTTGTTCTTCAAGTTTAAGTGAACAATGAGCCCCATTGTTAATCCTTTAAAGGAAATTATTTGTAACTTTCGACAAGTAGAACAATGAATGGAACAGGTAGACGGTTGAAATCTTTGTATATATTGCTTCTATATAGTCTAAGAAACATATATGCAAAGCATCCAAACAGTACCATTCGCCTATTTTTTGTTCTTCAAGTTTAAGTGAACAATGAGCCCCATTGTTAATCCTTTATCGGAAATTATTTGTAACTTTCGACAAGTAGAACAATGAATGGAACAGGTAGACGGTTGAAATCTTTGTATATATTGCTTCTATATAGTCTAAGAAACATATATGCGAAGCATCCAAACAGTACCATTCGCCAATTTTTTGTTCTTCAAGTTTAAGTGAACTACGAGCCCCATTTTTAATACTTTAACGGAAATTATTTGTAACTTGCGACAAGTAGAACAATGAATGGAACAGGTAGACGGTTGAAATCTTTGTATATATTGCTTCTATATAGTCCAAGAAACCTATATGCAAAGCATCTAAACAGTAACAATCGCCAATTTTTTGATCTTCAAGTTTAAGTGAACAGCGAGCCACATTGATAATCATGAAATGGAAATTATTTGTAAATTTCGACAAGTAGATCAATGATTGGAACACGTAGACGGTTGAAATCTTGTATATATTGCTTCCATATAGTCTAAGAAACATGTACGCAAAGCATCCAAACAGTACCATTCGCCAATTTTTTGTTCTTCAAGTTTAAGTGAACAATGAGCCCCAATGGTTAATCCTTTATCGGATATTATTTGTAATTTTCGACAAGTAGAACAATGAATGGAACAGGTAGACTGTTGAAATCTTTGTATATATTGCTTCTATATAATCTATAAACATATATGCAAAGCATCCAAACAGTACCATACGCCAATTTTTTGTTCTTCAAGTTTAAGTGAACAACGAGCCCCATTGATAATCATGAAACGGAAATTATTTGTAACTTTCTACAAGTAGAACAATGAATAGAACAGGTAGACGGTTGAAATCTTTGTATATGTTGCTTCTATATAGCCTAAGAAACCGATATGCAAAGCATCTAAACAGTAACAATCGCCAATTTTTTGATCTTCAAGTTTAAGTGAACAGCGAGCCCCATTGATAATCATGAAATGGAAATTATTTGTAACTTTCTACAAGTAGAACAATGAATAGTACAGGTAGACGGGTTTAATCTTTCTATATATTGCTTCTAAATAGTCTAAGAAACATATATGCAAAGCATCCAAACAGTACAATTCGCCAATTTTTTGTTCTTCAAGTTTAAGTGAACTATGAGCCCCATTGTTAATCCTTTAAAGGAAATTATTTGTAAATTTCAACAAGTAGAACAATGAGAGGAACAGGTAGACGGTTGAAATCTTTGTATATATTGCTTCTATATAGTCTAAGAAACATGTATGCAAAGCATCCAAACAGTACAATTCGCCAATTTTTTGTTCTTCAAGTTTAAGTGAACAATGAGCCCCATTGTTAATCCTTTAAAGGAAATTATTTGTAAATTTCGGCAAGTAGAACAATGAATGGAATAGGTAGACGGTTGAAATCTTTGTATATATTGCTTCTATATAATCTAAGAAACATATATGCAAAGCATCCAAACAGTACAATTCGCCAATTTTTTGTTCTTCAAGTTTAAGTGAACTACGAGCCCCATTGTTAATCCTTTAACGGAAATTATTTCTAACTTTCGACAAGTAGAACAATGAATGGAACAGGTAGACTGTTGAAATCATTGTATATATTGCGTCTATATAGTCTAAGAAACATATATGCAAAGCATCCAAACAGTACAATTCGCCAATTTTTTGTTCTTCAAGTTTAAGTGAACAATGAGCCCCATTGTTAATCCTTTAAAGGAAATTATTTGTAACTTTCGACAAGTAGAACAATGAGAGGAACAGGTAGACGGTTGAAATCTTTGTATATATTGCTTCTATATAGTCTAAGAAACATGTATGCAAAGCATCCAAACAGTACAATTCGCCAATTTTTTGTTCTTCAAGTTTTAGTAAACTACGATCCCCATTGTTAATCCCTTATCGGAAATTATTTGTAACTTTCGACAAGTAGAACAATGAATGGAACAGGTAGACTGTTGAAATCATTGTATATATTGCGTCTATATAGTCTAAGAAACATATATGCAAAGCATCCAAACAGTACAATTCGCCAATTTTTTGTTCTTCAAGTTTAAGTGAACAATGAGCCCCATTGTTAATCCTTTAAAGGAAATTATTTGTAACTTTCGACAAGTAGAACAATGAGAGGAACAGGTAGACGGTTGAAATCTTTGTATATATTGCTTCTATATAGTATAAGAAACATGTATGCAAAGCATCCAAACAGTACAATTCGCCAATTTTTTGTTCTTCAAGTTTAAGTGAACAATGAGCCCCAATGGTTAATCCTTTATCGGTAATTATTTGTAACTTTCGACAAGTAGAACAATGAATGGAACAGGTAGACGGTTGAAATCCTTGTATATATTGCGTCTATATAGTCTAAGAAACATATATGCACAGCATCCAAACAGTACAATTCGCCAATTTTTTGTTCTTCAAGTTTTAGTAAACTACGATCCCCATTGTTAATCCCTTATCGGAAATTATTTGTAACTTTCGACAAGTAGAACAATGAATGGAACTGGTAGACGGTTGAAATCTTTTTATATATTGCTTCTATATAGTCTAAGAAACATATATGCAAAGCATCCAAACAGTACCATTCGCCAATTTTTTGTTCTTCAAGTTTAAGTGAACAATGAGCCCCATTGTTAATCCTTTATCGGAAATTAATTGTAACTTTCGACAAGTAGAACAATGAATGGAACAGGTAGACGGTTGAAATCTTGGTATATATTGCTTCTATATAGTCTAAGAAACATATATGCGAAGCATCCAAACAGTACCATTCGCCACTTTTTTGTTCTTCAAGTTTAAGTGAACAACGAGCCCCATTGTTAATCCTTTAAAGGAAATTATTTGTAAATTTCGACAAGTAGAACAATGATTGGAACACGTAGACGGTTGAAATCTTTGTATATATTGCTTCCATATAGTCTAAGAAACATGTACGCAAAGCATCCAAACAGTACCATTCGCCAATTTTTTGTTCTTCAAGTTTAAGTGAACAATGAGCCCCAATGGTTAATCCGTTATCGGAAATTATTTGTAATTTTCGACAAGTAGAACAATGAATGGAACAGTTAGACGGTTGAAAAATTTGTATATATTGCTTCTATATACTCTACGAAACATATATGCAAAGCATCCAAACAGTACAATTCGCCAATTTTTTGTTCTTCAAGTTTAAGTAAACTACGATCCCCATTGTTAATCCCTTAACGGAAATTATTTGTAACATTCGACAAGTAGAACAATGAATGGAACAGGTAGACGGTTGAAATCTTTGTATATATTGCTTCTATATAGTCTAAGAAACATATATGCAAAGCATCCAAACAGTACCATTCGCCACTTTTTTGTTCTTCAAGTTTAAGTGAACAACGAGCCCCATTGTTAATCCTTTAAAGGAAATTATTTGTAAATTTCGACAAGTAGAACAATGAATGGATCATGTAGACGGTTGAAATCAATGTATATATTGCTTCTATATAGTCTAAGAAACATATATGCAAAGCATCCAAACAGTAACATTCGCCAATTTTTTGTTCTTCAAGTTTAAGTGAACAATGAGCCCAATTGTTAATCCTTTAAAGGAAATTATTTGTAAATTTCGGCAAGTAGAACAATGAATGGAATAGGTAGACGGTTGAAATCTTTGTATATATTGCTTCTATATAATCTAAGAAACATATATGCAAAGCATCCAAACAGTACAATTCGCCAATTTTTTGTTCTTCAAGTTTAAGTGAACTACGAGCCCCATTGTTAATCCTTTAACGGAAATTATTTCTAACTTTCGACAAGTAGAACAATGAATGGAACAGGTAGACTGTTGAAATCATTGTATATATTGCGTCTATATAGTCTAAGAAACATATATGCAAAGCATCCAAACAGTACAATTCGCCAATTTTTTGTTCTTCAAGTTTAAGTGAACAATGAGCCCCATTGTTAATCCTTTAAAGGAAATTATTTGTAACTTTCGACAAGTAGAACAATGAGAGGAACAGGTAGACGGTTGAAATCTTTGTATATATTGCTTCTATATAGTCTAAGAAACATGTATGCAAAGCATCCAAACAGTACAATTCGCCAATTTTTTGTTCTTCAAGTTTAAGTGAACAATGAGCCCCAATGGTTAATCCTTTATCGGTAATTATTTGTAACTTTCGACAAGTAGAACAATGAATGGAACATGTAGACGGTTGAAATCGTTGTATATATTGCTTCCATATAGTCTAAGAAACATGTACGCAAAGCATCCAAACAGTACCATTCGCCAATTTTTTGTCCTTCAAGTTTAAGTGAACAATGAGCCCCATTGTTAATCCTTTATCGGAAATTATTTCTAACTTTCGACAAGTAGAACAATGAATCGAACAGGTAGATGGTTGAAATATTTGTATATATTGCTTCTATATAGTCTAAAAAACATATATGCAAAGCATCCAAACAGTACAATTCGCCAATTTTTTGTTCTTCAAGTTTAAGTGAACAATGAGCCCCAATGGTTAATCCTTTATCGGTAATTATTTGTAACTTTCGACAAGTAGAACAATGAATGGAACAGGTAGACTGTTGAAATCATTGTATATATTGCGTCTATATAGTCTAAGAAACATATATGCAAAGCATCCAAACAGTACAATTCGCCAATTTTTTGTTCTTCAAGTTTAAGTGAACAATGAGCCCCAATGGTTAATCCTTTATCGGTAATTATTTGTAACTTTCGACAAGTAGAACAATGAATGGAACAGGTAGACGGTTGAAATCCTTGTATATATTGCTTCCATATAGTCTAAGAAACATGTACGCAAAGCATCCAAACAGTACCATTCGCCAATTTTTTGTCCTTCAAGTTTAAGTGAACAATGAGCCCCATTGTTAATCCTTTATCGGAAATTATTTCTAACTTTCGACAAGTAGAACAATGAATCGAACAGGTAGATGGTTGAAATCTTTGTATATATTGCTTCTATATAGTCTAAAAAACATATATGCAAAGCATCCAAACAGTACAATTCGCCAATTTTTTGTTCTTCAAGTTTAAGTGAACAATGAGCCCCAATGGTTAATCCGTTATCGGTAATTATTTGTAACTTTCGACAAGTAGAACAATGAATGGAACAGGTAGACGGTTGAAATCCTTGTATATATTGCGTCTATATAGTCTAAGAAACATATATGCACAGCATCCAAATAGTACAATTCGCCAATTTTTTGTTCTTCAAGTTTTAGTAAACTACGATCCCCATTGTTAATCCCTTATCGGAAATTATTTGTAACTTTCGACAAGTAGAACAATGATTGGAACACGCAGACGGTTGAAATCTTTGTATATATTGCTTCCATATAGTCTAAGAAACATATATGCAAAGCATTCAAACAGTACCATTCGCCAATTTTTTGTTCTTCAAGTTTAAGTGAACAATGAGCCCCATTGTTAATCCTTTATCGGAAATTATTTGTAACTTTCGACAAGTAGAACATTGAATGGAACAGGTAGACGGTTGAAATCTTTGTATCTGTTGCTTCTATATAGTATAAGAAACATATATGCAAAGCATCCAAACAGTACCATTCGCCAATTTTTTGTTCTTCAAGTTTAAGTGAACTGCGAGCTCCATTGTTAATCCTTTAAAGGAAATTATTTCTAACTTTCGACAAGTAGAACAATGAATGGAACAGGTAGACGGTTGAAATCTTTGTATATATTGCTTCCATATAGTCTAAGAAACATATATGCAAAGCATCCAAACAGTACCATTCGCCAATTTTTTGTTCTTCAAGTTTAAGTGAACAATGAGCCCCATTGTTAATCCTTTATCGGAAATTATTTTTAACTTTCGACAAGTAGAACATTGAATGGAACAGGTAGACGGTTGAAATCTTTGTATCTGTTGCTTCTATATAGTATAAGAAACATATATGCGAAGCATCCAAACAGTACCATTCGCCAATTTTTTGTCCTTCAAGTTTAAGTGAACAATGAGCCCCATTGTTAATCCTTTATCGGAAATTATTTCTAACTTTCGACAAGTAGAACAATGAATCGAACAGGTAGATGGTTGAAATATTTGTATATATTGCTTCTATATAGTGTAAAAAACATATATGCAAAGCATCCAAACAGTACAATTCGCCAATTTTTTGTTCTTCAAGTTTAAGTGAACAATGAGCCCCATTGTTAATCCTTTAAAGGAAATTATTTGTAACTTTCGACAAGTAGAACAATGAGAGGAACAGGTAGACGGTTGAAATCTTTGTATATATTGCTTCTATATAGTCTAAGAAACATATATGCAAAGCATCCAAACAGTACCATTCGCCAATTTTTTGTTCTTCAAGTTTAAGTAAACTACGATCCCCATTGTTAATCCCTTAACGGAAATTATTTGTAACATTCGACAAGTAGAACAATGAATGGAACAGGTAGACGGTTGAAATCATTGTATATATTGCTTCTATATAGTCTAAGAAACATATATGCAAAGCATCCAAACAGTATAATTCGCCAATTTTTTGTTCTTCAAGTTTAAGTGAACAATGAGCCCCATTGTTAATCCTTTAAAGGAAATTATTTGTAACTTTCGACAAGTAGAACAATGAATGGAACAGGTAGACGGTTGAAATCTTTGTATATATTGCTTCTATATAGTCTAAGAAACATATATGCAAAGCATCCAAACAGTACCATTCGCCTATTTTTTGTTCTTCAAGTTTAAGTGAACAATGAGCCCCATTGTTAATCCTTTATCGGAAATTATTTGTAACTTTCGACAAGTAGAACAATGAATGGAACAGGTAGACGGTTGAAATCTTTGTATATATTGCTTCTATATAGTCTAAGAAACATATATGCGAAGCATCCAAACAGTACCATTCGCCAATTTTTTGTTCTTCAAGTTTAAGTGAACTACGAGCCCCATTTTTAATACTTTAACGGAAATTATTTGTAACTTGCGACAAGTAGAACAATGAATGGAACAGGTAGACGGTTGAAATCTTTGTATATATTGCTTCTATATAGTCCAAGAAACCTATATGCAAAGCATCTAAACAGTAACAATCGCCAATTTTTTGATCTTCAAGTTTAAGTGAACAGCGAGCCACATTGATAATCATGAAATGGAAATTATTTGTAAATTTCGACAAGTAGATCAATGATTGGAACACGTAGACGGTTGAAATCTTGTATATATTGCTTCCATATAGTCTAAGAAACATGTACGCAAAGCATCCAAACAGTACCATTCGCCAATTTTTTGTTCTTCAAGTTTAAGTGAACAATGAGCCCCAATGGTTAATCCTTTATCGGATATTATTTGTAATTTTCGACAAGTAGAACAATGAATGGAACAGGTAGACTGTTGAAATCTTTGTATATATTGCTTCTATATAATCTAAGAAACATATATGCAAAGCATCCAAACAGTACCATACGCCAATTTTTTGTTCTTCAAGTTTAAGTGAACAACGAGCCCCATTGATAATCATGAAACGGAAATTATTTGTAACTTTCTACAAGTAGAACAATGAATAGAACAGGTAGACGCTTGAAATCTTTGTATATGTTGCTTCTATATAGCCTAAGAAACCGATATGCAAAGCATCTAAACAGTAACAATCGCCAATTTTTTGATCTTCAAGTTTAAGTGAACAGCGAGCCCCATTGATAATCATGAAATGGAAATTATTTGTAACTTTCTACAAGTAGAACAATGAATAGTACAGGTAGACGGGTGTAATCTTTCTATATATTGCTTCTAAATAGTCTAAGAAACATATATGCAAAGCATCCAAACAGTACAATTCGCCAATTTTTTGTTCTTCAAGTTTAAGTGAACTATGAGCCCCATTGTTAATCCTTTAAAGGAAATTATTTGTAAATTTCAACAAGTAGAACAATGAGAGGAACAGGTAGACGGTTGAAATCTTTGTATATATTGCTTCTATATAGTCTAAGAAACATGTATGCAAAGCATCCAAACAGTACAATTCGCCAATTTTTTGTTCTTCAAGTTTAAGTGAACAATGAGCCCCATTGTTAATCCTTTAAAGGAAATTATTTGTAAATTTCGGCAAGTAGAACAATGAATGGAATAGGTAGACGGTTGAAATCTTTGTATATATTGCTTCTATATAATCTAAGAAACATATATGCAAAGCATCCAAACAGTACAATTCGCCAATTTTTTGTTCTTCAAGTTTAAGTGAACTACGAGCCCCATTGTTAATCCTTTAACGGAAATTATTTCTAACTTTCGACAAGTAGAACAATGAATCGAACAGGTAGATGGTTGAAATCTTTATATATATTGCTTCTATATAGTCTAAAAAATATATATGCAAAGCATCGAAACAGTACAATTCGCCAATTTTTTGTTCTTCAAGTTTAAGTGAACAATGAGCCCCAATGGTTAATCCTTTATCGGTAATTATTTGTAACTTTCGACAAGTAGAACAATGAATGGAACAGGTAGACGGTTGAAATCCTTGTATATATTGCGTCTATATAGTCTAAGAAACATATATGCACAGCATCCAAACAGTACAATTCGCCAATTTTTTGTTCTTCAAGTTTTAGTAAACTACGATCCCCATTGTTAATCCCTTATCGGAAATTATTTGTAACTTTCGACAAGTAGAACAATGAATGGAACTGTTAGACGGTTGAAATCTTTTTATATATTGCTTCTATATAGTCTAAGAAACATATATGCAAAGCATCCAAACAGTACCAGTCGCCAATTTTTTGTCCTTCAAGTTTAAGTGAACAACGAGGCCCATTGATAATCATGAAACGGAAATTATTTGTAACTTTCGACAAGATGAACAATGAATAGAACAGGTAGACGGTTGAAATCTTTGTATATGTTGCTTCTATATAGTCTAAGAAACCTATATGCGAAGCATCTAAACAGTAACATTCGCCAATTTTTTGATCTTCAAGGTTAAGTGAACAGCGAGCCCCATTGATCATCATGAAATGGAAATTATTTGTAACTTTCTACAAGTAGAACAATGAATAGTACAGGTAGACAGGTGAAATCTTTCTATATATTGCTTCTAAATAGTCTAAGAAACACATATGCAAAGCATCCAAACAGCACAATTCGCCAATTTTTTGTTCTACAAGTCTAAGTGAACTACGAGCCCCATTGTTAATCCTTTAAAGGAAATTATTTGTAAATTTCGGCAAGTAGAACAATGAATGGAATAGGTAGACGGTTGAAATCATTGTATATATTGCTTCTATATAGTCTAAGAAACCTATATGCGAAGCATCTAAACAGTAACATTCGCCAATTTTTTGATCTTCAAGGTTAAGTGAACAGCGAGCCCCATTGATCATCATGAAATGGAAATTATTTGTAACTTTCTACAAGTAGAACAATGAATAGTACAGGTAGACAGGTGAAATCTTTCTATATATTGCTTCTAAATAGTCTAAGAAACACATATGCAAAGCATCCAAACAGCACAATTCGCCAATTTTTTGTTCTACAAGTCTAAGTGAACTACGAGCCCCATTGTTAATCCTTTAAAGGAAATTATTTGTAAATTTCGACAAGTAGAACAATGAATGGATCAGGTAGACGGTTGAAATCATTGTATATATTGCTTCTATATAACCTACGAAACATATATGCAAAGCATCCAAACAGTACAATTCGCCAATTTTATGTTCTTCAAGTTTAAGTGAACTACGAGCCCCATTGTTAATCCTTTAACGGAAATTAATTGTAACTTTCTACAAGTAGAACAATGATTGGAACACGCAGACGGTTGAAATCTTTGTATATATTGCTTCCATATAGTCTAAGAAACATATATGCAAAGCATCCAAACAGTACAATTCGCCAATTTTTTGTTCTTCAAGTTTAAGTGAACAATGAGCCCCAATGGTTAATCCTTTATCGGTAATTATTTGTAACTTTCGACAAGTAGAACAATGAATGGAACAGGTAGACGGTTGAAATCCTTGTATATATTGCTTCTATATAATCTAAGAAACATATATGCAAAGCATCTAAACAGTAACAATCGCCAATTTTTTGATCTTCAAGTTTAAGTGAACAGCGAGCCCCATTGATAATCATGTAATGGAAATTATTTGTAACTTTCTACAAGTAGAACAATGAATAGTACAGGTAGACGGTTGAAATCTTTGTATATATTGCTTCTATATAGTCTAAGAAACATATATGCAAAGCATCCAAACAGTACAATTCGCCAATTTTTTGTTCTTCAAGTTTAAGTGAACTACGAGCCCCATTGTTAATCCTTTATCCGTAATTATTTCTAACTTTCGACAAGTAGAACAATGAATGGAACAGGTAGACGGTTGAAATCCTTGTATATATTGCTTCTATATAGTCTACGAAACATATATGCAAAGCATCCAAACAGTACAATTCGCCAATTTTTTGTTCTTCAAGTTTAAGTGAACTACGTGCCCCATTGTTAATCCTTTAACGGAAATTAATTGTAACTTTCTACAAGTAGAACAATGATTGGAACACGTAGACGGTTGAAATCTTTGTATATATTGCTTCCATATAGTCTAAGAAACATATATGCAAAGCATCCAAACAGTACCATTCGCCAATTTTTTGTCCTTCAAGTTTAAGTGAACAATGAGCCCCATTGTTAATCCTTTATCGGAAATTATTTGTAACTTTCGACAAGTAGAACAATGAATGGAACAGGTAGACGGTTGAAATCTTTGTATATATTGCTTCTATATAGTCTAAGAAACATATATGCAAAGCATCCAAACAGTACAATTCGCCAATTTTTTGTTCTTCAAGTTTAAGTGAACAATGAGCCCCAATGGTTAATCCTTTATCGGAAATTATTTGTAACTTTCGACAAGTAGAACAATGAATGGAACAGGTAGACGGTTGAAATCTTTGTATATATTGCTTCTATATAGTCTAAGAAACATATATGCAAAGCATCCAAACAGTACCATTCGCCAATTTTTTGTTCTTCAAGTTTAAGTGAACAACGAGCCCCATTGTTAATCCTTTGAAGGAAATTATTTGTAAATTTTCGCCAAGTAGAACAATGAATGGAACAGGTAGACTGTTGAAATCATTGTATATATTGCTTCTATATAGTCTAAGAAACATATATGCATAGCTTCCAAACAGTACAATTCGCCAATTTTTTGCTCTTCAAGTTTAAGTGAACTACGAGCCCCATTGTTAATCCTTTAAAGGAAATTATTTGTAAATTTCGGCAAGTAGAACAATGAATGGAATAGGTAGACGGTTGAAATCATTGTATATATTGCTTCTATATAGTCTAAGAAACATATATGCAAAGCATCCAAACAGTACAATTCGCCAATTTTTTGTTCTTCAAGTTTAAGTGAACTACGAGCCCCATTGTTAATCCTTTAACGGAAATTATTTCTAACTTTCGACAAGTAGAACAATGAATGGAACAGGTAGACTGTTGAAATCATTGTATATATTGCGTCTATATAGTCTAAGAAACATATATGCAAAGCATCCAAACAGTACAATTCGCCAATTTTTTGCTCTTCAAGTTTAAGTGAACTACGAGCCCCATTGTTAATCCTTTAAAGGAAATTATTTGTAAATTTCGGCAAGTAGAACAATGTATAGTACAGGTAGACGGGTGAAATCTTTCTATATATTGCTTCTAAATAGTCTATGAAACATATATGCAAAGCATCCAAACAGTACAATTCGCCAATTTTTTGTTCTTCAAGTTTAAGTGAACAATGAGCCCCATTGTTAATCCTTTATCGGAAATTATTTGTAATTTTCGACAAGTAGAACAATGAATGGAACAGGTAGACGGTTGAAATCTTTGTATATATTGCATCTATATAATCTAAGAAACATATATGCAAAGCATCTAAACAGTAACAATCGCCAATTTTTTGATCTTCAAGTTTAAGTGAACAGCGAGCCCCATTGATAATCATGAAATGGAAATTATTTGTAACTTTCTACAAGTAGAACAATGAATAGTACAGGTAGACGGGTGAAATCTTTCTATATATTGCTTCTAAATAGTCTATGAAACATATATGCA
Source organism: Cerceris ruficornis (assembly GCA_963989415.1). Lineage (NCBI taxonomy): Eukaryota > Metazoa > Arthropoda > Insecta > Hymenoptera > Crabronidae > Cerceris > Cerceris ruficornis. The sequence goes on along the minus strand of CAXDIW010000141.1, from coordinate 11,018 downwards.
AAGCATCCAAACAGTACCACTCGCCAATTTTTTGGTCTTCAACTTTAAGTGAACAATGAGCCCCAATGGTTAATCCTTTATCGGAAATTATTTGTAATTTTCGACAAGTAGAACAATGAATGGAACAGGTAGACGGTTGAAATCATTGTATATATTGCTTCTATATAGTCTAAGAAACATATCTGCAAATCATCCAAACAGTACAATTCGCCTATTATTTGATCTTCAAGTTTAAGTGAACTACGAGCCCCATTGTTAATACTTTAACGGAAATTATTTGTAACTTGCGACAAGAAGAACAATGAATGGAACAGGTAGACGGTTGAAATCAATGTATATATTGCTTCTATATAGTCTAACAAACATATATGCAAAGCATCCAAACAGTACCATTCGTCAATTTTTTGTTCTTCAAGTTTAAGTGAACAACGAGCCCCATTGTTAATCCTTTAAAGGAAATTATTTGTAAATTTCGACAAGTAGAACAATGTTTGGATCACGTAGACGGTTGAAATCTTTGTATATATTGCTTCCATATAGACTAAGAAACATGTACGCAAAGCATCCAAACAGTACCATTCGCCAATTTTTTGTTCTTCAAGTGTAAGTGAAAAATGAGCCCCAATGGTTAATCCTTTTTCGGAAATTATTTGTAAATTTCGGCAAGTAGAACAATGAATGGAATAGGTAGACGGTTGAAATCATTGTATATATTGCTTCTATATAGTCTAAGAAACATATATGCATAGCGTCCAAACAGTACAATTCGCCAATTTTTTGCTCTTCAAGTTTAAGTGTACTACGAGCCCCATTGTTAATCCTTTAAAGGAAATTATTTGTAAATTTCGGCAAGTAGAACAATGAATAGTACAGGTAGACGGGTGAAATCTTTCTATATATTGCTTCTAAATAGTCTATGAAACATATATGCAAAGCATCCAAACAGTACAATTCGCCAATTTTTTGTTCTTCAAGTTTAAGTGAACAATGAGCCCCATTGTTAATCCTTTATCGGAAATTATTTGTAATTTTCGACAAGTAGAACAATGAATGGAACAGGTGGACGGTTGAAATCTTTGTATATATTGCATCTATATAATCTAAGAAACATATATGCAAAGCATCTAAACAGTAACAATCGCCAATTTTTTGATCTTCAAGTTTAAGTGAACAGCGAGCCCCATTGATAATCATGAAATGGAAATTATTTGTAACTTTCTACAAGTAGAACAATGAATAGTACAGGTAGACGGGTGAAATCTTTCTATATATTGCCTCTAAATAGTCTATGAAACATATATGCAAAGCATCCAAACAGTACCACTCGCCCATTTTTTGGTCTTCAACTTTAAGTGAACAATGAGCCACAATGGTTAATCCTTTATCGGAAATTATTTGTAATTTTCGACAAGTAGAACAATGAATGGAACAGGTAGACGGTTGAAATCATTGTATATATTGCTTCTATATAGTCTAAGAAACATATCTGCAAATCATCCAAACAGTACAATTCGCCTATTATTTGATCTTCAAGTTTAAGTGAACTACGAGCCCCATTGTTAATACTTTAACGGAAATTATTTGTAACTTGCGACAAGAAGAACAATGAATGGAACAGGTAGACGGTTGAAATCAATGTATATATTGCTTCTATATAGTCTAACAAACATATATGCAAAGCATCCAAACAGTACCATTCGTCAATTTTTTGTTCTTCAAGATTAAGTGAACAACGAGCCCCATTGTTAATCCTTTAAAGGAAATTATTTGTAAATTTCGACAAGTAGAACAATGATTGGAACACGTAGACGGTTGAAATCTTTGTATATATTGCTTCCATATAGTCTAAGAAACATGTACGCAAAGCATCCAAACAGTACCATTCGCCAATTTTTTGTTCTTCAAGTGTAAGTGAAAAATGAGCCCCAATGGTTAATCCTTTTTCGGAAATTATTTGTAAATTTCGGCAAGTAGAACAATGAATGGAATAGGTAGACGGTTGAAATCATTGTATATATTGCTTCTATATAGTCTAAGAAACATATATGCATAGCGTCCAAACAGTACAATTCGCCAATTTTTTGCTCTTCAAGTTTAAGTGTACTACGAGCCCCATTGTTAATCCTTTAAAGGAAATTATTTGTAAATTTCGGCAAGTAGAACAATGAATAGTACAGGTAGACGGGTGAAATCTTTCTATATATTGCTTCTAAATAGTCTATGAAACATATATGCAAAGCATCCAAACAGTACAATTCGCCAATTTTTTGTTCTTCAAGTTTAAGTGAACAATGAGCCCCATTGTTAATCCTTTATCGGAAATTATTTGTAATTTTCGACAAGTAGAACAATGAATGGAACAGGTGGACGGTTGAAATCTTTGTATATATTGCATCTATATAATCTAAGAAACATATATGCAAAGCATCTAAACAGTAACAATCGCCAATTTTTTGATCTTCAAGTTTAAGTGAACAGCGAGCCCCATTGATAATCATGAAATGGAAATTATTTGTAACTTTCTACAAGTAGAACAATGAATAGTACAGGTAGACGGGTGAAATCTTTCTATATATTGCTTCTAAATAGTCTATGAAACATATATGCAAAGCATCCAAACAGTACCACTCGCCAATTTTTTGGTCTTCAACTTTAAGTGAACAATGAGCCACAATGGTTAATCCTTTATCGGAAATTATTTGTAATTTTCGACAAGTAGAACAATGAATGGAACAGGTAGACGGTTGAAATCATTGTATATATTGCTTCTATATAGTCTAAGAAACATATCTGCAAATCATCCAAACAGTACAATTCGCCTATTATTTGATCTTCAAGTTTAAGTGAACTACGAGCCCCATTGTTAATACTTTAACGGAAATTATTTGTAACTTGCGACAAGAAGAACAATGAATGGAACAGGTAGACGGTTGAAATCAATGTATATATTGCTTCTATATAGTCTAACAAACATATATGCAAAGCATCCAAACAGTACCATTCGTCAATTTTTTGTTCTTCAAGATTAAGTGAACAACGAGCCCCATTGTTAATCCTTTAAAGGAAATTATTTGTAAATTTCGACAAGTAGAACAATGATTGGAACAGGTAGACGGTTGAAATCTTTGTATATATTGCTTTTATATAATATAAGAAACATATATTCAAAGCATCCAAACAGTACCATTCGCCAATTTTTTGTTCTTCAAGTTTAAGTGAACAACGAGCCCCATTGTTAATCCTTTGAAGGAAATTATTTGTAAATTTTCGCCAAGTAGAACAATGAATGGAACAGGTAGACTGTTGAAATCATTGTATATATTGCTTCTATATAGTCTAAGAAACATATATGCATAGCTTCCAAACAGTACAATTCGCCAATTTATTTTTCTTCAAGTTTAAGTGAACAGCGAGCCCCATTGATAATCATGAAATGGAAATTATTTGTAACTTTCTACAAGTAGAACAATGATTGGAACACGTAGAAGGTTGAAATCTTTGTATATATTGCTTCCATATAGTCTAAGAAACATGTTCGCAAAGCATCCAAACAGTACCATTCGCCAATTTTTTGTTCTTCAAGTTTAAGTGAACAATGAGCCCCAATGGTTAATCCTTTTTCGGAAATTATTTGTAAATTTCGGCAAGTAGAACAATGAATGGAATAGGTAGACGGTTGAAATCATTGTATATATTGCTTCTATATAGTCTAAGAAACATATATGCATAGCGTCCAAACAGTACAATTCGCCAATTTTTTGCTCTTCAAGTTTAAGTGTACTACGAGCCCCATTGTTAATCCTTTAAAGGAAATTATTTGTAAATTTCGGCAAGTAGAACAATGAATGGAATAGGTAGACGGTTGAAATCATTGTATATATTGCTTCTATATAGTCTAAGAAACATATATGCGAAGCATCCAGACAGTACAATTCGCCAACTTCTTGTTCTTCAAGTTTAAGTAAACTACGATCCCCATTGTTAATCCCTCAACGGAAATTATTTGTAACTTTCGACAAGTAGAACAATGATTGGAACACGTAGACGGTTGAAAACTTTGTATATATTGCTTCCATATAGTCTAAGAAACATGTACGCAAAGCATCCAAACAGTACCATTCGCCAATTTTTTGGTCTTCAACTTTAAGTGAACAATGAGCCCCAATGGTTAATCCTTTATCGGAAATTATTTGTAATTTTCGACAAGTAGAACAATGAATGGAACAGGTAGACGGTTGAAATATTTGTATATATTGCTTCTATATAATATAAGAAACATATATTCAAAGCATCCAAACAGTACCATTCGCCAATTTTTTGGTCTTCAACTTTAAGTGAACAATGAGCCCCAATGGTTAATCCTTTATCGGAAATTATTTGTAATTTTCGACAAGTAGAACAATGAATGGAACAGGTAGACGGTTGAAATCTTTGTATATATTGCTTCTATATAGTCTAAGAAACATATATGCAAAGCATCCAAACAGTACAATTCGCCAATTTTTTGTTCTTCAAGTTTAAGTGAACAATGAGCCCCAATGGTTAATCCTTTATCAGTAATTATTTGTAACTTTCGACAAGTAGAACAATGAATGGAACAGGTAGACGGTAGAAATCCTTGTATATATTAAGTCTATATAGTCTAAGAAACATATATGCAAAGCATCCAAACAGTACAATTCGCCAATTTATTGTTCTTCAAGTTTAAGTGAACAACGAGCCCCATTGTTAATCCTTTAAAGGAAATTATTTGTAAATTTCGACAAGTAGAACAATGAATGGAACAGGTAGACGGTTGAAATCTTTGTATATATTGCTTTTATATAATATAAGAAACATATATTCAAAGCATCCAAACAGTACCATTCGCCAATTTTTTGTTCTTCAAGATTAAGTGAACAATGAGCCCCATTGTTATTCCATTAAAGGAAATTATTTGTAATTTTCGACAAGTAGAACAATGAATGGAACAGGTAGCCGGTTGAAATCAATGTATATATTGCTTCTATATAGTCTAAGAAACTTATATGCAAAGCATTCAAACAGTACCATTCGCCAATTTTTTGTTCTTCAAGATTAAGTGATCAACGAGCCCCATTGTTAATCCTTTATCGGAAATTATTTGTAATTTTCGACAAGTAGAACAATGAATGGAACAGGTAGACGGTTGAAATCTTTGTATATATTGCTTCTATATAGTCTAAGAAACATATATGCAAAGCATCCAAACAGTACAATTCGCCAATTTATTGTTCTTCAAGTTTAAGTGAACAGCGAGCCCCATTGATAATCATGAAATGGAAATTATTTGTAACTTTCGACAAGTAGAACAATGATTGGAACACGTAGACGGTTGAAAACTTTGTATATATTGCTTCCATATAGTCTAAGAAACATGTACGCAAAGCATCCAAACAGTACCATTCGCCAATTTTTTGGTCTTCAACTTTAAGTGAACAATGAGCCCCAATGGTTAATCCTTTATCGGAAATTATTTGTAATTTTCGACAAGTAGAACAATGAATGGAACAGGTAGACGGTTGAAATATTTGTATATATTGCTTCTATATAATATAAGAAACATATATTCAAAGCATCCAAACAGTACCATTCGCCAATTTTTTGGTCTTCAACTTTAAGTGAACAATGAGCCCCAATGGTTAATCCTTTATCGGAAATTATTTGTAATTTTCGACAAGTAGAACAATGAATGGAACAGGTAGACGGTTGAAATCTTTGTATATATTGCTTCTATATAGTCTAAGAAACATATATGCAAAGCATCCAAACAGTACAATTCGCCAATTTCTTGTTCTTCAAGTTTAAGTGAACAACGAGCCCCATTGTTAATCCTTTGAAGGAAATTATTTGTAAATTTTCGCCAAGTAGAACAATGAATGGAACAGGTAGACTGTTGAAATCATTGTATATATTGCTTCTATATAGTCTAAGAAACATATATGCATAGCTTCCAAACAGTACAATTCGCCAATTTATTTTTCTTCAAGTTTAAGTGAACAGCGAGCCCCATTGATAATCATGAAATGGAAATTATTTGTAACTTTCTACAAGTAGAACAATGATTGGAACACGTAGAAGGTTGAAATCTTTGTATATATTGCTTCCATATAGTCTATGAAACATATATGCAAAGCATCCAAACAGTACAATTCGCGAATTTATTGTTCTTCAAGTTTAAGTGAACAACGAGCCCCATTGATAATCATGAAAGGGAAATTATTTGTAACTTTCTACAAGTAGAACAATGAATAGAACAGGTAGACTGTTGAAATCTTTGTATATATTGCTTCTATATAGTCTAAGATACAGTTATGCAAAGCATCCAAACAGTACAATTCGCGAATTTATTGTTCTTCAAGTTTAAGTGAACAACGAGCCCCATTGATAATCATGAAAGGGAAATTATTTGTAACTTTGTACAAGTAGAACAATGAATAGAACAGGTAGTCTGTTGAAATCTTTGTATATATTGCTTCCATATAGTCTATGAAACATATATGCAAAGCATCCAAGCAGTACCATTCGCCAATTTCTTGTTCTTCAAGTTTAAGTGAACAACAAGCCCCATTGTTAATCCTTTAACGGAAATTATTTGTAACATTCGACAAGAAGAACAATGAATGGAACACGTAGACGGTTGAAATCTTTGTATATGTTGCTTCTATATAGTCTAAGAAACCTATATGCAAAGCATCTAAACAGTAACAATCGCCAATTTTTTGATCTTCAAGTTTAAGTGAACAGCGAGCCCCATTGATAATCATGAAATGGAAATTATTTGTAACTTTCTACAAGTAGAACAATGAATAGTACAGGTAGACGGGTGAAGTCTTTCTATATATTGCTTCTATATAGTCTAAGAAACATATATGCAAAGCATCCAAACAGTACAATTCGCCAATTTTTTGTTCTTCAAGTTTAAGTGAACTACGATCCCCATTGTTAATCCTTTAACAGAAATTATTTGTAACTTTCGACAAGTAGAACAATGAATGGAACAGGTAGACGGTTGAAATCTTTGTATATGTTGCTTCTATATAATCTAAGAAACATATATGCAAAGCATCTAAACAGTAACAATCGCCAATTTTCTGATCTTCAAGTTTAAGTGAACAGCGAGCCCCATTGATAATCATGAAATGGAAATTATTTGTAACTTTCGACAAGTAGAACAATGAATGGAACAGGTAGACAGTTGAAATCTTTGTATATATTGCTTCTATATAATCTAAGAAACATATATTCAAAGCATCTAAACAGTACCATTCGCTAATTTTTTGTTCTTCAAGTTTAAGTAAACTACGAGCCCCATTGTTAATCCGTTAAAGGAAATTATTTGTAAATTTCGACAAGTAGAACAATGAATGGAACAGGTAGACTGTTGAAATCATTGTATATATTGCTTCTATATAGTCTACGAAACATATATGCAAAGCATCCAAACAGTACAATTCGTCAATTTTTTGTTCTTCAAGTTTAAGTGAACTACGAGCCCCATTGTAAATCCTTTAACGGAAATTAATTGTAACTTTCTACAAGTAGAACAATGATTGGAACACGTAGATTGTTGAAATCTTTGTATATATTGCTTCTATATAGTCTAAGAAACATATATGCAAAGCATCCAAACAGTACCATTCGCCAATTTTTTGTTCTTCAAGTTTAAGTGAACTACGAGCCCCATTGTTAATCCTTTAAAGGAAATTATTTGTAAATTTCGACAAGTAGAACAATGAATGGAACAGGTAGACTGTTGAAATCATTGTATATATTGCTTCTATATAGTCTAAGAAACATATATGCAGAGCTTCCAAACAGTACAATTCGCCAATTATTTGATCTTCAAGTTTAAGTGAACTACGAGCCCCATTGTTAATACTTTAACGGAAATTATTTGTAACTTGTGACAAGTAGAACAATGAATGGAACAGGTAGCCGGTTGAAATCAAAGTATATATTGCTTCTATATAGTCTAAGAAACATATATGCAAAGCATCCAAACAGTACCATTCGCCAATTTTTTGTTCTTCAAGTTTAAGTGAACAACGAGCCCCATTGTTAATCCTTAAAAGGAAATTATTTGTAAATTTCGACAAGTAGAACAATGAATAGAACTGGTAGACGGTTGAAATCTTTGTATATGTTGCTTCTATATAGTCTAAGAAACATGTTCGCAAAGCATCCAAACAGTACCATTCGCCAATTTTTTGTTCTTCAAGTTTAAGTGAACAATGAGCCCCAATGGTTAATCCTTTTTCGGAAATTATTTGTAAATTTCGGCAAGTAGAACAATGAATGGAATAGGTAGACGGTTGAAATCATTGTATATATTGCTTCTATATAGTCTAAGAAACATATATGCATAGCGTCCAAACAGTACAATTCGCCAATTTTTTGCTCTTCAAGTTTAAGTGTACTACGAGCCCCATTGTTAATCCTTTAAAGGAAATTATTTGTAAATTTCGGCAAGTAGAACAATGAATGGAATAGGTAGACGGTTGAAATCATTGTATATATTGCATCTATATAGTCTAAGAAACATATATGCGAAGCATCCAGACAGTACAATTCGCCAACTTCTTGTTCTTCAAGTTTAAGTAAACTACGATCCCCATTGTTAATCCCTCAACGGAAATTATTTGTAACTTTCGACAAGTAGAACAATGATTGGAACACGTAGACGGTTGAAAACTTTGTATATATTGCTTCCATATAGTCTAAGAAACATGTACGCAAAGCATCCAAACAGTACCATTCGCCAATTTTTTGGTCTTCAACTTTAAGTGAACAATGAGCCCCAATGGTTAATCCTTTATCGGAAATTATTTGTAATTTTCGACAAGTAGAACAATGAATGGAACAGGTAGACGGTTGAAATATTTGTATATATTGCTTCTATATAGTCTAAGAAACATATATGCAAAGCATCCAAAAAGTACCATTCGCCAATTTTTTGTTCTTCAAGTTTACGTGAACAACGAGCCCCATTGATAATCATGAAACGGAAATTATTTGTAATTGTCGACAAGTAGAACTATGAATGGAACAGGTAGACGGTTGAAATCATTGTATATATTGCTTCTATGTAGTCTAAGAAACATATGTGAAAAGCATCCAAACAGTACAATTCGCAAATTTTCTGTTCTTCAAGTTTAAGTGAACTACGAGCCCCATTGATAATCATGAAATGGAAATTATTTGTATCTTTCTACAAGTAGAACAATGAATAGAACAGGTAGACTGTTGAAATCTTTGTATACATTGCTTCTGTATAGTCTATGAAACATATATGCAAAGCATCCAAACAGTACCATTCGCCAATTTTTTGTTCTTCAAGTTTAAGTGAACTACGAGCCCCATTGTTAATCCTTTAAAGGAAATTATTTGTAAATTTCGACAAGTAGAAAAATGAATGGAACAGGTAGACGGTTGAAATCTTTGTATGTATTTCTTCTATATAGTCTAAGAAACATATATGCATAGCGTCCAAACAGTACAATTCGCCAATTTATTGTTCTTCAAGTTTAAGTGAACAACGAGCCCCATTGTTAATCCTTTAAAGGAAATCATTTGTAAATTTCGACAAGTAGAACAATGATTGGAACACGTAGACGGTTGAAATCTTTGTATATATTGCTTCCATATAGTCTAAGAAACATGTACGCAAAGCATCCAAACAGTACCATTCGCCAATTTTTTGTTCTTCAAGTTTAAGTGAACAATGAGCCACATTGTTAATCCTTTAAAGGAAATTATTTGTAAATTTCGACAAGTGAACAATGATTGGAACACGTAGACGGTTGAAATCTTTGTATATATTGCTTCCATATAGTCTAAGAAACATATATGCAAAGCATCCAAACAGTACAATTCGCCAATTTTATGTTCTTCAAGTTTAAGTGAACAATGAGCCCCAATGGTTAATCCTTTATCGGAAATTATTTGTAATTTTCGACAAGTAGAACGATGAATGGAACAGGTAGACGGTTGTAATCATTGTATATATTGCTTCTATATAGTCTATGAAACATATATGCAAAGCATCCAAACAGTACAATTCCCCAATTTATTGTTCTTCAAGTTTAAGTGAACAACGAGTCCCATTGTTAATCCTTTAAAGGAAATTATTTGACCGATTGTCAATGGTGATTATCAATGGGGCTCGCTGTTCAATTAAACTTGAAGATCAAAAAATTTGCGATTGTTACTGTTTAGATGCATTGCATATAGGTTTCTTAGACTATATAGAAGCAACATATACAAAGATTTCAACCGTCTACCTGTTCTATTCATTGTTCTACTTGTAGAAAGTTACAAATAATTTCCGTTTCATGATTATCAATGGGGCTCGTTGTTCACTTAAACTTGAAGAACAAAAAATTGGCGAATGGTACTGTTTGGATGCTTTGCATATATGTTTCTTAGACTATATAGAAGCAATATATACAATGATATCAACAGTCTACCTGTTCCATTCATTGTTCTACTTGTCGAAAGTTACAAATAATTTCCGATAAAGGATTAACAATGGGGCTCATTGTTCACTTAAACTTGAAGGACAAAAAATTGGCGAATGGTACTGTTTGGATGCTTTGCATATATGTTTCTTAGACTATATGGAAGCAATATATACAAAGATTTCAACAATCTACGTGTTCCAATCATTGTTCTACTTGTAGAAAGTTACAATTAATTTCCGGTAAAGGATTAACAATGGGGCTCGTAGTTCACTTAAACTTGAAGAACAAAATATTGGCGAATTGTACTGTTTGGATGCTTTGCATATATGTTTCGTAGACTATATAGAAGCAATATATACAATGATTTCAACCGTCTACATGATCCATTCATTGTTCTACTTGTCGAAATCTACAAATAATTTCCTTTAAAGGATTAACAATGGGGCTCGTAGTTCACTTAAACTTGAAGAACAAAAAATTGGCGAATGGTACTGTTTGGATGCTTTGCATATATGTTTCTTAGACTATATAGAAGCA